>OX451736.1:1645841019-1646273519 GCA_948472305.1 Vicia faba | reverse complement strand
CAACCTCTTTAGCTAATGAAGCTGTGTGAACAAACTCCGATTACTTATCTTCTTGTTTGTCTCCTATAGGTTCTCTTTGATATTTATATACGTTATCCATGAACCAAAATGTAAATACAATATTCAAATAGTTTATGCATAGTCTTAGCAAGGTACTCATTTACCATGACCAACTTCACGCCTATTTAGACCACCACTTTTACCAACTTCATTTATGCAGAATGGTGGAAAACTGTAGTGAAGCATAAACCGCTTTAACGGAGGTCCAACTAAAGAGTCCAAACGTTGAGCGTCTGTAGGTGCTCCAAGTGTTACCGTACATAGGACCTGTCCATGACATCAAAACAAATCACCTCGGTTTAAAATAATAATTGTTTCATGTCACTGCAATTATTTAACTTTCACCAATCCATAACACAAAAACATGGAACATATTAGACCTGTGTTTCTCCACGGGAAAAAAGTGCAGATCCATGCAGCATAGAAACATATCCAGCTTCACAATACAAGGGTCTCACTTCATCTAACTGTCTTCCATCAACTCTGGATCCTTCACTAATAATTTTTTTACGGACCACCTACATTATTCAAAAATATAAATGAACACATGTTTGAAAAGCACATCCAAAATCAACATGACACGTAGATATGCAAGTTTATTTTTGACTGAGGATATATGCAAATTACAAGGCAAAAATCTGATACATTGTGTTACAGCCGCAAGAATGTGGCTGAAAAACAGAACAGAACAATTCTACATGGTCAGGATATACAAATATATACATATAACAATATAATGCGAGGTTAGAGATAGCAGCACTGGCAATACTCTTAATAACATACAGCTTGATCATCAATTTTCTTGAAGTACTATAGTGACTAAGTATGTGCTGATACAAGTTTGTAGGGTAACTTCAAAATGATTAAACTAAAATATAGCTACAAGTTTTACTAGATAGAATGAGGAGGAGAGTATCTACCAACATCAAATAAGTTTCTCTTCAGCATTCTTTCAATATTTCAAGTTTACCTTTAAAAACTTAATGACAATAACAGTTTTGTTAATTTATTTCTTTGTAATCCTTAGAAGATGATGAATTAGACCAAAATTCCATCACAAGAAATACTAAGAATGCTGCTATATCCTTCAACATGTGAGTTTTTTATTCACAGCCTGGTGCATTTGATCATGTTACTGGTAATAAAAATCTTTTCTCTTCCCTCTCTACCTCGGGTTTCTTACCTACTATAATTTTTGTCAATGGTTATCAAACCTAATCTGAAGGGATTGGTACTGTTCAAATTCTACCTTCTCTCTTTGTTACTTATGTTCTCTATGTACCTAATTATCCATTTAATTTGCTTTCAGTCAGTCGTTTAATTCTTTCTCTTGATTGTATTGTCACCTTCACTAACAGTAATGTTACCCTGCAGGATCGGAGTTCGGGACGAACGATTGGCGTCGGATGTGAGTCTCAAGGCCTTTATTACCTCTCAATGTCATCTCAGACATGCTCAGCCAAAGATTCTCCATTCACTATCCAAGCTCAGTTAAATCATCACAGTCTTTCCAAACTACAGAAGTTGGTGCCAAATTTATCGAAGGTGTCTAATTTACATTGTGAGTCGTGTCAGTTAGGGAAACACACTCGTAGTCAATTTCCTAATCGAGTCAATAAACGAGTTTCGTCCCCTTTTGCTTTAGTTCACTCTGATGTTTGGGGTCTCTCGCGTACTGTCTCTACTCTTGAGTCTAGGTATTGTCACCTTTATTGATGATTTTTCACGTTGCACGTGGTTATTTTTAATGAAAAATAGATCTGAATTATTTTCTATTTTTGAACGATTTTATAAAGAAATAAAAGCTCAGTTTGTTGTGTCTATTCGTACCTTAAAAAGTGGTAATGCTTGGGAACACTCATCCAAACAATTTCAAACTTTTGCCTAGCAATGATATTCTCCGCCAAACATCTAGCCCTCATACACCTCAGCAAAACGGGGTAGCCGAGCGCAAAAATCGGCATCTCGTAGAAACCACTCGGACCCTACTTCTCCATCGGTTTTGGGGGGATGTTGTGCTAACGGCATGTTACCTTATAAATTGCATGCCCTCATTTGTCCTTAACAATATAATCTCTCATTCAATCCTTTTTTCCCAATTCCCCACTTCACCCAATTCCTCCCCGAGTCTTCGGGTCCACATGCTTTGTACACAATCTCTCTCCTGGTTTTGATAAACTATCAGCTTGATCACTAAAGTGTATCTTTCTTGGTTATCATCGATCCCAAAAAGCTTATCGTCGTTATTCACATACTCTACAGCGATACCTCGTATCGGCCGATGTTACCTTCTTTGAGTCTGTTCCATATTTCGAGTTCAACCAAGTAACTCAGGAACCCCTTCAAAAAAAAAACTCTCACACCTCTTTCGAAAGTCCAATATGCCATTGTCCCCCAGCACTGTAGTACAACAGTTTGGTATGGTCCGTAGTGAAGCTGACCATTATGTTCTTTTTCACCACTCAGCCGAAGGGTGTATTTATCTTATTGTGTGTGTAGATAATATTGTCATCACTGGTAGTGATCAACAGGGAATACTCCAATTGAAACAACATCTCTCGAATCAATTTCAGACAAAAGGATCTTGGTAAACTTTGTTATTTCTTGGATATTGAGATAGCCTAATCTAAAGATGGTTTAGTGATTTCTCAGCGGAAATATGCTATGAATATTTTGGAAGAAACAGGTTTGTTGAATGCTAAACCAGTTGATACTCCTATGGATCCAAATGTCAAACTACTACCCAATCAGGGAGAGCCTCTATTTGACTCAGAAAGGTATAGGAGATTGGTTGGAAAGTTGAATTATCTCACAGTCACTCGTCCGGACATTTCTTTTGCAGTCAGTGTGGTAAGTCAGCTCTTAAATTTCCCTTGTCAGGAACACATGGATGATGTTATCCGGAGTTTGAGATACATCAAATGTGCTCCAGGGAAAGGTCTAGTGTATGAAGATAAAAGACATACTCAAATAGTTGGATACTCCGATGTTGATTGGGCAGGGTCACCCAATGATAGACGATTCACCTCTAGGTATTGTGTACTTGTTGGAGGAAACCTTATATCCTGGAAAAGTAAGAAACAAAACGTAGTTGCAAGATCAAGCGTCGAAGCGGAGTATAGGGTCATGGCAATCGCAACATGTGAACTCATTTGGTTAAAATAATTGCTCAAAGAACTTCAAATTGAAGAAGCAAGACCAATGACACTTGTTTGTGATAATCAAGTTGCATTACACATTACTTCAAATTCAGTCTTCCATGAGAGGACCAAACATATTGAGATAGAATGTTACTTTGTTAGAGAGAAGATTGAATCAGGCAACATCATCACAAGCTTTGTCAACTCTAATGATCGATTGGCAAATGTGTTTACAAAATCCCTGCGAAGTCCTAAAACTAATTATATATGTGACAAACTTGGTGCATTTGACAAACATGGTGCATTTGACTTATATGCTCAAACTTGAGGGGAAGTGTTAATATTTATAAATATAATGTTAAAAATATTTGCATATAGAATAGCCTCACATCGACTATATCATGTAATTAACTGTAATCTCTCTATATATAATAAAGTTTCCGTAGTGCTTTTCAAAAGATGCGGTTTATTCAAATGTCTTAGTCTCGTATTTTAACAGTATCAATATAAAACTTAGTTCTTACATTATGTCTGGCTGAGCTAAGCATTCAAAGATTTGAAAAGCAAGGTTGTGTTAGGTTCTAATGCTAGTTACCACGTGTTAGTTAGATTAATAGTTAGTAACTGTCTAAGTAAATAGATTCATCATGGTTGGAACTTGGAATCAATTACCTTTTCATACTAATAATAAAAGCCTTAAGTTTAGGATCATCTCAAACTCTCTCAATTATGATCTCCTCTCTCTTTCGCACTCACTTTCTCTCAAGTATTAGTCTTTACTGTGAAATACCTACTCTGGTATCTAGGGACAGAAAGGGATTTTACAACCAGCTAAGGTTTCGCATAAAATGGCAAGACTTTTAATAGTAAATAATTAAGGATTATATTTTTTTTTAGGAAAAAATAAATAAGAACAATAATCTCTTTCAAACTTATAAATCAGAATGCTCCCCACCTTCTTCCTCACTGTGTCTACTGTCTTTGGCAAAACCTTTATGCTTTCCTCATCATCTTCTTCTTCAAGCACTTTCTTTACATCTTGTGTGATATTTTCTAATGCTTCTCCACGTTCAAACTAGAAATAATTATAACAAAAAATCAATAAATATAATGAGCGTAAATTATCTAACATTTTCGATCCACTAAAAGTGATGGAATAACAGAAAGAGAATAAGAGCACCTTTCCATACGAAGGATCGGTAAAAACATCTATAATAGGTGCTTCTGCCAAACTAGTGACTTTCTCCAGTGTTTTGTCAGAGAGCATAGACAATTTGTATTCTTTCTTGGACTTACCAGCTTTAGCGGCAAGTCTAATTTGAGGTTCAATATACTTTACTGCCTGAATAATCAGAGAAACACATCTCAAAAGCATTCAATTATGAACAGTGTCAGACAAGTAAAAATAATAAAGTCACCTCTGGATGAGCCAATCTTAACCCAGCTTGCAAATCTTTTTCAGATATCTCACGGGCTTGTACGTCAATCATTAAAGTTTTGTCCTTTGTGCAGGCATATATCAAGTTAAGATCACTTAAGCTGAGCTGCAATGTTGCAATGCAAAGCAATCAGAGAATGGAGAAGAATGCTATTCAACCAAACACAGTCATGGTCGACCATTTTTCAGCAAAAAAAAAAAATTGATCAAGATTAAAGTTTCAAACTATGGTACAAACAAACTTCCGACAAACAAAAATTTAGACTTCATATATTAATCAATTTCAATAAAATATCAACAGTGGGACTTCAAGGGCGAAGGAAATTTCAAAGAAAAAACTGAAGAAAAGATGTGTTTCGAAATAAACTTAAGTATAAAAGATCTATAAAATTTTAAAAAAATACCAAACCACTAATAATTTTTAATCCTTAAACCAACACACCCAGAAAATTGAAGTCATAGTAAACTAATAATAATGACAGAGACAAACAGAGAAGTATATTTAGGTAAACAGCTAATTTTATCAAGCACAAATCATATCCCACGAAAGCTTACTTTGTAATAACTTAATCACGTAAGCTGATTTTCCTATGCTTATTTGATAATATCACCTAAGTTGTTTCTATAAGTTTAACCAAACAACTACTTAAAAATCAGCCATGCCATAACTTCCATTGAACAACACTGGTCATGTAAGCTACATAAAAGCTCTTCAAAGCATCCCCTAAGCAGCTAAAGGATATTGTAGTATGGAGGAATCTATGAAACTGCATGACAAAATTACCTCATCCATGGTAGGATTCACCACAAACTGCCCACAAATCCTTCCAATTCGAACCATTCCTATGGGGCCACCCCAAGGAATATCCGATAACATAAGCGCAGCAGACGTTGTATTAGCCGCCAACACATCTGGATCTTGTTTTCCATCCGAGGAAAGAACACTAGCCATCACCTAATAAATCAACAACAAAAATCAACCAAAATTAACAAAACAAAGTAAACAACAGTTTAGCGTCATACCTGAACTTCATGATAAAATCCAGGTGGAAAAAGAGGTCGAATAGGACGGTCAATGATTCTAGCACACAAAAGTTCACGTTCCTTAGGAGCACCTTCCCTCCTCATATAAGTCGTCGGAATCACGCCTTGCGCGAATTGCTTCTCTCGATAATCAACCTAAATCAGCCAAAAATGATTCCAATTACATGCCGAGAAAGCTCGAAGCTACTAATAACAGCAATTTTACAGTTAAAAATATATAACGTGAAACCTAATTCAACCATAAATTAATGCAACTGCGGCTGAGAAACTCGAAGCTACTAACAACATTTCACAGTTAAACTTATATACAATTTCGTGTTGAGAAAGCTCTACAGTTACATGATTGAACCAGAGAGAAGAAAGAAGAGAAAGAAAAATTTACAGTGAGAGGCAAGAAATCGGCGCGAGCAGTATCTTCTTTAGATGAAGTGACAGTGGAAAGGACTTTAGTATCCTCCATTGACAGGACGACGGCGCCATTAGCGAACCTAGCGATTTTACCGGTTTCGAGAGTGACGAGGCGGTTACCGATTTCGAATTCCTCAGTGAAAGTTTCCAGAAATTTTGTTGCGGAGCCACCGTTGCCGGAGGAAATGGTGCGGCGGAAGATGACATGGCGGTGTAAAGTGTGGAGAAGTGGCTTTGCACTTCTCATCCGTAATGCTATGGACATTGGAATAGCTAAAGTTCACCAGAAAATTGTTCAGTTCACCGGAAAATGGTTCGATAAAACTATGGAGCTAGTGACTGAACTACTACATAATCTTTCACAGGGTTTAGGGTTTAGTTTTATTTTACAGGGTTTTTTTTCTTTAAAATATTTCACGGGTTATTTTCTCTTAAAGTGTGTTGTGTTCGGTTAGATTTTGCTTTTTTTTTTTTTTTTTTAGGTATGTTTGATTTGAAAGAGAAATTATGAAAAAAGAAATATACAAGAGACGGTATAAATTTGAGGTATTGATTAATAAAGAAAAAGTGAGAAGAAATAGAGAAGAGGGTTTATTAAAAAAAAACTAATTATTTTCTCTGCTTATTTTTAAGAGAAGGTGGATATTTTTTAATAAATAAAGCAACATATACTATAATTTATAATTTATGTTTAATATATTTTATTTTAATATTTAAAAAATTTACTGTCATTTTAAAAATACAAACTTAACTTAATTTATTAAATATTTAATTTAATTAATTAAAATTTTAATTTAACAATTTAAATCTAATTAATAATATATGTAAAATAAAAAAAATGAATTTTAAAAATTACGAAAAAAATACAATTGTTCTGTTGCAAAATCAGAAATGGCGGTGGTGGAAATTATGGTGGAACGGAGCTTCTGATGCTCTTCGCGAATGCGACACTGTGAATTGAAGGTTGCGATCATGGTGCTTCTTGAACTAGAGGTATCGATATTGATACGATGTTGATAATTGGTGTTGCTATCTACAATACGGTGGACCTAATGGGCTGCATGCATGGTTAGCACTCCAATGCTAAAGTCAATTAGGATTTAAGATAGGTGATAGTGAAAATTAGAGATTATGTCCCTTAGAACCCTTTATGAATGTGTTTATACCTTGGGCCTGGCGGAGTAGGATAGATAATGGGTCTCATGTCATTGGACCTTTGACCAGCAAAGAGTAGTGGAGTGGAGCCATTGGTCGACTATTAGCTCTTAAATTCGACATCCACAACAAATTGGCCTTATGGACCAAAAATAGATTGAACAAATCTAAGCTGGAAATACTTCGACAAATTGGAAAAATACTTAGAGAAATTTCTAAGTTAAAATTAATCTTCGACCAGAAGGTTCTTGCGGCCTTTGACTGAAAGGGCTCCAGGGCCTTCGACTAAAAGGAAACCTCGTATCAACATCAGGTGATTTTGAATCTAAAGAAAGAAGGGAAAAGCAGTTCATTTAGCAGTTGAGGAAAGTAACGTGGCATGAAGATAGAGGTCGAAGCACATGCAGAAGACACTTGTCTTCATCCTAGAGCAAAGCAACTCCCTTGACGGTTACCTAGTTTTAGTATAAAATAGGAAGTTTATGTAGATTTCAGGGGGGTTTTCAACTAACCGTACAAGTCATTCAATATTATTCGAGTACCCGCTGCGTGAGAAAGAATACTGAAAATATACGTTTGAAACACCACATTTTATAATCAAAGTCTTTTACATTCCTCTTTACATTCCTTGCCTTTTTATCTTGCTTGCAAACATCTATTTTCCCTTACACTTTACTTGCACTTTTATCAGATTCCTGCACTTAAACTCTTCTCCATCTCTTTTCTATTTACTTTCTACACTCAAAATCATTTCAAACCTCAACCTTTCTCAGTCGAACGTGCGTTCTTTATTTATATTAGCATTTATGTTCAAACAACGTCAAAAAATAGCATATGTCTTAGGATCAAACTGATCGATCCTTCGAGTAACCAAAATTTTATCCTTTTTGGGAGATCAGTGATTGTTTACCGAATAACACGACAAACAAATTGGTACACCCGGTGGGACCTTGCTAATTTTTATTTTTTGTGTTTCTTGTTTATATTAACATAAATGCTTTGCATAATTTTCTTTCTTTTACAAAGTCTTGTATGCTATTAAGAAGTGGTAAATTAACCACCAACGAGTGTACAACTAGAAGGAGAAATAATGAAAGTGAAATGGTTAATCATCCAAATAATGGAGAAATACCTCCACCAATTACTATGGGAACAACGGTTATACCAACCTTTAGTGAAACTATATCGTCAACCATTGGTTCGGCACCAACATTAACAGCAACTCAAACAGGACCAATACTTTTGTATGCAGGTCCTAGAGGTCCATCAGGAACACCCCCATCAAGGGTGAACCCAGGATCTCGACCATACGTACCCCCAGGATTTTCGACAGCCTGGATGGGTCGAGACCAGCCTTATGGCATGCCAACTACTGAAATGGCTAGTCTTATGAACGTTGCGTCTACATTTTCAGAATCTTTGGTTAGTGCGTCTTCTCTATTACAGGGATCTGGAACTGGTATGGCAAATTTAGGTAGAAACCAACTCTTAGGAGGGGCATCCCATGCAATGCCAAGCCTCACAAATGCTTCCACGATAATTTTGAGGCAACAAATGGATGAAAGCAACCATGATATGGTACAAATATTGGCCCAAACTCTGAGTACAGTGTTGAACCCTCTAATTAAAAATACCACCCAGTCGAACCAATAAATGTCAGTGCAGATGACGCGCATGGTTGAATTTTTTGGGGTTCCCCAACCTATTCGACAACCCCAAAGAGCACCAATAAGATATAATCAAGGTATAGTCTTAGAAGAAGATGTAACCATTATCTAAAACCCACAGCTATATAGGAGGAACCACAAAGTGGAAATCGAACAACCTAGGGTCGAAATACCCAGATTTCCCCCACAAATCTCTAAAGATGGCGGTCAAGGTGTGATGGTGGTAAATAGAAACCAAAATGCTGACGAACTAATACAGCAGGTTCGACACCATAATTATGGCACAGATAATAATCTGACAGCCATGATCGAAAGAATCATGATACAAAATGGAATAAAGATTGGCTTTCATAGGCCAAACTTTACATCCCCATTGTCAGAATATATCTTGCAAACAAATTTACCCCATAGGTGGAAAGTTCCAAAGTTCACTAAATTTTCAGGGGATACGACAGAGTTCACTGTCGAACATATAGCGAGATATTTGATAGAAGTTGGGGAAATATCAAATAACGAGAGCCTTAGGATTAAATACTTCCCAAGTTCTCTAACTAAAAACACTCCCAACCAATTCAATTCACAATTAGAATCAATTTGAGAGATTGTTCCATGAACAATTTTACACGGGACAAACCAAAATAAGTCTGAAAGAACTGGCTAGCGTGAAAAGAAGATTCACTGAGCCAATAAATGAATATCTAAATAGATTTCAACTGCTCAAAGCCATATGCTTTACGCAAGTTCCTGAGCATGAATTGGTCGAAATGGCAGCAGGGGGCTTAGATTATTCTATTAGGAAAAAATTAGATACCCAATACCTGAGGGATATTGCCCAATTGGCTGATAGAGTTCGACAGGTTGAACGTTTTAAAATTGAAAAATCTAAAGCAACTAAGACTCATCGAAGAGAAAGGGTAGCCTATGTCGAAATGGATGATGACGATCTAGAGACATCTAGTGATCCTATAGATGTCGAAGAAAGCGAAATAGATTTAGCAGAGTTAAAGCAAGGGCCACCATACTCTTGTAGATTGTTAGTGACCTCAGATGGGAAGAATCTTACTGAGTTTGAAAATAGCAGTGATAGATTCCCAAAGAAAACATATAGTTTCGACGTCACAAAACGCAACGAGATATTTGACTTGTTAGTTAAAGATGGCCAAATGATAGTACCCCCAGGGGCAAAAATGTCTCCTTTAGAACAAAGAAAGAAAAGAGGTTTTTGTAAGTATCATAGTTTTTTGGGCCATAAAACTTCACAATGTTTTCTTTTCAGGGATCTCGTTCAAGGAGCGATCAAAGAAGGCAGAATCAAATTTGCTGACAAACCTCCAATGAAAATTGATGCAAACCCATTGCAAGCTGATGCCCGCTATGCTGAACCAGCAAGCATCAACATGGTCGAAGCTTCTGAAGACTTCGTCAATAAGCCGGTTTTTGGCAGTTTCACTGGGAACATCTCCAGAAAGACTGTCGAAGGGGTGAGAAAGGCTACTGAAGGCCTAAACAAAGGGGCTACTGAAGGCCTAAGCAAAGGAATTACTAAATACTCAAACAAAAGGGCTACTGCAGGTTCTTACTTGGCTTTCGTCAAGGGTTCGACATAAGACCTTGAAGCCAAAATGCAAAAGATGAATCTCGCTGCCAAGAGCAACGTAGAAGTCAATATGGTCGAAGTATCTGAGGCAAAGGCTTCAGAAGAGGCCATCAGACAAGAGGAAGTGAATAAAACTGCATTTCCTAAAGAGAATGAGAATCTGGCATATTTTCTACAACGATGCCAGAAAAAGAAGTATGAAGTTATGCTGTGTCCAAGGTTCAGCTCCATCTTCGATAAAAAGGCTGCAGAACACATACAAGGCGTAAGGATAGCAAAGGAGAAATGGGCCACCAATGCCCAACCCAATATGGTTTCTGAGGTTAGATATGATCCCAAAAGAGGATATCATAAATGACCAATGAACCCGACGAAGAGGCCTTCAACTTTCAGGCCTCCAACAAATATCCCCGTTGACACTTGGCTAAAAACAGCAAACATGAAAAGGCCAAATGAGGAGAAATGGCGAACATTCGATGTGCCAAGAGGATCATCCTTGGCATATAGGAAGGAGTTTCAAACTATAACAACAAACAAAGTGGCTCATGTGTCGAGCAAATATAAGGGGAAAAACCCCATGTCTCGCTCCCAGTGGATAAGATATCAAAGACGGTGAAAAGCCGAGAGAGATAGGCTACAGAGGAGCCTCAACCAGAATTAAGCACCAATGTACCACAAAGAATGGACAAAGGCAAACAAAGAAAGCGTTTGGAAAGGAAACCAATTGCTAGAAGATTGGAGTGGCCAGAACAAGGTGAATCAGATGAAGAAGGTAATTCTGAATCTGATCCTACTTTAGATATTATGGTGAATGTAGTATCAGTACTACCCAGAGAGTACGGTCGCCAAGTCGAAGTTGAAGAGACTGACTGGGAGGTCGAACAGGAAATGGCCAAACATAGGCCATTATATTATTATGTGATGAACAATGGTTGCATCAAAGAGCAAAATGCTTTCTTCGAGACACCTACTGAGGCGATGAAAAATCACCTTAAACCTTTGTTCATAAGGGAAAAGATAGGGGAAATAATAATCAACAAGGTTATGGTTGATTGTGGGGCTACAATAAATATAATTCCCCAATCTATGCTGAGGAAAATGGGCAAGGGAGATGGAGATATCAAACCCCACAACATGGTTCAATAGAACTATGAGGGAGGTATTGGAACTACTATGTGGGTGATACAATTAGACCTCAAGGTGGGAACAATACTTCGACTAACTATGTTCATGGTAATTTCAGCGAAGCCCAACTATATTCTACTCTTAGGTAGAGAGTGGATACATGGAATAGGTGCAGTGTCATCTTCGATGCATCAACGACTTACAATTTGGCGCCCTGATGGCATCGTGGAGAATATAGAAGTCGGCCAAAGTTATTACTTGGGTGAAGTTAACAATGTTGGAAAAAATAGCTTCGACTGAAACTTGGCTCACATAGGGCCATGTGTTAGAACAAGATTGGTTCTGATCATATCTCAGAGTTTTGATGATAACAATAAAATATATTTTGTATAATTGATACTCTGATGAGCATATTTCTTTGTTTCAGATAATGTTATGACTGAAGTATTTTCTAAAGTGAAAATCATTTTACGTGCTGAGCTGAATAAAAATGAAGAAGTTCTTTGATGAAAGAACTACTTATTTAGTGCAAGTTCTGACGTTGGCTCTGATAAGAAGCAATTTAAAGCATCCTCTAATCTTAGCAAGTTTCCATGCAAACTCTGTTCAGAAGTATTTTGCAAGCAAGCTCTGATGAGAAATTATTTGCAAGCAAATTCTGAAGCAAGTTCTGATAGATTAAAGAAGCAAACAGTCTTGTCAAGTTTCAGGAAACATGCTCTAACAGTGTCATTTGTTCATTTAATGCAAAGGCGGCTAAAGCACTCAAGTATCTCTACGCTAGTTCATTGAAAGAAACAAAAATGCAAGCCAACACGCAAACATAATTGCTCCTCGCTTTTGAAGGAAGTAACAATCGTTTTCCTCGTGCTATAAATAGAAGATCATTTATTGCAAGCCAACTACTCACCAAAACCAAAAGAAACATCTGACGTGAAAATTATTTTGCTGCTCACAAACACTTTGTTATTTTCTTAAGTGCAAAACATATCTTAGTGATAAATCAAAGTTTGTGATATAGCTTTCTAAGAAGCAATTTGTTTCACTATTGTAAAGATTTAATTCTTGTATTTGTTCCTTGAGAGGCCAAGCTTGGTCATATTTCTCAAGAAAGCTAGGACTAGTTTGAGTCTTAGTGGTGTTAGTCACTTGTAAGTTTACTTGTGCTTTGTATCGTTAGTCACAACTGTTTGGTTGTGTGGTTGTAATTTGTTTGATTATAGTGAATTAAGTCCTTGTTGATAAAGGCAAAATCACCTTGGCGGGTGGACTGGAGTAGTTTGAGTTCAAACGAACCAGGATAAAAATAATTGTGTCTTTCCATTATTGTTGAGCTAGTAAGAAAAAGAAAAAGGGAAAACTTATTCAACCCCCCCTTCTAAGTGTTTTCTCACCCTTCAATTGGTATCAGAGTGTGACTCTGAGCGCAAACACTTAACAGTGTCAGAAAAAGATCCAAAAGGAAAACATTACGGCAACTGAATAAAACAACAATAACTACACCAAACCTCCTATGTTTGATGGAGAAGATTTTGAATATTGGAAAGATAGACTAGAAAGTTTCTTTCTAGGTCATGATACTGATTTATGGGATATGGTCTTAGATGGTTACGCACATCCTATAGACTCAGAAGGAAACAAGATTGATTGAAAGAATATGGATAGACAACAAAAAGCAGATTTCAAAAATCACCGCAGAGCTAGAAATATCTTTCTGAACGCTATCTCTAAAATGGAATATGAGAAGATCACAAATAGAGATACAACACATGACATGTTTGAGTCTCTTAAAATGACTCATGAAGGAAATTCTCAAGTTAAAGAGACTAAAGCTCTGGCTCTCATCCAGAAGTATGAAGCCTTCAAAATGGAAGAAAGTGAATTTATAGAAGTTATATTCTCAAGGTTCCAAACTCTGATCGCTGGCCTGAGAGTTCTGAACAAAGGATACACTAAGGCAGACCATGTTAAGAAGATTATCAGAAGTTTACCCAGAAGATGGGCACCTATGGTCACTGCATTCAAAGTATCAAAAGATTTGAACAATGTGTCTCTTGAAGAACTCATCAACGCTTTAAGAAGTCATGAGATAGAACTTGATGAACACGAGCCTCAAAAGAAAGGTAAGTCTCTTGCCCTTAAATCTATTAAAAAATTTGAAACTAACGCTTTTCAGGTAGAAGAAGGAAACTCTGAAGAATCTGCATCAGAAGAAGATGAACTATCCTTGCTCTCCAGAAGGATCAACAAGATGTGGAAGCACAGACAGAAGAAGCTCAGGAACTACAAGAGGTCAGAAGATAAACTAGAATCTTATGGACATAAGAAGTCAAATAGAAGAGAGATAATCTGCTATGAATGTAAAGAACCAGGACACTACAAGAGTGATTGTCCAAATATACAAAGAGAAAGACCAAAGAAAAAGTTTGGTAGAAAGAAAGGCATGATGGCCACCTGGGACGATTCAGAATCTTCTGAAGATGAATCTGACTCAGAAGATGAGAACGCCAACCTAGCTCTTATGGCTACCACAGCAGATGACTCATACTGTGAGTCAGAACCAAAAGAGGTATTCTCTGAATTTACTAGAGCTTAACTTGCAGAAAGTTTATCAGAACTTCTGGAAAACTACAGTCAACTCAAAATCAAATACAAGAAACTCAAAAAGAGTCTTGCATCTGATCTTGAGAAACTTGAAACAGAAAACTCTGAACTAAAATAAAATAATTTTAAACTCAAAGAGGAAATTCAAAAAGTTAAAAAAAATTCTATTTCAGATTCTGCGTCAAGTTCAAGAGATATTCTTAAAGAATATGACTCTAATTTTCAAACTTTTCTTGCTAAAAGCATAGATATAAGCAAAATGGCTTCAATGATATATGGAGTTAGTGGAAACAACAGAAGAGGAATTGGATATGAAACTCCCAAAGGGAAGGAAACATATATACCAAAACATGTTGTTAAGATGACTTTCACATATAAACATTTGAACAAACAATTTAGGTTTAGGCACACGCATGATATTAAATACACATATCACTCTGGAAAGTTTTATGTTAATCCAAAGTTCAAACAAAACTTTAGAAACTCTAACCAAAAAGGACCCAAAAAGATATGGGTGCCTAAGGAGAAAATAATATATGTTGCAGATGTCCTTAATAGCTCAGTTGAAACACCAATCATGGTACCTGGACTCTGGATGCTCATGACACATGACGGGAAGAAAGTCTATGTTCCAAACCCTGTAATTTAAATCTGGAGGAGACGTCAAATTTGGAGGAAATCATAAAGGAAAGATTATTGGTTATGGAACCATTGGAAACGGTAACCTTCCTTTTATCTCTAATGTTCTGTTAGTAGAAGGATTAGCGCATAACTTGTTGTCCATAAGTCAATTAAGTGACAATGGTTATGACATTATCTTTAATCAAAATTCCTATAGAGCTGTTAGTAAAAAAGATGGAACAATCCTCTTTTCTGGCAAGAGAAAGAACAACATCTATAAAATTGATTTGTCAGATCTTAAAACTCAGAATGTAAAATGCCTTTTGTCTGTTAGCGATGAGCAATGAGTGTGGCACAGAAGATTAGGACATGTCAGCATGAGAAAAATCTCTCAAATAAATAAACTTAATTTAGTCAGAGGACTTCCCAATCTGAAGTTCAACGCAGAAGCTCTGTGTGAAGCATGTCAAAAAGGAAAAATTTCAAAACCTTCTTTTAAATCAAAAAATGTTGTTTCTTCCTCTAGGACATTAGAACTACTTCACATTGATCTATTTGGGCCAGTTAAAACTGCATCCATCAGAGGCAAGAAGTATGGATTGGTCATTGTTGATGACTACAGCAGATGAACATGGGTTAAGTTTTTAAAATACAAGGATGAGTCACATTCTGTATTCGTTGACTTCTGTAGCCAAGTGCAAAATGAAAAAGATTTTAGAATTATAAAAGTTAGAAGTGATCATGGAGGAGAATTTGAAAACCATTATTTTGAAAAATATTTTAAAGAAAATGGTATTGTTCATAATTTCTCTTGTCCTAGAACTCCCCAACAAAATGGAGTTGTAGAACGAAAGAATAAAACTTTACAAGAAATGGCCAGAACTATGATTAATGAAATAAATATGGCTAAGCACTTCTGGGCAGAAGCAGTGAACACAACATGTTATATTCATAATAGAATCTCTATAAGACCTATTCTTGAAAAGACTCCCTATGAATTGTGGAAAAACAGAAAACCCAACATTTCATATTTTCATCCTTTTGGATGTACTTGCTTTATTCTGAATACTAAGGATAATCTGAACAAGTTTGATTCTAAGGCACAAAAGTGTTTTCTGCTTGGATATTTTGAACGCTCAAAAGGCTACAGAGTATACAACACAGAAACTCTGATTATTGAAGAATCAATCAAAGTCAGGTTTGATGATAAGCTTGGCCAGCAACAGCCAAAGCAGATTTATATTTATGTAGGTACAGAAGATCATCTCTCAAACTCTGAAAAGTCAGAAGCAAAGGATAACTCAGAAGATCCTCCTCTTGATAATGCTATGGATAATCTCAGAATCTCTGAACAACCCTCTCAGAAAAGGTTTCCCAGAATCTCTTCAGCTCATAAAGAAGACGTGATTATTGGAAAGAAAGTAGATCCCATCAGAACAAGATCCTCCCTCAGAATCAATGAAGAATCATTGTTTGGATTGGTATCTCTGATTGAGCCAGCCTCTATTGATGAAGCCCTGGAAGACAATGATTGGATCCTAGCTATGCAATATGAACTCAATCAATTTTCCAGAAACGATGTGTGGGATCTAGTTCCAAGACCTAAAGGATTCAATATTGTAGGAACTAAATGGGTATTCATAAACAAATTAAATGAGCAAGGAGAGGTGGTCAGAAACAAAGCACGACTGGTTGCACAAGGTTATAGTCAACAAGAAGGAATTGATTATAATGAAACCTATGCCCCAGTCACCAGGTTAGAATCAATTAGATTATTAATTTCTTTTGTTGTTCAAAATAACATTTCATTATATCAAATGGATGTTAAAAGTGCATTTTTAAATGGTTATATAGAAGAAGAAGTTTATGTCCATCAACCTCCGAGATTTAATGACTCAAAATATCCAGAACATGTTTTTAAACTAAAAAAGTCTTTATACGGTCTGAAACAAGCTCCCAGAGCTTGGTATGAACGTTTGAGTAATTTTCTTTTAGAAAAAGATTTTACCAAAGGGAAAGTGGACACAACTTTATTCAGAAAAACATTTAAAAATGACCATTTAATTTGTCAAATTTATGTTGATGATATTATTTTTGGAACCTATAATATCTCTCTTGGAAAAGAATTTGTTGAGACTCTGCAGGCTGAATTTGAGATGAGCATGATGGGAGAATTAAAGTTCTTTCTAGGAATACAAATAAACCAGACTCCAGAAGGTACTTACATACATCAGACGAAGTATGTTAAAGAACTTCTGAAGAAATTCTAGATGTCAGAAAGTAAAGATACAAAGACACTAATGCATCCTACATGCATTATGGGAAAATATGAGGTAAGTATGAAGGTAGATCAGAAACTCTACAGAGGTATGATTGGATCCCTTCTCTATCTGACTGCATCTAGACCTGATATATTATTCAGCGTATGTTTATGTGCTAGATTCCAGTCAGATCCTAGAGAATCTCACTTAACTGCTGTTAAGCGAATTCTGAGGTATCTGAAAGGTACTACTAATCTGGGTTTGTGTTACAGAAGATCAAAAGAATTCAGACTAGTAGGTTATTGTGATGTTGACTTTGCTGGAGATAGAATTGAATAAAAGAGCACCTCTGGAAGCTGTCAGTTTCTGGGTGACAACCTTATCTCGTGGTACAACAAGAAGCAAGCTACCATTGCACTTTCAACAACAGAAGCTGAGTATATATTTGTTGCTGGATGTAGCTCTCAGATGATCCGGATGAAAAGTCAGCTAGAAGATTTTAATCTCTATGAAAGTAAGACTCATATCTTTTGTGACAATACCTCTGCAATTTATCTTTCTAAAAATACCATTTTGCATTCTAAAGCAAAACACATAGAAATTAAATAACATTTTATAAGGGACTACATTCAGAAAGGAATTTTAAATTTAAACTTTGTAAACACGGACCATCAATGGGCTGATATTTTTACCAAACCCCTTTCTGAAGATAGATTTAAATTCATTCTGAAAAATATTAGTATGGAATTTTATCCTGAATAAAATTGTATTTATCTTCTGTGATTGCTTTCAGAATGTTTTGAAATGAATGTTCTGATTAACAACTCTTAAGAAGTTAGAAGAGAAGTAACATCAGAAACTATATATAAAGTTCTGAAATGTTCTAACGTTTCATTACAAGTATAGTTCAGCAGTTTATTATATCAAACAACTGTCTCATGCAACCTTCAGGAGATGAACACGTGTTATATTTCTGAAAGGTCACGTGTGCTATGCTATTGACGCTGTTCCTAGGTAACTGTTATGATTTATTCAAAATATCACGCTTTCCCCTCATTATCAATGTCATTAAATGCTAGTAATGATTATTATTTTCTTAAATTCTTTTTTACAGTTTTATTTCAAAAAAAAAGTTTCTCAAAAGTTTACCTATAAGTACCTTTTGTAAAACCCCTTTCTCACTTTTTACCTTCTCTTTCAAATTTAAAACCATCTCTGTGTATTTTCTACAACCCATTTTCTTTCATCTCAACCTAAGTGCTCTAATGGCTTCATCTTCTACTCCTTTCGGAAGCACTCAAGCTGAACAATACATCATCCCTGAAAGAACCACTCTTATTCCTGTTGACAGTTTAGAAGTTATCAGTGAATTGATGGTGGACTTTGAAAAACTAAAGGCAAATGGGTTTGACCTTCTTCCCGCAGTAGAATTTAAAGGATGGGGAAATTACTTTGACTGTCTTGTTGGCTTGTATTTCCATATCTTATGAAGGAATTTTGGATTCATGCTATTGCATCTCCAAAGGTTATTCTCTCGTTTGTAATGGGTAAGGAAATTTCAATCACTGAAAATCTCATCAGGAGGTTACTGGGTTTTGAAGGCAATGGAGTCACTGGAGTCTCAAATGGTAGAACAGATTTGTCAAGAGTTCATGCTGAAATTTTTACAATCGGGCAAGCTTCAACAAAAGTCAGAGACTTGAAGAATCAATATAAGATTTGGGCTAGAATCATCCATGGTTGCATTCATCATAGAAAGGAAACAAGTTATCCTGACTATATAAATGCTGACCAGCAATACCTTCTGTTCTGTCTGGGAACAAATGTAAAGATTGATTTACCTTACCTTCTGTTTGATCACCTCTGGACACATGTCAAGGAAACAAGGGAGGTAGAAAGAATGAAGAACCCTAAATCCAAAAGTAATTGGATTCCAATGGGAAGGTTGATTTCAGACATTCTGACAGAGAATGGTCTGATTGCACATTTGGACGAAGCAAACCTGCTGGGGGAGTTAGAGCCTACGTGTGGGAAAGCTCTGACATGAAAGAATCTGGTGAAGAGAAAGATCATTGATAAACTGCTGGTGGAACCTACCCCTTATGTATCAGCAACCGTTACCAGAAGAAGAATTCCAATTGCTGACTTTCCACTTTTCAACTCAGGAGATCACCCTCGTATCATTCTGCATTACATTGCAATTTGCAAAGAAAGTGGAACTCCAATTGATCCTGCCTGGCTTCAAGGTAGAAATGAAGCAGCTCCAGATGCTGTCATCCAGCAGCCAATGAAAAGGAAAACAGTTGGAGGACCCTCTGCTAGACCCCACAAGAAGAAGAAGAAATCAGGTACACCTTCTGAGACTATTTCTGTTTATGATTCTGTACATTTATCTACATCTGCTGAACCTCAAACATTAGGTGACATAGGTGTAGACATAGATTTAATCATTCCCTCTGAACCTCTATCTACAAACCCTCTAATAGATCAAGTCTTATCAGACATAACCGATTTTGATTCGGATGACTCTCTTGAAACCCAAACACAACCATCTCAGACACAGTTCTCAGAAAATAGTCATGTTGAAAACTTTTCTCAAACACCTCCCAGACCTTTATGTTAGAACATAGTTTGATTCTACAACCCTCAGTTAGAGTTTTGATGATAACAAAATACAAGATTAAATGAATTATGAGATTTATATAAGACATATATGCTACTTAAAATTATGTTGTGTATTTACAGAAACTCTGATGGAATCAACATCAAAATATCAGTATCAACATCAGCATCAGAAGATATATCAGCATCAGAAGATCAAATAACATGTGCTATACGTTGAAGCCTGATGAACAGAATCTGCGCATAACATACTCTGACTCTGATCAAGATCCTAACCATGTCATCAGCACTCAGAAGCGTCAGAATAAGCTAAAGCCAAGAACACTCTGATTATCATTAGCAGAACACTTTGAAGTGTCAACATTACTATGCATTCAAGACAGATTAATTACCAACGACTTTATTCCAAGACAAAGATCTTCTCAAAAAGGAAAGAACGTTATGAGCATTGAAACGGATTTATGGACAGCAACGTATCCATTCATAGGCTACTTAAACAAGTCAGTGAGAAAAGAAATGGCTAATACACTACACGCATATACACGCCTAAGCTAATCATCCTCACGCACGCTCTCATTTTTGATAAAGCTTTCAACCTCGCTTACTCTATAGCTCTAGCAATCTAGTTTCATCTTAAGCTTAATATTGTGTATTATCACAATTATGATATATAGTTTTGTAAGAAAACATCAAACACACATTTGTTCATTTATCTGTAAGAAAACTTCCTTGAGATAAACCGGCTTATGGTTAGACTCAAGAAGGCTTTAACAGTTGTTAAAGCAGTTGTGTATTCAGTTGAATATAGTGGATTAAGACCTCGTTGGAGAGAGGCGAAATCACCTTGACGGGTGGACTGGAGTAGTTTGAGATCAAAAGAACCAGGATAAAAATAACGTGTTGTCTGCATTTGATTTCAAGTTTTACAATTCAACCCCCTTCTTGTGTTTTTCACTTCTTCAATTGGCATCAGAGCGCCTGGTTCTGAGCTTATAACACTTAACCGTGTTAGTACAAGATCCAGCGTTAGAAAAACACAATGGCAGGACCACATCAAAACATCAGCAATGACAACAATGAAGAGAGAGACAGATTCAGTGGCAAACCTCCAGTCTTTGATGGAGAGAACTTTGATTATTGGAAAGACAGAATTGAAAGCTTCTTTCTGGCCCATGATGTTGATCTGTGGGATATGGTGACTGATGGATACACGCACCCAGTGAATGGAAGTGGTCAGAAGATTGACAGGAAAGCAATGTCTGATCAACAAAAGCGTGATTTCAGAAATCATCACAAGGCCAAAACAATTCTTCTCAGCGCCATCTCTTACTCTGAATATGAAAAGATATCAAACAGAGACACTGCAAAGAATATGTTTGACTCTCTGAGAATGACGCATGAAGGCAACATTAAAGTCAAAGAAACCAAAGCTCTTGCGCTTATTAAGAAGTATGAGGCATTCAAGATGGAAGAAAGTGAATCAATTGAAACGATGTTCTCAAGATTTCAAATTCTGGTGGCTGGTCTCAAAGTTCTGGACAAAGGGTATTCTACTGCTGATCATGTTAAGAAGATCATCAGAAGCTTGCCAAAACAGTGGAGGCCAATGGTCACAACGCTGGAGCTAGCTAAGGATCTCAACAAAATCTCTCTGGAGGAACTTGTCAGCTCCCTCAGAAGTCACGAGATAGAGCTAGAAGCAGATGAACCCCAAAAGCAAGGTAAGCCATTAGCTTTAAAATCTAACAGAAAATCTGACTCCAAAGTTTTGCAGGCTGTTGAAGAAACCTCCGATGGGTCCTCATCAGAAGAAGATGAACTATCTCTCCTCTCCAGAAGGGTGAACCAACTATGGAAGCAGAGGCAAAGAAAGTTTAGGAATCCCAGAAGATCAGAAAATCAGAATGAATCTTCCTCCAGATACAGAAGGTCAGAATCCTCCTCTGGACACAGAAGATCTGAAGGCTCTTCAGGAAGCAGAAAGCCAAACAACAAAGACATCATCTGCTATGAATGTAACGAGCAAGGACACTACAAGAGTGATTGCCCAAAGCTTCAGAGGGAAAAGCCCAAAAAGAAGTTTGGCAAGGAAAAGAAGAAAAGTCTCATGGCTACATGGGATGACTCTGACACATCTGAAGCTGACTCAGAATCAGATGATGAGAGAGCAAACATATCTCTCATGGCAAACATAACAGAAGACAGTGAAGCTTCTAAATCATACTCTGAATCGGACACAGAAGAGGTATTCCATGACTTTGCTATTAACTTTACTAAGGATGAACTAGCTGAAAGCCTTAATGAAATTCTGGAAAGATATCAGTAGATCAGAGTCAAATTCAGAAACCTGAAAAGGAATCTTGCTTCTGACTCTGATAAAACTGAGAGTCTCAAATTGGAGAATTCTGAGTTGAAAGATAAAGTTTCAAAATTAGAAAATCTATTGCAAAACTCTCAAAATGAAACAATTCCTGAAACTCCCAGCAGTGCTGATGAGATCATCAAGGAGTGTGATCACAACTTTCAGAAGTTTCTAGCTAAAAACATAGATAGAAGCAAAATGGCTTCAATGATCTATGGAGTTAGCATAAATGGTAGAAAAGGAATAGGATACCAAGGTAAGGTACCTACCCCAAAGAATGCCATGGATTTAGTTATAAAACGAACTCCACTTAACTCACACTTTGTATATGGTCACACACACGACATCAAATATACTAGTAGTAATTATTCTGTCAAACCAAAATTCAACCAGAGTTTTGGTAAAACTAACAAATCAGGACCCAAGAAAATATGGGTACCTAAGGATAAAATAATACATGTTGCAGATATCTTTAGCAGCAAAGCAGAAACACCAGTCATGGTACCTGGACTTTGGCTGCTCACGACACATGACGGGAAGAAAGCATATGTTCCAAAGCCTGGAACTTAAGCCTGGAGGCCATGTAGGCTTTGGAGGCAATCAGAGGGGAAAGATCATTGGCTCTGGAACAGTAGGTAATGGAAATCTTCCCTCTATAAGTAATGTTTTATTAGTAGATGGATTAATGCATAATTTGTTATCCATAAGTCAATTAAGTGATAACGGTTATTGTTGTACCCCAAAATTTGCCCTCTCTTTTCCACAAGAAATCACAACTTCGGGCTTTTCCTGACTTTTCAGATTGGCTCAAGAATCAGTCAAGCAGACTTTTTCTTATTAGTCTATCCAAATTAGGGTTTTCATGGACTCTGGAACAGTTCAAGCAGATTGCTAGGGTTTGTTTAAGTTTGGCTCAGGGTTTGATCAGGCGGACGCTTCTTTGACAATAAATCAAGAACTAGGGTTTGTGCGTGCATTCTCAAAAAGAATTAATTCTACAGTTCTTTTCAATTTACTCTAGGATATGGGTTGAGGCTTATGATTGAGAGTTTGCAGTGTTTGATTTAATCAGTGAAATAAAGGACACATGGACGTTTGTTTGATTAACTGTGCAATGCTTTTGATTATTCGGAATGCCGGACGTTTATTGATTATTTATCATTTCTAAGTTAAAATTATTGGATATTGTCCAGTTATTATAATTCAAGAAATATAAATAATTAAATAAACAATTGAAGAGGAATTAAAAGAGAAATCTGACAAAAAAGATTTGTTTATTCATTTTGAATTGTTTGTTACAGATATTATTTGAATACTGTAAATTCATTTACAGTTATTTACATTAATATTATTACAAATAATTAAAATGAAATAAATCTATATCCTAAATGTCTTGAAATCTTCATCTTCTAATTACATCCTTTGCTCAACTGATTTTTACCTGCAAAAAGAAAAGGAAGAAGTCAAATGCAGATGAATTAAAAAAAAAGCAGACAGATATTTAAAACTCATCATTAAAAGTGTTGGCCGGAATCAGTTTGTTTGCCCTCTCTGCAAATCACAAGAGGACTCTTGGTTCACAAAGAGGGAAAGGGAAATATGCTTGCAAATGTATGAAATGCACAAAGCTACATGGAAATATACAAGGCTGCATAATTCCAAATTGTCAACTAATGAGGCAAACTGAACAGCCAAGTGAATATGCCAAAACAATGCACAAAGGCAAACTGAACTGCACATATGCAAACTGAAAAATGCCTAACCAAGTGCAAAGCTGTCAAACTGTCAAAAGCTGTCCAAAGATGATATAGAAAGATATCAAAAGCCAAAAGTTGTCAACAAGTACACAAAAGGCAGAAAACCTGGAAAAGAGATATGCAGAGCAAAACCATAATGCAAGCAACATTTCAAATATTATCCATCACTTTCCAGTCAACACTTTTTCAGAGTAGAAGGTACAGTTTAAGCAATAAACAATGCCTTTTATCTATGGAGAGAGAAAGAGAGAGAAGAAAGAGGCTTACATTTTGTTGAGGCAAGCTAGAGATATAAAACAAAGAATATCAGAACAAGCAAAAAGGAGGCAGAACCACATAACAAAAACAACACAAAGCTTGTAACCTCCAAACTATGTCAAAAACTTCAAGCCTCATGCCTGCCTAAACACTAACACAAATTGCCTCCAACCTGTTTCAGACCTGCATAAACATAAGCCTGTACCAATACAAAAACCAGAAATGGCCACAAACCTACAATATATATCAAGCCATACAAGCCTGAAGCCAAAACCTTAAGCTTTCAAAACCTGTTACATAACACAAGCTTAAGCAAACAACCTCAAGCTTGCTCCAAAACTGCCTCCAATCTGTTTCAGTCCTGCATAAAAAAAGGCCCTCAAACCCTTCAAAGCCAAAGCAAACATAACATAAGTCCTAAAGCCTGTCAAACATTCAAACTGCCTCAAAACCTGTTACATAACACAAGCTTAAACAAACTGCATTAAAACCAGTCAAAAACATGCTTGCCTCTAACCTGCTTCAAACAGAAGCCCTTTCAAAACAAGCCTCAAGCCTGTTTCAAAACTGTTTCAACCTGCTGAAAGGACAAACAGGTACAAGCCTTAAAGCCTGTAAAACATCAAGCCTTGAAGCCTATCAACACAAACCAAACTACCTGCTAAGCTTCAATAAAGAACCTACCTGTCCCAACCACCAAGCCAATCCAAATAACAAAATATACAGAATCCCAACACCCTCAGAGCAACCTCATCATAGGGACAACAACAACATAAACATACTCAGATTTAAACATCATCATCATAGGCAGAAGCTCACTCAAAGCCAAGAAAGGAAAAAAAGGACAAAAGTAAGAACACTGAAGCATTCAGATACTCAGAATCATGATCAAACAAATCAAAGCATTCAAACCAATAAGACCCTCAGAATGACTTCATCATAGGGTTAGCACATCAGGCAACTCAGAATCGACAACAAGCAATCAGAGCAAGCAATCGGAAGAGGAAAAGAAGTTTTCATAAACAGATAAGCTAGGGTTTTCAGATATTCATCATTAAACCTAACAAAAAGCAAGGTACAAATACCAGGGAATGCCACAAAGCTAGCACAACATCATACTCCCTCGCCTCCGGCCGCCTAAGACACCTCTAGTCCCCTCCTCTGTCTCCTCTCCAAAAGTTAATTTCTTCTTCCCTTTTCTTTCACACCTCACACAAACAATGATAATATGAAGATCAGAATTTGTCAAAGATTAAAAACATGTAAAACTTGAAACCCTAAAGCGTAAGACGGGCATAACTGAGAAATCATTACCTTACAACATCGCCTGGATACAAACGTGGAGAGAGGGAAGATGGAAGAAGGCGTCTGGTAGCTGAGGCGAAGGGAGGAGGTCAGAATCCATGGTTCGAGCGAGGAAGAAGACGAAGAAAGGTGGAGAGATGAGAGCGCCGCTCTAGCCTCTGTAAACCCTTGTTTCTGAACAAAAATATTCCAACCCTAAACAAAATCTCAAACGCGTCTTGGGCTTTCGCCCCATCCAAGCCTTAAGCCCAACTGAAACTGGCGTGTACCCCCTCCCTTTCTGATTCTCCTTCAAACTTTGTTTTGGGCCAAGAACAACTCTAAAGCCCACTTAACCCTTTTATTATTTACTCTTTTTTTATATACTTATAAATTAACACTTTTTTCTTATTACCTTATTTTCTTTCCTTTTTACAATCTATATTTTTTGCTAAATCAAAAAGTAGTATATTAATTCTTCATATTTTTTATTACTAATACTTTCTATCACACTTGAAATATAAATATTAGATTTTATCAAGTTTAAACAATTTTTCTTTACTAAAACCTTTTCTTTTGTTTAATTAGATCTTGTATATAAAATATTAAAAGATACATAAATAATTAGTTTGTGTTAAATTAAATACTTTTTCTTTAAAACTTTTGTTTAATTAATCTTATACAAGTTTATAAAACATTAAGAAAAACATAAAAATAATATTAATACTTAATATTGCATTAGGTTAATATTTTTGCATCATGTGTAAATAATCACATACACTTTCACAAATACTTTCGATACATTGCTTTTATTCTTATACATTGCTATATTTTACATTGAGAATACGATTCAATTTGGTTGTAAATATTATTTGGACAATATTATCCTGATAAGTCTCATCCCTATTTGTAAACATTTGTACCTCCATCCCCGGATACTTATTTGTAATAGCTTAGACTTTAAATTCCCGCAATTTATCGCTTTCTATATACTGTATAGTAATTAGGGTTTGTATGCGAAGATTCAAAATCAACCGCTAGATAACTGTTGTACCCCAAAATTTGCCCTCCCATATTCTTCAAGAAATTGCCAAGCCAAGTCACAAAATTCCCCAAGGGTTGCACAGTGCAAAGGTCTCCTATACAGTCAAAACTAGGGTTTGAGTACTGATCAAGAAAATGAAGTTTTCAAAGGTCCAATCAAGTCTCACATGCCTATAAAGATGTTCAAGCATCCTCATATCAAGTTTCAAGGCATTCAGCTCAAAATTGCACAGTCAAAACCCTAAATTGCACTACAGTCAACTGTAGGGGCAAAATGGTCATTTGACAGTCAAAAGTTCAAATTTTTGGTCAACATATCATTTTGAAGCCACAAACATCATTTGATCAATGCTTGATCATGATTCTCAAAATTTGGCTCAGAAATCATCAAGATGCAAAAGTTTCCTTATTTGGACAGCTGAAAAAGTCAACTGAAATTGACCAGGGCATAACTTTCACATGGATTATCAGAAAAATTCCATCCAAAGCTCATTTTGAAGAGAAAGACATTTCCTACAACTCATCTTCATACTTCAAGTCCAAGAAATGCCCTCACAAAAAGTTATCAATTTCAACATTATAGGTCATTTTCAAAAGTCAACAAAAAGGGACTTTAAGTCAAAGGCCATAACTTGAGATTGGTAAATCAAAATGACATGGGACCAAAGACATTGGTTATAGGACTCAAAGACCTTTCCAAAATGTCCAAGAACATGAGAAAAGCTTAAAAATTGAGCAAGTTATGCCTTGTAGAAGTTGGGAAATTTTTGGATATTTTGAAAAGTCAACATTGATTCAAATGACCTAAAAATGCTAATGGGCCCATTTTTCTTCCATGGTTCATCATTCTAAGCATATGCACGACCACTTGGCCCAAAGGGAAGTATTTTCTCATTTTTTATTTATTTATTTGAATTATTATTTATATTAATTCATTTAAATCATTTAAATATATGAAAAATATTTAATTCACCCTAACCAATCTTTTTATACATGTTTTAAGGTCAATATTTCGTGCAAATGCAAACTAGGAAAGATTTGGGGTGATTGGATGCTAATTGACACAAGAACACTTGAAAAAAAGATTGAAAAAGATCCTTAAAATCAAATCTCCAAAAACCATTATTGCATTAGATTGGATTGAGTTTTGTTGACCTAATAGACTCAGTACATAAGCATGATCATAACCCTAATATCCACAGACAAAAAGCTGCGCAGAAAAGCTAAGAACAAACTTGAAATTTTGGCCAAAAAATTCAAAACTGAAAACCACTTTAGAGGTCGATTCAAAGCATAATATTGGTTTCAATAGCTTCCTTGAAGGTCCCTGATCAGATTCCAATCATAAACTTCCACTCAAACGCCAAGAATCGGTACCAGGAACCTCAACTGTACAGCAAAAATTCCATAATCGTATATCATATTTTAAGCATTTTTACAGCATTCTATTCATGGAATCATGTTTGTTATGAGTTTCTGAAACTAACCATACAGATTGATTGCGTTTTTGTGCCATATACGCGATTTAGCCATTGATGCAGTTTAGGGTTTCTTGGGTTCCCAATTAGGGGTTTCCTAATAACGTAAAATTCGACCACTACAATGTCATGGATGGATTCAGTGAGTTGAGACGAAGAAGAGACACTCATCGCGATGAATTTATATGCTGAGGAGAGCTAATCGCTATTTTCTCAAAGGACCCCTTCTGCAACGCGTAGAAAATCGTGGCCAATGCGTTCTCGTTTCAGAAAAAAAATAAAACAATGAGGACGATGACCTCGTGGCGAACGATGGTTGGTGCGTTTGAAAATTCGCGCGCTGACTCCCACTAACCTTGTTTTTTCTTTTATATTATTTGATTGTTATTATATATTAACAACGCGCAATTGGCTCAGTTGGCACGCATCAAGGCTTGCAATACACCTGACCTGGGTTCGAGTCCCAGGTCTCATGCTTTCTCAATAATGTTTTTTCTCTGATATTCAGGTGAAGCGCTTATGTTACGTTCCATGATACACCTCCAAGATCCAGCTGGCCACGCGTCCAGTATGTCAATCCAAAGGCTGAGGGTTGAAGAACACATTAAGTCCCAGTCAACGCCCTGCATGTGATTCAAAAAAGGTCCACAAGGCCATGCTATTGGGCCAGATTGCTAAGGCCAACACCTCACAATTGGGGCCTGAACCCCCCCTGGTTTGCCATTTTCTATTATTTTTATATTTTCATTTTCAATTGTTATTTTCTTTTCTTTATTTGTTTGATTTAATTAATTCTTTTCACAATAAAAATATAAAAAACATAGAATTAGGTTTAATAAATTTTATTCCTTTTAATTTTTCTTTCTACCATAATATTATTTATTTATTTATTTTTATAATTAAATTGTACATAAATAATTTAGGGTTAAATTAGGTTAAAAAACTTCAACATTTTTCTTAATAAATCTTAAAAAATAAATAGAATTAGGGTTTGCCTTTTATTTTAGTTTTAATTGATTCTTTTTCTATTAAATCTTAAAAAACATAAAAATACCAAAAAACATTCTCTTTTAATTTTTAATTTTAATTCCTCATTAATTTTAATCTTTGCACAAAGGGTCCAACGCCCTCGTTCGTAATTTATTTAATTCGCGTATTTATTTCATTTTGCTTAAATAATCATGTATCTCTCCCAAAGCTTTGTAACATTTACTTTTCGCACTTTTCAATTTCGTTATTTACTTTTCTTTATTTACTTTCTATCAAACCGGGTCCGGTTTAATTTTGGCGATGTGGACCCGCGCCATTTGTAATAGCTTAGATTTACTTTTCCTCGCAACTTTTAACTGTTAAACAAAAAAAGCATGAAAGAATGAATGTCCAAATAAAATCAAGCATAGAACACTTTAACCTGACAAGACAAAAATAAATGAATCTGACACACAAATCACACACCACCCCTAGGGTACGCCTCACTGTTACCTTGCCTCGAAAGGTGATCGTCGAGTAGAGGACGTCTTAGTAAGTCCTCATGGTCCGGGAACCTGGCATGAGGGTAGCTTCTAAGGTGTCTTCCTATTGCTCTGGTGATCACCATGTCCCTACAAACTCGAATTGACCCGAACACCTCCAACGGTGGTGCTACCTACCTCTCAATGGTGGGATGGCACTACTTTAAAGGACATTTACACAAACGAATTCCTTAGGGTAGGTAGGTTCTCGTAGATACTTGCTCTAATCTCAAAACAAATTCAAAAATACTTTTCACACCAACACATTTTCAAAAAGCTTTCGAAAGCAATTTTTCAAACACTCTTGAGGACCGATACAAGAGTCGAACTGGAATTTTCAAAGAAACTTTTTTTTAAACCCACAGTTGAAGAGCAAACAAACATTTTTGAAAACACAATGAGCAAGTATCTAAGAGCCCATGGATAACCATGGATAGAAAGGGTGCTAACACCTTCCCTTTCTATAATCTACCTCCCGAACCGAGAGCAATCTCTTTAAGGAATTTTTCTGTGCTTTTGTCCTTTCCATTTGGAGAAAATAAAAGACGGTGGCGACTCTTGCTTCCACGACATTTCGCGAACCAGCGTTAAACAGTCAGTTCCAGATCCACCGATCACAGAACTGGCGACTCTGCTGGGGACTTAAACTTAAAGTGAGGTGTACCTTAGGATTAAGATCACTGTGTTTTCAATTGTTTTCTTTGCTTGCTTTAAATTGTGGGTTGCTTGGGAGTTCTATAGATCCTAACCCGGATCTGGGGGATACCTTCTTAGAAAGTAGCAACAAGGCTGTGAGGGAACTGTGCGGGGTATACCGACATGGTTGAAACAGTCTGCTACGTTGATGTGGCACTGTGGTGTGTACCGGTAACCCTTGAGTTCAGTCAAGGAGAGTACGGGGCCTCCGCGTGGTGTCATGAAGCATCAACAGACCTTAGGAACCTTAATTGAACTATCTTGGCCTCTTTAGGGTAGTGAGATAACTGACTTTGGTGCAGTCCGAGGTTGGTTGATACTCGATACTACACTCAATTGAGGGTTGCTTTCCTGGAATATTTCGGTCGCCAGTTCAGTGGCTAAATCGAAACGATGAACAATGAAAGCAATCCCGTGATATTGGGAACCTTAGACCCCGGTTACTTTGATTAGGACAGGTTGAACCCACCAACTTCAAAAGGGTACTACCCAGACCTCATGCTGGCCTAAACTCTAGGGGCTCTTTTGTGTGACTTGTGTGCCTTCGTACTTGACTATCTGCATGATTGTTACCTGACACTTGTTTCTTGCAGGTTTTGCCTATAGTCCTTAAATGGGACTCATGACAGGTTTACTTGAGTTTCTTGCAGGTTTTGGGTTACAGTCCTTGATTGGGACTCATAACAGGGTTTACCTACATTACCCCATTGCATCATGACATCATACCATTGCATACATCCTAACCCATTTCAAGGATCTCAAAGGCTTGTGATGCAGGTCATGATAAATCAAACAAGGGGCAAAGAGGATTTATTTTCCTCTAGCCAAGGTTGTCAGGGGCTATGACCCACTTGATATGGTGAGCTCTGACTCTTGAAGAAGGTTCCCCTAACCAAGGCTGTTGGGAAACCAAAACCAGACATGATGACTAAAGTCAGGGGCTATGACCCACTGGATATGGTGAGCCTTTGACCCTTGAAGAAGGACTCTCAACAACCTGAAGTACCTTCAATCAAGTTACCGGTTTCCAACTCTAACAAGTTTCTCTGTTTACCCCGCGAGGTCCTTGAAATCATTGCATGCATGCCATACATATCATTGCATAACAGGTACCCTTTCTCTGCAGGTTACTTACCTTCTTCGCTGTTTATTTTCAGCCGTGTCGTCATGAATCCTGAATCCTCAACCGAGCACACTATCAAGGCCCTCCAGGCTCAGAACACCCAGTTCCAAGGGCTGATCATGAATTTGACCCAGGGGCAACAAGATCTGAAAGCTCTCCTCTTGAAGAAGGAAAAGAAGAAGAAGAGGACTGTTTTGTTCAGCCCTAGACGCAGATCTGGGAATACACCGCAGACTGAAACTGAGAGGACTACTCCATCTGTGAGGGAAAGCAGTCACCATGAGAGAGAGGTGCCTAGTCCAGTGGTCTCCGACAACGAGACATATTTCAACGACGAACAATACCCTCCGGCTGAGGACAAGTACAAGCAGTTGGAAGACCGTTTGAATGCTATGGAAATACAACAAGTACCTGGGCTGGATTTCGGAGATCTGGGTTTGTCTACTGGTGTGATCATCCCTCGGAAGTTCAAAGCACCATCATTCACTAAATATGACGGGGCGTCTTGTCCCAAGCTACATCTCAGGTCTTATGTTCGGAAAATCCAACCATACTCAGCAGATAAGAACTTGTGGATCCACTTCTTCCAGGAAAGTCTTTCAGGGACTCACCTCGAATGGTTCTATCAACTGGATGGGACCAAAGTTCGTAACTGGGAGGAGTTGGCGACTGCTTTCTATAAGCAGTACCAGTACAATGCCGACCTTGCTCCCACACGTACCCAACTCCAGGGTATGTCGTTGGGGTCAAGTGAAGGTTTCAAGGAGTACGCACAAAGATGGAGAGACCTTGCCGGAAGGGTGCAACCTCCCTTAACGGACCGGGAGCTCGTTGATATGTTCTTGGGGACCCTATCCGGGCCGTTCTTCAATCACCTCATTGGTAATTCATCTGCTGGATTTACCGACCTCATCCTGACTGGCGAAAGAATTGAAGCTGGTATCAAGAGTGGGAAAATTCAAGAGGCCACACCTTCTGATATTCATAAAAAGCCTTACACGGGAAAGAAGGAATCTAATGCTGCATACAGTTAAAAGAGTCGCCGTGATCAACATGCAGGGGCAGTCATGATCTCTGGTTCTGCACCACGCCGTCAACCACAAAAGGGAAACCAGCAAAGGCCGGACGGGCCTAAAAGGCAATTCACCAACATTAACATGCCATGGTCACAAGCATTGCAACACATGTTAAAGATGAACCTGATTGCAGTGATCAACCCTCCTGCCAATCCTAAGACCTCCTCTCCTAGCTACAATCCAGAAGCAAGGTGTGCTTATCATTCCGATAGCCCGGGGCACGATACTGAGGACTGTTGGGCACTGAAGTACAAAATTCAGAACATGATCGATGCCAAAGAGATCGAGTTCGAGCCTGCCGAGACTCCCAACGTGATCACTGCTCCATTGCCAAAACATGGTTAGGATCGAGAGATTTTTGTTCATTTGAATTCAAGTTGTATTTTTCTTTTCTTGTTCAGATAAACAATTATCATGTTAAACTCTTTTATTTCATGAATGCATTACACATGTCTGTCTTGATTTAATTATGTTTACTATGCGTAAAACTGCTTTCATATTTTTGCAATGGTCAACTCTTAATTGAAAATTCTAAACCTCTTGAGGGAGGATGACGAAAACGATACCGCAATCTTTACAGTATGCTTTTGAACAAACCCCGCTGATGAGGTACAGGCATTGTTTCAATCCCTAAACACTGGAGTTATAAGGATGATAATCCCTCGTCAACCCATCAGAGCCAAAGAAGTAGGAGTTTTTATTTTCGAAAATCAAAACCCTTAATCATAACCTGGGGCAGGGTAGTTCTCTCAGTTGATCCAAGTGCACAATGAATGGCACTAAATGAGTTTTTCAAAAAACAAAGACAGTGATGGTTCCGAACAATCATAAGGACAGGCAGTCATTATCAAAAAAAATCATAAATGAAAAACCATTAAGTCAAAACCCATGAAGGAGACTTATAAAACTGGGGCATCCCGCTGACTGTAATCCCAAAAAAGGAAACAGTTCAGGCAAAAAAAAAGAAAGGGATAACAAAAATAAAAAAGAAAGAGGTCCTACAAACCCTCAGCAAAAAAAGGAGATGACTGCCTATTCAAATAAACGTTCAACATCCGAATCATCACCGGAAAATCAGAGCAAAGACTCAAACAAGGTCTAACGTATGATTAACTGAGTTTAAGTTTGGAGAACATCACGAAGAGCGGGTGGGTACAAATAAAATTTGAGCCTTTATCCTTTGTTTCTTAAACCGTGAACCAAGCCACGATATAACCCTTAAAAGTCCTAGCTGAAGCATGGGTTAGTTCGAAAGCATACTATTACGAAGGTATCCTGACTCCTGAAGGTTTGCTGTAAAATCTTGAGTTGACATCGCACTGTATTACAAAAAATGCATTTTCAAAATTCAAGACAGACATAGACTTTTGCATTCTTAAAATAACCTTGTTTGCATATGACTATTTGTTTGAACAGCAGGGAAATTCGCACGATGAACACCTTGTGAACAGAAATACCTCCAATCAAGGGGCACAATAGGAGCATTGCCCATTATCTGGGGCATGGCAAAATACTTCCAACAAGGGCAACTCCCTACGTCCTGAGAGCATGGACATAGTAAAAAAAAAATACTACGCATAATCAAAGACCCGCCAGGTTGACATACCTAGGCAAAAATAAGGGCTTCCCGGCGAACCAAAAGGGTTCGGGCAAAAATAAGGGATGAAAATGGAAAATATGTACACCCGGCGAGTCGAAAACCTGAAAAGGCGGCTTGGGCAAAAATGGGTATCCCGGTGGACTGAAAACCCGAAAGGGCGGTCCAGGCAAAAGTTAGGGATCAAAGCGTACGACTATGTTCTGGTATCTCATCACTTGTCTACTCGAAGATTTGGCAATCACCCACACAGGTATCTTCTTCCCTCACCTCCGAAACAGGGGCAATAACGAGTTATCCAGGCGACCCAATTGCTATGTCAACCAAAGTACAAAGGACAGATCAACATAAGGATGATTACCATCTACCTCTATGAATTCCAGATCGTGGGCTAACGTCCGAGACCAAACAGGACAATCATCCACTTAATCAAAATCATGCAACCCAACACCGGTTCCTTCTCAATTTTCAGACAAAGTCATACACAGACTCATTCTCCACAAGTAACCTTACCCCGGTTCATCAAGAAGTTTTACACAAACTTATCTAAGTAACCTTACCCCGGTTCGTCAAGAAATCTTACATGGATTTATTCCAAGGTAACCTAACCCCGGTTCCTCCCAGAAATCTTACATGGATTTATTCCAAGGTAACCTAACCCCGGTTCCTCCAGAAATCTTACACGGATTTATCCCAAGTAACCTAACCCCGGTTCCTCCAGAAGTCTTACATGGACCTATCTCAAGATGACCTAACCCCGGTTCATCAAGAAGTTTTTACACAAACTTATCCAAGTAACCTAACCCCGGTTCCTCCAGAAGTCTTACATGGACCTATCTCAAGATGACCTAACCCCGGATCATCAAGAAGTTTTTACACAAACTTATCCAAGTAACCTAACCCCGGTTCCTCCAGAAGTCTTACATGGACCTATCTCAAGATGACCTAACCCCGGATCATCAAGAAGTTTTTACACAAACTTATCCAAGTAACCTAACCCCGGTTCCTCCAGAAGTCTTACATGGACCTATCTCAAGATGACCTAACCCCGGATCATCAAGAAGTTTTTACACAAACTTATCCAAGTAACCTAACCCCGGTTCCTCCAAAAGTCTCACATGGACCTATCTCAAGATAACCTCACCCCGGTTCATCAAGAAGTTTTACACGAACTCATCACCAAGCAACCCTACACCGGTTCCCTCTCTTCAAGATGCAGTTTTACACGAACTCATCATCAAAGTAACCCTACCCAGGTTCCTTCTCCATTTCAGATACAGTTTTACATGAACTCATCATCAAAGTAACCCTACCCAGGTTCCTTCTCCATTTCAGATACAGTTTTACACGAACTCATCATCAAAGTAACCCTACCCAGGTTCCTTCTCCATTTCAGATACGGTTTTACACGAGCCCATCAGCAGGCAACCCTACATATGTGCCCTCCTTCAACTTACAAAATTACAGTCCAAAACTCCCCAGAAGAGTCCAATCCAGTTTCCCCAGGAAAATTGGAATTCATATCCCCAAGCAGTAAGCTTATCCCCAGTAGATTCTGGAAGCTTATCCCCTCGCAAAGCACGAACGCGTCTCCCGGCTTTATTCAAAGAGTTATTTCCTTAACAGGATATAACTGGGTTATCCTCAGCCAAAAGCCACGGAAAGAGTGTCCTCAACGAAGTCTTCTTATCCCCAGCGAAGTCTATCAACACTTCCAATACAGCAAAAATATCCCCAACAAGTAACTATCAACACTCAACAAGGCATCCCTTCTTCCACAGAGTATTGCTTCCCAGCATGGTCGTTAGGGTATCTTTCCTCCCCGCAGAATCCTCCATTTGCCAAGTTTATTCCTCAACGGAGTCATCTTCTCCTACCGGTATTCTTGCAACTATCATCCCCAGCGGAAGTAAAAGCTTATTCTCCAACATCAGCCCAGGATATGATTTCCCAGCACCCGTCAAGGATTTACTTTCCTAGACGAAAACATTCATAAAACATCACATACATACATCATTATAGCATGCATAACGCATCATATCATACAAATCTCATTTATGTTGAGAACATCATTGCTTGATCCATATCATGCATTGCATATGACCGACCTTTACCTTTCAGGAAAGATGCAGTCGAAATTCTCAATCATATTTCAAGACCTAGACCGGTTCAGTTAATCGACTCCAAAGATTTCTTATCCAGTCCCAGGCCTTCTCTAGTCCAGCTAAATCGATTCCCAACAGATTTTTCTGATAAAGACTCAGTAGAATTTATCCCAGATGTTTCCCTCTCCGACGGTGAGTGTGAGGTGATAGTCTCCTATGGTTCCCTCTCCGACGGTGAGTGTGAGGTGATAGTCTCTTATGGTCCCCTCTCCAACAGTGAGTGAGGTGGTAATTCCTTCTTCAGATGTTTCCCTCTCCGACGGTGAGTGTGAGGTGATAGTCTCTTATGGTCCCCTCTCCAACGGTGAGTGAGGTGGTAATTCCTTCTTCAGATGTTTCCCTCTCCGACGGTGAGTGTGAGGTGATAGTCTCCTATGGTCCCCTCTCCGACGGTGAGTGTGAGGTGGTAATCCCTTTTCAGATGTTTCCCTCTCTGACGGTGAGTGTGAGGTGATAGTCTCCCATGGTTCCCTCTCCAACGGTGAGTGAGGTGGTAAGTCCTTTTCAGATGTTTCCCTCTCCACGGTGAGTGTGAGGTGATAGTCTCCTATGGTCCCCTCTCCGACGGTGAGTGAGGTGACAATTCCTTTTCCTATGTTTCCCTCTCCGACGGCGAGTGAGGTGATTCCCTTTCAGATTATAATGGCCTATGGTTCTCGTTCAGATCCTGCGAAGATGGTATTTCCCACCAAGATTTTCTCAACGAGCGTTGTTGGAGTTAAAGTCGCCCAAGGTTCTCTTACCATTCAGGCTAAGGCAGTAACCATCCCTGGTTCATTCATCATCATGTGAAGACTCCAGACTCAGCTCCTGTAACCAGTCAGGACATATCTATACCAAGCATCTAAAATCAGCTCCTGCAACGTGTCAGGTACTCATTTTTTCTTTTGCAGGTATGCAGGTTCTCGCCAAGGAATCTCTTACGTAATCAACATCCAGATGGCATCTATAAGCCCATCATCCTATCCAGCAACCTCCCAATGGCATCTATAAGCCCATTCATACCACACTGCTAACATGTGAGCGCAAATTTCTGGGCACTTTAGTGTTCAATCATCTTCTACCCTCGGATTACGAAAGGCACGTTAGCCAATCTGCATCCTCAGGTCTAAGAAGATTGAACAGGGGCAACTGTTGTACCCCAAAATTTGCCCTCCCATATTCTTCAAGAAATTGCCAAGCCAAGTCACAAAATTCCCCAAGGGTTGCATAGTGCAAAGGTCTCCTATACAGTCAAAACTAGGGTTTGAGTACTGATCAAGAAAATGAAGTTTTCAAAGGTCCAATCAAGTCTCACATGCCTATAAAGATGGTCAAGCATCCTCATATCAAGTTTCAAGGCATTCAGCTCAAAATTGCACAGTCAAAACCCTAAATTGCACTACAGTCAACTGTAGGGGCAAAATGGTCATTTGACAGTCAAAAGTTCAAATTTTTGGTCAACATATCATTTTGAAGCCACAAACATCATTTGATCAATGCTTGATCATGATTCTCAAAATTTGGCTCAGAAATCATCAAGATGCAAAAGTTTCCTTATTTGGACAGCTGAAAAAGTCAACTGAAATTGACCAGGGCATAACTTTCACATGGATTATCAGAAAAATTCCATCCAAAGCCCATTTTGAAGAGAAATAAATTTCCTACAACTCATCTTCATACTTCAAGTCCAAGAAATGCCCTCACAAAAAGTTATCAATTTCAACATTATAGGTCATTTTCAAAAGTCAACAAAAAGGGACTTTAAGTCAAAGGCCATAACTTGAGATTGGTAAATCAAAATGACATGGGACAAAAGACATTGGTTAGAGGACTCAAAGACCTTTCCAAAATGTCCAAGAACATGAGAAAAGCTTAAAAATTGAGCAAGTTATGCCTTGTAGAAGTTGGGAAATTTTTGGATATTTTGAAAAGTCAACATTGATTCAAATGACCTAAAAATGCTAATGGGCCCATTTTTCTTCCATGGTTCATCATTCTAAGCATATGCACGACCACTTGGCCCAAAGGGAAGTATTTTCTCATTTTTTATTTATTTATTTGAATTATTATTTATATTAATTCATTTAAATCATTTAAATCATTTAAATATATGAAAAATATTTAATTCACCCTAACCAATCTTTTTATACATGTTTTAAGGTCAATATTTCGTGCAAATGCAAACTAGGAAAGATTTGGGGTGATTGGATGCTAATTGACACAAGAACACTTGAAAAAAAGATTGAAAAAGATCCTTAAAATCAAATCTCCAAAAACCATTATTGCATTAGATTGGATTGAGTTTTGTTGACCTAATAGACTCAGTACATAAGCATGATCATAACCCTAATATCCACAGACAAAAAGCTGCGCAGAAAAGCTAAGAACAAGCTTGAAATTTTGGCCAAAAAATTCAAAACTGAAAACCACTTTAGAGGTCGATTCAAAGCATAATATTGGTTTCAATAGCTTCCTTGAAGGTCCCTGATCAGATTCCAATCATAAACTTCCACTCAAACGCCAAGAATCGGTACCAGGAACCTCAACTGTATAGCAAAAATTCCATAATCGTATATCATATTTTAAGCATTTTTACAGCATTCTATTCATGGAATCATGTTTGTTATGAGTTTCTGAAACTAACCATACAGATTGATTGCGTTTTTGTGCCATATACGCGATTTAGCCATTGATGCAGTTTAGGGTTTCTTGGGTTCCCAATTAGGGGTTTCCTAATAACGTAAAATTCGACCACTACAATGTCATGGATGGATTCAGTGAGTTGAGACGAAGAAGAGACACTCATCGCGATGAATTTATATGCTGAGGAGAGCTAATCACTATTTTCTCAAAGGACCCCTTCTGCAACGCGTAGAAAACCGTGGCCAATGCGTTCTCGTTTCAGAAAAAAAATAAAACAATGAGGACGATGACCTCGTGGCGAACGATGGTTGGTGCGTTTGAAAATTCGCGCGCTGACTCCCACTAACCTTGTTTTTTCTTTTATATTATTTGATTGTTATTATATATTAACAACGCGCAATTGGCTCAGTTGGCACGCATCAAGGCTTGCAATACACCTGACCTGGGTTCGAGTCCCAGGTCTCATGCTTTCTCAATAATGTTTTTTCTCTGATATTCAGGTGAAGCGCTTATGTTACGTTCCATGATACACCTCCAAGATCCAGCTGGCCACGCGTCCAGTATGTCAATCCAAAGGCTGAGGGTTGAAGAACACATTAAGTCCTAGTCAACGCCCTGCATGTGATTCAAAAAAGGTCCACAAGGCCATGCTATTGGGCCAGATTGCTAAGGCCAACACCTCACAATTGGGGCCTGAACCCCCCCTGGTTTGCCATTTTCTATTATTTTTATATTTTCATTTTCAATTGTTATTTTCTTTTCTTTATTTGTTTGATTTAATTAATTCTTTTCACAATAAAAATATAAAAAACATAGAATTAGGTTTAATAAATTTTATTCCTTTTAATTTTTCTTTCTACCATAATATTATTTATTTATTTATTTTTATAATTAAATTGTACATAAATAATTTAGGGTTAAATTAGGTTAAAAAACTTCAACATTTTTCTTAATAAATCTTAAAAAATAAATAGAATTAGGGTTTGCCTTTTATTTTAGTTTTAATTGATTCTTTTTCTATTAAATCTTAAAAAACATAAAAATACCAAAAAACATTCTCTTTTAATTTTTAATTTTAATTCCTCATTAATTTTAATCTTTGCACAAAGGGTCCAACGCCCTCGTTCGTAATTTATTTAATTCGCGTATTTATTTCATTTTGCTTAAATAATCATGTATCTCTCCCAAAGCTTTGTAACATTTACTTTTCGCACTTTTCAATTTCGTTATTTACTTTGCTTTATTTACTTTCTGTCAAACCGGGTCCGGTTTAATTTTGGCGATGTGGACCCGCGCCATTTGTAATAGCTTAGATTTACTTTTCCTCGCAACTTTTAACTGTTAAACAAAAAAAGCATGAAAGAATGAATGTCCAAATAAAATCAAGCGTAGAACACTTTAACCTGACAAGACAAAAATAAATGAATCTGACACACAAATCACACACCACCCCTAGGGTACGCCTCACTGTTACCTTGCCTCGAAAGGTGATCGTCGAGTAGAGGACGTCTTAGTAAGTCCTCATGGTCCGGGAACCTGGCATGAGGGTAGCTTCTAAGGTGTCTTCCTATTGCTCTGGTGATCACCATGTCCCTACAAACTCGAATTGACCCGAACACCTCCAACGGTGGTGCTACCTACCTCTCAATGGTGGGATGGCACTACTTTAAAGGACATTTACACAAACGAATTCCTTAGGGTAGGTAGGTTCTCGTAGATACTTGCTCTAATCTCAAAACAAATTCAAAAATACTTTTCACACCAACACATTTTCAAAAAGCTTTCGAAAGCAATTTTTCAAACACTCTTGAGGACCGATACAAGAGTCGAACTGGAATTTTCAAAGAAACTTTTTTTAAACCCACAGTTGAAGAGCAAACAAACATTTTTGAAAACACAATGAGCAAGTATCTAAGAGCCCATGGATAACCATGGATAGAAAGGGTGCTAACACCTTCCCTTTCTATAATCTACCTCCCGAACCGAGAGCAATCTCTTTAAGGAATTTTTCTGTGCTTTTGTCCTTTCCATTTGGAGAAAATAAAAGACGGTGGCGACTCTTGCTTCCGCGACATTTCGTGAACCAGCGTTAAACAGTCAGTTCCAGATCCACCGATCACAATAACCTAATACAAAGACAAATGCATGATAATCAATACACCAATCACACTCGCACCCCTAGGGTAATCTCGCCTGTTGCCTTCCAAAATGGGCCATGCTTGCATGTTGAGTTTCTTTGGCAAAACAAAAACAATTCAAATGATCATAGTCCCTCGATGACGCTTTCGAAGTTGCCTAAACCAAATGATCATAGTCCCTCAAGCAAATTGCCAAAGACACTTGGCACTATTGCATTCATGGTCTAAACGACGACCCGCACCCGTCCCGTTAACATCCTAACACAAGATTGTCCACCAAATACAATGGTGAAACAACACTGTTAAAAGGGTTAAAACATAGGAAAGATCTTTGAGTAAATTTAGGGGTAGACAACTCTTAGTTACTTGATCAAACTTGCAAAACACACTTGCCTACTTTCAAAACACACTCCACAACACAACTTTAAAAAACAACTTTCAAAAACATTGAAACATCTTTTCAAAAAGACAAACACCTTTGTAAAACATTCGAGTAAAGAATTGTTACAATGGTTTCCTAGACAAGGCATCTTTTTCAAAACATTTTCAAAATCATACATACAAAGCACCATTTCAAACAATTGAAAATCAAGGCAAGTGATCTAAAACAAGTAACTAAGAGCCCATGGATAACCATGGATAGAAAGGGTGCTAATACCTTCCCTTTCTATAATCTACCCCCCGAACCCACGAAAACATCTCAAAGGTTTTTCCTGTGCTTTTTAACCTTTCCTTTAGGATAAAATAAAAAGTCGGTGGCGACTCTTGCTAAACCGAACAAGTGCGAATACAAACGCAAAACCTCAAGTCAGTTCTCCCACCGTATCACAGAACTGGCGACTCTGCTGGGGAGTTGTTAAAAGTGGGGTTACCTTAGGGTTTAGATAACCTTTACATACTTGCTTTGATTGCTTTGATTGCTTTACTTTTTGGGTCCTTGTTTGGGTTTGTTGTAAATCCTACACCCGGATTTGGGGGCACCTTTTTAGGTAAATAGCAATAAAACTGTGAGGGAACTGTGCGGGGTATACCGACATGGTTGAAGCAGTAAGCTATGTTAGTGCGACATATTTGTGAGTACCGGTAACCCTTGAGTTCAATCAAGGAGAGTACGGGGCCGCTGAGTGATGTCATGAAGCACTAACAAACTCTTAGAACCTTAATTGACCATCTTAGCCTTTTTAGGGGTAGTGAGATGACCGACTTTGGTGCAGTCCGAAGTTGGTAGATACTCGATACTACACTCATTGAGGGTTGTTTTCTTGGAATATTTTGGTCGCCAGTTAAGTGGCTAAACCAAAACAATGAACACAGAAAATAATCCAATGATATTGAGTTCCTTAGAACCCGGTTTCTATGTTAGTACAGGATGAGCCAACTAACTTCAAGAGGGTACTTACCTACAACCCCCATGCAAGCCTAAACCTAAGGACTTGTTTGCTTTGTGTGAATATGATTACCTGTATATACACTTGCTTGCTTTTGCATACATGTACATAACATCATGACATCATACCATAGCATTTTCAATAACTATTTCAAGGATCTCGAGGGTCTTTTGATGCAGGGTCACGTTGAACCAGACGTCTACCAAGGGGTAAGAGGTTTCTCCTCTAAACAAATGCCATCAAAGATCAGTTGCAACAACCTGAATCAGGGGTTATGACCCACTTGACATGGTGAGCTTGATTCTCGTGGAAAGACATCCACCGGTGCAAAGTTCTCCAATCAAATATCGAAGTTCAACTTCTAACATTTTCTCGTGTTTACCCCGAGAGATCCATGAAAACATGCATTCACATATCATGCATTGCATCATGACAGCTTTTCCTTTTCAGGTTTCCTTATTCTCCTACTGTTTATTTCAGTAGAGATTGCTCTAGAGAGGACTCTCAAGGACATCCAGGCTCAAAACGCTCAACTTCAAGAGATGTTCTTGAACCTATCCAAGGGACAAGAAGAGCTCAAGACGCTCCTCACCAGGGGCATGATCGTGGGAAATCCTGGGGACGACAGAGATGGCCATTTGGAGCTACAAATTGAGATAGCCATATTGAAGGGGGAACTGGTGAGTCAGATGGCTCTCATCCAGGACTTGGCTCAAAGACAAGGAGAGCTCGGGGCTCTCGTTAATAAACTGCTTTGGGACAACCAGGTGGGACAAACAACTGGGGCTGAAGATCAAATCATCATTCCACCTTTTCTGAGACAAGAAGACAAGGGAAAATCTCCTCAACTTGCTGCAGGGTCACAAGCCCAACAACATCTTACGCCTGTTCAACAAAGACAGGGGCATCAGCATAAGAAAGTTGCGCCTAAAAGACAATTCACCAAAATCAACATGTCGCTGGCTCAAGCGCTACAACGCATGTTGCAAGCAGTGCTGATTACATTGAAGGCTCCTCTCCGGAACCTAAATACTTCTGCTCCTACCTATCATGCCAATGAAAGGTGTGCATACCACTCCTATAGTCCAGGACATGACACTGATAACTGCTGGACCCTGAAGAACAAAATCCAAGACTTGATTGACGAAGAAGTGCTGGAATTCATGCCGGATGGTGAGATGAAAATCTTCCACTTTGGGTGCTCCACCTAAGATGACAAAGCTCGAACTAAGAGACTTTTGTTCCATTTGAATTTTCAAAGTTGTAATCTATTTTGTGATTCAAACAATTATCTGTTGATATCAAACTCTGTTTCATTAATGCATTGCATATGTTTGTCTTGAATTCATCCATTCGTTTTCACCACTCTTATGCTCTCTTTACGATATTTAACTCTTGATAAAAAGCTGCAAGCCTTTAGAGGGAGGATGACGAAACAATGCCATAATCTTATACAGTATGCTTTTGAACAGACCTCGCTGATGATGTACAAGCATTTCTTTCAATTCCCAAACACTAGAGTTATAAGGAAGATAATCCCTAGTCAACCCATTCGAGCCAAAGAAGTAGGAGTTTTCTGTTCTAAACAAATTGAAACCTTTGATTTAAACCTGGGGAAGGGTAGTCTCTTAGTTAATTCAAAAAAGGTGCGCATTGAAGTCGCAAACTCTCAGTTCGTAATACAACGAACGACATCAAAAAAAGAAAAAGCATTCCTCTGGAATCAAAAGACAGTGATGGTTCCTTATCTCATAGGAAGTCATTACCTCTCGAAAGAGAAAAGCCCACTGAGCCAAAACCTATAAAGGAGACTTAAGAAAGCTGGGGCATCCCGCTGACTGTAATCTCGAAAACAGGAACAGTCAGGCAAAAGTTAGGGATAACAAATCAAGAAAGAGGTTATTACAAATCCTCAACAACATGAAAAATGTTGCAAAAATGACTGCCTTCCCATAAAATTCAACTGATGTGAACCATCACCAAAAATTCGTTCCAAACTTGAATAGAGTTCGACGCGCAATTAACTGAGTTTAGGATTGAAGAACATCACGAAGAGCAGGTGGGTACAAATATACTTTGAGCCTTTATCCTTTGTTTCTTAAACCGTGAACCAGGCCACGTTACAACCCTTTAAAAGTCCTAATTGAAGTATGGGTTAGTTCGAAAGCATACTGTTACAAAAGGTATCCTGACTCCTGTAAGGCTTTGCCCTAAATCTTGTGTTGAATTTGTCTTATAAAAAGTTTTATGCTAAAAAACGCATTTTTCAAAACTTCGAGACAAGCATAAACTTTGCATTATTTGAATATCGTTGTTTGCACATGGTTATTTGTTTGACAGCGAAGAAATTCCTACAACGAATGTTCGGAGGAACGAAAACTCTCTCAGTGAGTAAAATCACTTCAAAAAGGATGAAACTTCCATTTACAAATCTCCTATCAACAAGGGGGCATGACATGTCACTATCCAGTTAACCTGGGGCAGTCTAGTCAAGATTTCAGCAGATCTTTCAAAGTTCAGTAAACCTGGGGCAGTCCAGTCAAGATTTCAACAAATCTTTCAAAATTTAGTGAACCTAGGGCAGTCCAAGTGTCCTGGCAATATCACAAGCATCTGATACTAGAGGCAGTGATGAAACCTCTCCGAAATCTTTCTGAAAATACATTCAAGCGTCCTCAAGGAGTTCATCACCTCTCTAGCAGACCTGCAGTCATGGGTTTATTTCCCCAACATTTGTCAAGGATTTATTCTCCAAAACAAATTACAAGTTTCAAGAGCGTTCAAAAATTTCCTTCATCACCTGCTGGAAGTTGCGGTCATCATCAAAAATTCCTTCATCACCTACTGGAATTCAAGAGCGTTCAAAAATTTCCTTCATCACCTGTTGGAAGTTACGGTCGTCAAAGATCAAATTCTCACAAAATTCAAGTTATGAAGCCCGGATCCGACCGGATAATATCTTGATCTCTATAGCATATTGTGAAGCCCGGATTACGATCGGATAACAGTGTCAAACTACCGCGAAGCCTGGATTACGACCAGATAGTGGTATCTCCTAAGAGCAAGCTATGAAGTCCGGATTCGACCGGATAATAGTGTAATCCCCAACAAGTTATTGTGAAGCCTGGATTACGACCAGACAGCAGCCAAGAATACTACGAAGCCTGGAGTCGACCAGATAGTGGTATATCTTTAACACAAGCCGTGAAGCCCAGATGTGACCGGATAACAGCTCAACAAGTTATTGTGAAGCCTGGATTACGACCAGATGGCAATACAAGTTTCTGTGAAGCCTGGATTACGACCAGACAACAACCAAGAATACTACGAAGCCTGGAGTCGACCAGATAGTGGTATATCTTTAACACAAGCCGTGAAGCCCGGATGTGACCTGATAATAGCTCAACAAGTTATTGTGAAGCCTGGATTACGACCAGATGACAATACAAGTTTCTGTGAAGCCTGGATTACGACCAGACAGCAGCCAAGAATACTACGAAGCCTGGAGTCGACCAGATAGTGGTATATATTTAACACAAGCCGTGAAGCCCGGATGTGACCGGATAATAGCTCAACAAGTTATTGTGAAGCCTGGATTACGACCAGATGGCAATACAAGTTTCTGTGAAGCCTGGATTACGACCAAACAGCAGCCAAGAATACTACGAAGCCTGGAGTCGACCAGATAGTGGTATATCTTTAACACAAGCCGTGAAGCCCGGATGTGACCGGATAACAGCTCAACAAGTTATTGTGAAGCCTGGATTATGACCAGATGGCAATACAAGTTTCTGTGAAGCCTGGATTATGACCAGACAGCAGCCAAGAATACTACGAAGCCTGGAGTTGACCATATAGTGGTATATCTTTAACACAAGCCGTGAAGCCCGGATGTGACCGGATAACAGCTCAACAAGTTATTGTGAAGCCTGGATTACGACCAGATGGAAATACAAGTTTCTGTGAAGCCTGAATTACGATCAGACAACAGTCAAGAATACTACGAAGCCTGGAATCGACCAGATAGTGGTATATCTTTAACACAAGTCGTGAAGCCCGGATTTGACCGGATAACAGCTTAGCAAGTTATTGTGAAGTTTGGATTATGACCAGATAACAATAAAAGTTTATGTGAAAGCCTGGAGATCAACCAGATAGCAGTTAACGGTTAACAGAATGAAGATTCTCATCCTCGAAACCACAGTAGATTGGCATACACCCAAGCTCCTGATATCCCCAACAGAATGAAGATTCTCATTCTCAAAGTGGCATATAACCTGAGTTCATATTTTCCCAAACAAAGTTAAACTTCAGGATCCTCAGCAGAACAAGAGCTTTCTCAAAGCTGATTTCCCCAGCCAGAGAGCCTTCCAGAATCTAATCCCCCTCAGAGTCAAGTTTCAAGATCCCCAACGGAGCTAAAACTTCCAACTATCAATCCCCAAGTAGAGTGAAGACTCTCATTCTCAGTTCCTTACAGGATATTCAGATATTCCCCAGTGAGGATCTCCTCAAGACAGGAATCCCCAGTAGATTGGCATACAACCCAAGCTCCTGATCCCCCAACAACGGTCCCAGGACTTCTCATTTTCAACGATCAAAGGATTTTCAATCCCCTGCAGTAGTCAAGGAATTACTTTCCCCGGCAGCAGTCAAGATTCTTTTATCTTAAGCCATATAGGATTCATCTATCCTCAGCAAGACAGCTCATCAGCTTACATGCGCATTAATCACATTCATATCATAAACATTGATATAACATACATTGCATCATGCATCATGACATTGCATACAACTAACTCTTTACCTTTTCAGGAAATATCAATCGACAGACAAAGATCATCATCTTCCGAGATTCTTTCTAGAAATAGTTCAGATGTGACCCAGACATGGCGACATTATGATACTTATTCCAGATTCCCTTCTAGAGATAGTTCAGATGTGACCCAGACATGGCGACATTCTGATACTTATTCCAGATTCATCCAGATGCAGTTTTACACGGACTCATCATCAGGAAACCCTACACCGGTTCCTTCTCCACTTCAAGACTTTTGAAAACAGTTTACGGGTTCTCCAGACACGGATGTTAACCTATTGCTTATTCATCTCCAAGACCTCTGAAAACAGTTTACGGATTCTCCAAACACAGAGGTTAATCTATCGCTTGTTCAAACTCAACTTTTGAAAACAGTTTACGGACGCTTCCTAACATGGATGCTGCTCTATTGCTTATTCAACTTCAAGACTTCTGAAAACAGTTTACGGGTTCTCCAGACACGGATGTTAACCTATCGCTTGTTCAGATTCTTCAACTTCTGAAAACAGTTTACGGATTCTCCAAACACGGATGTTAATCTATCGCTTGTTCAGACTCAACTTTTGAAAACAGTTTATGGACGCTTCCCAACATGGATGTTGCTCTATTGCTTATTCAACTTCAAGACCTCTGAAAACAGTTTACGGATTCTCCAAACACGGATGTCGATCTATTGCTCGTTCAGAACCCCCCAGTTCAGAAATGTTCCAAAACATGGACACCTTTCTGATACTCATGTCTTTCACCTACAACATACATTCCAGATGGCATCTCTAAGCCCATCCTCCTACCAACAACTTCCAGATGGCATCTCTAAGCCCATCCCCCGACAAGATTCTGTCACATCCCTAGATGGCATCTCTAATCCCATCTCCAAATGGCATCTTTAAGCCCATTACCTCAAACTACGCTTTGACGAGTGCAAATTTTTTTTGGGCACTCAGTGTCCAATCTCCTTTTACCTTCGAGTCGCGAACGGAAAAATTGCCAATCTAACTCTTCAGGTTCAAGAAGATTGAACAGGGGCAACTGTTGTACCCCAGAATTTACCCTCTCATTTCCACAAGAAATCACAGCTTCGGGCTTTTCCTGACTTTTCAGATTGGCTCAAGAATCAGTCAAGCAGACTTTTTCTTATCAGTCTATCCAAATTAGGGTTTTCATGGACTCTGGAACAGTTCAAGCAGATTGCTAGGGTTTGTTTAAGTTTGGCTCAGGGTTTGATCAGGCGGACGCTTCTTTGACAATAAATCAAGAACTAGGGTTTGTGCGCGCATTCTCAGAAAGAATTAATTCTACTGTTCTTTTCAATTTACTCTGGGATATGGGTTGAGGCTTCTGATTGAGAGTTTGCAGTGTTTGATTTAATCAGTGAAACAAATGACACATGGACGTTTGTTTGATTAATTGTGCAATGCTTTTGATTATTCGGAATGCCAGACGTTTATTAATTATTTATCATTTCTAAGTTAAAATTATTGGATATTGTCCATTTATTATAATTCAAGAAATATAAATAATTAAATAAACAATTGAAGAGGAATTAAAAGAGAAATCTGACAAAAAATATTTGTTTATTCATTTTGAATTGTTTGTTACAGATATTATTTGAATACTGTAAATTCATTTACAATTATTTACATTAATATTATTACAATTAATTAAAATGAAATAAAGCTATATCCTAAATGTCTTGAAATATTCATCTTCTAATTACATCCTTTGCTCAACTGATTTTTACCTGCAAAAAGAAAAGGAAGAAGTCAAATGCAGATGAATTAAAAAAAAAGCAGACAGATATTTAAAACTCATCATTAAAAGTGTTGGTCGGAATCAGTTTGTTTGCCATCTCTGCAAATCACAAGAGGACTCTTGGTTCACAAAGAGGGAAAGGGAAATATGCTTGCAAATGTATGAAATGCACAAAGCTACATGGAAATATACAAGGCTGCATAATTCCAAATTGTCAACCAAGGAGGCAAACTGAACAGCCAAGTGAATATGCCAAAACAATGCACAAAGGCAAACTGAACTGCACATATGCAAACTGAAAAATGCCTAACCAAGTGCAAAGCTGTCAAACTGTCAAAAGTTGTCCAAAGAAGATATAGAAAGATATCAAAAGCCAAAAGTTGTCAACAAGTACACAAAAGGCAGAAAACCTGGAAAAGAGATATGCAGAGCAAAACCATAATGCAAGCAACATTTCAAATATTATCCATCACTTTCCAGTCAACACTTTTTCAGAGTAGAAGGTGCAGTTTAAGCAATAAACAATGCTTTTTATCTGTGGAGAGAGAAAGAGAGAGAAGAAAGAGGCTTACAGTTTGTTGAGGCAAGCTAGAGATATAAAACAAAGAATACCAGAACAAGCAAAAAGGAGGCAGAACCACATAACAAAAACAACACAAAGCTTGTAACCTCCAAACTATGTCAAAAACTTCAAGCCTCATGCCTGCCTAAACACTAACACAAATTGCCTCCAACCTGTTTCAGACCTGCATAAACATAAGCCTGTACCAATACAAAAACTAGAAATGGCCACAAACCTGCAATATACATCAAGCCATACAAGCCTGAAGCCAAAACCTTAAGCTTTCAAAACCTGTTACATAACACAAGCTTAAGCAAACAGCCTCAAGCTTGCTCCAAAACTGCCTCCAATCTGTTTCAGGCCTGCATAAAAAAAAAGGCCCTCAAACCCTTCAAAGCCAAAGCAAACATAACATAAGTCCTAAAGCCTGTCAAACATTCAAACTGCCTCAAAACCTGTTACATAACACAAGCTTAAACAAACTGCATTAAAGCCAGTCAAAAACCTGCTTGCCTCTAACCTGCTTCAAACAGAAGCCCTTTCAAAACAAGCCTCAAGCCTGTTTCAAAACTGTTTCAACCTACTGAAAGGAAAAACAGGTACAAGCCTTAAAGCCTGTAAAACATCAAGCCTTGAAGCCTATCAACACAAACCAAACTACCTGCTAAGCTTCAATAAAGAACCTGTCTGTCCCAACTACCAAGCCAATCCAAATAACAAAATATACAGAATCCCAACACCCTCAGAGCAACCTCATCATAGGGTCAACAACAACATAAACATACTTAGATTCAAACATCATCATCATAGGCAGAAGCTCACTCAAAGCCAAGAAAGGAAAAAAAGGACAGAAGCAAGAACACTGAAGCATTCAGATACTCAAAATCAGGATCAAACAAATCGAAGCATTCAAACCAACAAGACCCTCAGAATGACTTCATCATAGGGTTAGCACATCAGGCAGCTCAGAATCGACAACAAGCAATCAGAGCAAGCAAGCGGAAGAGGAAAAGAAGTTTTCAGAAACAAATAAGCTAGGGTTTTCAGATATTCATCATTAAACCTAACAAAAAGCAAGGTACAAATACCAGGGAATGCCACAAAGCTAGCACAACATCATACTCCCTCGCCTCCGGCCTCCTAAGACACCTCCAGTCCCCTCCTCCGTCTCCTCTCCAAAGGTTAATTTCTTCTTCCCTTTTCTTTCACACCTCACATAAACAATGATAATATGAAGATCAAAATTTGTCAAAGATTAAAAACATGTAAAACTTGAAACCTTAAAGCGTAAGACGGACAAAACTGAGAAATCATTACCTTACAACATCGCCTGGATACAAACGTGGAGAGAGGGAAGATGGAAGAAGGCGTCTGGTAGCTGAGGCGAAGGGAGGAGGTCAGAATCCATGGTTCGAGCGAGGAAGAAGACGAAGAAAGGTGGAGAGATGAGAGCGCCGCTCTAGCCTCTGTAAACCCTTGTTTCTGAACAAAAATATTCCAACCCTAAACAAAATCTCAAACGCGTCTTGGGCTTTCGCCCCATCCAAGCCTTAAGCCCAACTGAAACTGGCGTGTACCCCCTCCCTTTCTGATTCTCCTTCAAACTTTGTTTTGGGCCAAGAACAACTCTAAAGCCCACTTAACCCTTTTATTATTTACTCTTTTTTTATATACTTATAAATTAACACTTTTTTCTTATTACCTTATTTTCTTTCCTTTTTACAATCTATATTTTTTGTTAAATCAAAAAGTAGTATATTAATTCTTCATATTTTTTATTACTAATACTTTCTATCACACTTGAAATATAAATATTAGATTTTATCAAGTTTAAACAATTTTTCTTTACTAAAACCTTTTCTTTTGTTTAATTAGATCTTGTATATAAAATATTAAAAGATACATAAATAATTAGTTTGTGTTAAATTAAATACTTTTTCTTTAAAACTTTTGTTTAATTAATCTTATACAAGTTTATAAAACATTAAAAAAAACATAAAAATAATATTAATACTTAATATTGCATTAGGTTAATATTTTTGCATCATGTGTAAATAATCACATACACTTTCACAAATACTTTCGATACATTGCTTTTATTTTTATACATTGCTATATTTTACATTGAGAATGCGATTCAATTTGATTGTAAATATTATTTGGACACTACTATCCTGATAAGTCTCATCTCCATTTGTAAACATTTGTACCCCCATCCCCGGATACTTATTTGTAATAGCTTAGACTTTAAATTCCCGTAATTTATCGCTTTCTATATACTGTATAGTAATTAGGGTTTGTATGCGAAGATTCAAAATCAACCGCTAGATAACCTAATACAAAGACAAATGCATGATAATCAATACACCAATCACACTCGCACCCCTAGGGTAATCTCGCCTGTTGCCTTCCAAAATGGGCCATGCTTGCATGTTGAGTTTCTTTGGCAAAACAAAAACAATTCAAATGATCATAGTCCCTCGATGACGCTTTCGAAGTTGCCTAAACCAAATGATCATAGTCCCTCAAGCAAATTGCCAAAGACACTTGGCACTATTGCATTCATGGTCTAAACGACGACCCGCGCCCGTCCTGTTAACATCCTAACACAAGATTGTCCACCAAATACAATGGTGAAACAACACTGTTAAAAGGGTTAAAACATAGGAAAGATCTTTGAGTAAATTTAGGGGTAGACAACTCTTAGTTACTTGATCAAACTTGCAAAACACACTTGCCTACTTTCAAAACACACTCCACAACACAACTTTCAAAAACAACTTTCAAAAACATTGAAACATCTTTTCAAAAAGACAAACACCTTTGTAAAACATTCGAGTCAAGAATTGTTACAACGGTTGCCTAGACAAGGCATCTTTTTCAAAACATTTTCAAAATCACACACACAAAGCACCATTTCAAACAATTGAAAATCAAGGCAAGTGATCTAAAACAAGTAACTAAGAGCCCATGGATAACCATGGATAGAAAGGGTGCTAATACCTTCCCTTTATATAATCTACCCCCCGAACCCACGAAAACATCTCAAAGGTTTTTCCTGTGCTTTTTAACCTTTCCTTTAGGATAAAATAAAAAGTCGGTGGCGACTCTTGCTAAACCGAACAAGTGCAAATACAAACGCAAAACCTCAAGTCAGTTCTCCCACCGTATCACAGAACTGGCGACTCTGCTGGGGAGTTCTTAAAAGTGGGGTTACCTTAGGGTTTAGATCACCTTTACATACTTGCTTTGATTGCTTTGATTGCTTTACTTTTTGGGTCCTTGTTTGGGTTTGTTGTAAATCCTACACCCGGATTTGGGGACAGCTTTTTAGGTAAATAGAAATAAAACTGTGAGGGAGCTGTGCGGGGTATACCGACATGGTTGAAGCAGTAAGCTATGTTAGTGCGACATATTTGTGAGTACCGGTAACCCTTGAGTTCAATCAAGGAGAGTACGGGGCCGCTGAGTGATGTCATGAAGCACTAACGAACTCTTAGAACCTTAATTGACCATCTTAGCCTTTATAGGGGTAGTGAGATGACCGACTTTGGTGCAGTCCGAAGTTGGTAGATACTCGATACTTCACTCATTGAGGGTTGTTTTCTTGGAATATTTTGGTCGCCAGTTAAGTGGCTAAACCAAAACAATGAACACAGAAAATAATCCAATGATATTGAGCTCCTTAGACCCCGGTTTCTATGTTAGGACAGGATGAGCCAACTAACTTCAAGAGGGTACTTACCTACAACCCCCATGCAAGCCTAAACCTAAGGACTTGTTTGCTTTGTGTGAATATGATTACCTGTATATACACTTGCTTGCTTTTGCATACATGTACATAACATCATGACATCATACCATAGCATTTTCAATAACTATTTCAAGGATCTCGAGGGTCTTTTGATGCAGGGTCACGTTGAACCAGACGTCTACCAAGGGGTAAGAGGTTTCTCCTCTAAACAAATGCCATCAAAGATCAGTTGCAACAACCTGAATCAGGGGTTATGACCCACTTGACATGGTGAGCTTGATTCTCGTGGAAAGACATCCACCGATGCAAAGTTCTCCAATCAAAGATCGAAGTTCAACTTCTAACATTTTCTCGTGTTTACCCCGAGAGATCCTTGAAAACATGCATTCACATATCATGCATTGCATCATGACAACTTTTCCTTTTCAGGTTTCGTTATTCTCCTACTGTTTATTTCAGTAGAGATGGCTCTAGAGAGGACTCTCAAGGACATCCAGGCTCAAAACGCTCAACTTCAAGAGATGTTCTTGAACCTATCCAAGGGACAAGAAGAGCTCAAGACGCTCCTCACCAGGGGCATGATCGTGGGAAATCCTGGGGACGACAGAGATGGCCATTTGGAGCTACAAATTAAGATAGCCATATTGAAGGGGGAACTGGTGAGTCAGATGGCTCTCATCCAGGACTTGGCTCAAAGACAAGGAGAGCTCGGGGCTCTCGTCAACAAACTGCTTCGGGACAAACAACTGGGGCTGAAGATCAAATCATCATTCCACCTTTTCTTAGACAAGAAGACAAGGGAAAAGCTCCTCAACTTGCTGCAGGGTCACAAGCCCAACAACATCTTACGCCTGTTCAACAAAGACAGGGGCATCAGCATAAGAAAGTCGCGCCTAAAAGACAATTCACCAAGATCAACATGTCGCTGGCTCAAGCGCTACAATGCATGTTGCAGGCAGGGCTGATTACATTGAAGGCTCCTCTCCGGAACCTAAATACTTCTGCTCCTACCTATCATGCCAATGAAAGGTGTGCATACCACTCCTATAGTCCAGGACATGACACTGATAACTGCTGGACCCTGAAGAACAAAATCCAAGACTTGATTGACGATGAAGTGCTGGAATTCATGCCGGATGGTGAGATGAAAATCTTCCACTTTGGGTGCTCCACCTAAGATGACAAAGCTTGAACTAAGAGACTTTTGTTCCATTTGAATTTTCAAAGGTGTAATCTATTTTGTGATTCAAACAATTATCTGTTGATATCAAACTCTGTTTCATTAATGCATTGCATATGTTTGTCTTGAATTCATCCATTCGTTTTCACCACTCTTATGCTCTCTTTACGATATTTAACTCTTGATAAAAAGCTGCAAGCCTTTAGAGGGAGGATGACGAAACAATGCCATAATCTCATACAATATGCTTTTGAACAGACCTCGCTGATGATGTACAAGCATTTCTTTCAATTCCCAAACACTGGAGTTATAAGGAAGATAATCCCTAGTCAACCCCTTCGAGCCAAAGAAGTAGGAGTTTTCTGTTCTAAACAAATTGAAACCTTTGATTTAAACCTGGGGCAGGGTAGTCTCTCAGTTAATTCAAAAAAGGTGCGCATTGAAGTTGCAAACTCTCAGTTCGTAATACAACGAACGACATCAAAAAAAGAAAAAGCATTCCTCTGGAATCAAAAGACAGTGATGGTTCCTTATCTCATAGGCAGTCATTACCTCTCGAAAGAGAAAAGCCCACTGAGCCAAAACCTATAAAGGAGGCTTAAGAAAGTTGGGGCATCCCGCTGACTGTAATCTCGAAAACAGGAACAGTCAGGCAAAAGTCAGGGATAACAAATCAAGAAATAGGTTATTACAAATCCTCAATAACATGAAAAATGTTGCAAAAATGACTGCCTTCCCATAAAATTCAACTGATGTGAACCATCACCAAAAAGTCGTTCCAAACTTGAATAGAGTTCGACGCGCAATTAACTGTGTTTAGGATTGAAGAACATCACGAAGAGCGGGTGGGTACAAATATACTTTGAGCCTTTATCCTTTGTTTCTTAAACCGTGAACCAGGCCACGTTACAACCCTTCAAAAGTCCTAATTGAAGTATGGGTTAGTTCGAAAGCATACTGTTACAAAAGGTATCCTGACTCCTGTAAGGCTTTGCCCTAAATCTTGTGTTGAATTTGTCTTATAAAAAGTTTTCTGCTAAAAAACGCATTTTTCAAAACTTCGAGACAAGCATAAACTTTGCATTATTTGAATATCGTTGTTTGCACATGGTTATTTGTTTGACAGCGAAGAAATTCCTACAACGAATGTTCGGAGGAACGAAAACTCTCTCAGTGAGTAAAATCACTTCAAAAAGGATGACACTTCCATTGACAAATCTCCTATCAACAAGGGGGCATGACATGTCACTATCCAGTTAACCTGGGGCAGTCCAGTCAAGATTTCAGCAGATCTTTCAAAGTTTAGTTAACCTGGGGCAGTCCAGTCAAGATTTCAACAAATCTTTCAAAATTCAGTGAACCTAGGGCAGTCCAAGTGTCCTGGCAATATCACAAGCATATGATACTAGAGGCAGTGATGAAACCTCTCCGAAATCTTTCTGAAAAGACATTCAAGCGTCCTCAAGGAGTTCATCACCTCTCTAGCAGACCTGCAGTCATGGGTTTATTTCCCCAACATTTGTCAAGGATTTATTCTCCAAAAAAAATTACAAGTTTCAAGAGCGTTCAAAAATTTCCTTCATCACCTGCTGGAAGTTGCGGTCATCATCAAAAATTCCTTCATCACCTGCTGGAATTCAAGAGCGTTCAAAAATTTCCTTCATCACCTGTTGGAAGTTACGGTCGTCAAAGATCAAATTCTCACAAAATTCAAGTTATGAAGCCCGGATCCGACCGGATAGTATCTTGATCTCTACAGCATATTGTAAAGCCTAAATTACGATCGGATAACAGTGTCAGACTACCGCGAAGCCTGGATTACGACCAGATAGTGGTATCTCCTAAGAGCAAGCTATGAAGTCCGGATTCGACCGGAAAATAGTGTAATCCCCAACAAGTTATTGTGAAGCCTGGATTACGACCAGATGGCAATACAAGTTTCTGTGAAGCCTGGGTTACGACCAGACAGCAGCCAAGAATACTACGAAGCCTGGAGTCGACCAGATAGTGGTATATCTTTAACACAAGCCGTGAAGCCCAGATGTGATCGGATAACAGCTCAACAAGTTATTGTGAAGCCTGGATTATGACCAGATGGCAATACAAGTTTCTGTGAAGCCTAGATTACGACCAGACAGCAGCCAAGAATACTACGAAGCCTGGAGTCGACCAGATAGTGGTATATCTTTAACACAAGCCGTGAAGCCCAGATGTAACCGGATAACAGCTCAACAAGTTATTGTGAAGCCTGGATTACGACCAGATGGCAATACAAGTTTCTGTGAAGCCTGGATTACGACCAGACAGCAGCCAAGAATACTACGAAGCCTGGAGTCGACCAGATAGTGGTATATCTTTAACACAAGCCGTGAAGCCCGGATGTCACCGAATAATAGCTCAACAAGTTATTGTGAAGCTTGGATTACGACCAGATGGCAATACAAGTTTCTGTGAAGCCTGAATTACGACCAGACAGCAGCCAAGAATACTACGAAGCCTGGAGTCGACCAGATAGTGGTATATCTTTAACACAAGCCGTGAAGCCTGGATGTGACCGGATAATAGCTCAACAAGTTATTGTGAAGCCTGGATTACGACCAGATGGCAATACAAGTTTCTGTGAAGCCTGGATTATGACCAGACAGCAGCCAAGAATACTACGAAGCCTGGAGTCGACCAGATAGTGGTATATCTTTAACACAAGCCGTGAAGCCCGGATGTGACCGGATAACAGCTCAACAAGTTATTGTGAAGCCTGGATTACGACCAGATGGAAATACAAGTTTCTGTGAAGCCTGGATTACGACCAGACAGCAGTCAAGAATACTACGAAGCCTGGAATCGACCAGATAGTGGTATATCTTTAACACAAGTCGTGAAGCCCGGATTTGACCGGATAACAGCTTAGCAAGTTATTGTGAAGTTTGGATTACGACCAGATAACAATAAAAGTTTCTGTGAAAGCCTGGAGATCAACCAGATAGCAGTTAACGGTTAACAAAATGAAGATTCTCATCCTCGAAACCACAGTAGATTGGCATACACCCAAGCTCCTGATATCCCCAACAGAATGAAGATTCTCATTCTCAAAGTGGCTTATAACCTGATTTCCTATTTTCTCAAACAGAGTTAAACTTCAGGATCCTCAGCAGAACAAGAGCTTTCTCAAAGCTGATTTCCCCAGCCAGAGAGCCTTCCAGAATCTAATCCCCCTCAGAGTCAAGTTTTAAGATCCCCAACGGAGCTAAAACTTCCAACTATCAATCCCCAAGTAGAGTGAAGACTCTCATTCTCAGTTCCTCACAGGATATTCAGATATTCCCCAGTGAGGATCTCCTCAAGACAGGAATCCCCAGTAGATTGGCATATAACCCAAGCTCCTGATCCCCCAACAGCGGTCCCAGGACTTCTCATTTTCAACGATCAAAGGATTTTCAATCCCCTGCAGCAGTCAAGGAATTACTTTCCCCGGCAGCAGTCAAGATTCTTTTATCTCCAGCCATCCAGGATTCATCTATCCTCAGCAAGACAGCTCATCAGCTTACATGCGCATTCATCACATTCATATCATGAACATTGATATAACATACATTGCATCATGCATCATGACATTGTATACAACTAACTCTTTACCTTTCCAGGAAAGATCAGTCGACAGACAAAGATCATCATCTTCTGAGATTCTTTCTAGAAATAGTTCAGATGTGACCCTGACATGGCGACATTCTGATACTTATTCCAGATTCCCTTCTAGAGATAGTTCAGATGTGACCCAGACATGGCGACATTCTGATACTTATTCCAGATTCATCCAGATGCAGTTTTACACGGACTCATCATCAGGAAACCCTACACCGGTTCCTTCTCCACTTCAAGACTTTTGAAAACAGTTTACGGGTTCTCCAGACACGGATGTTAACCTATTGCTTATTCATCTCCAAGACCTCTGAAAACAGTTTATGGATTCTCCAAACACAGAGGTTAATTTATCGCTTGTTCAAACTCAACTTTTGAAAACAGTTTACGGACGCTTCCCAACATGGATGCTGCTCTATTGCTTATTCAACTTCAAGACTTCTGAAAACAGTTTACGGGTTCTCCAGACACGGATGTTAACCTATCGCTTGTTCAGATTCTTCAACTTCTGAAAACAGTTTACAGATTCTCCAAACACGGATGTTAATCTATCGCTTGTTCAGACTCAACTTTTGAAAACAGTTTATGGACGCTTCCCAACATGGATGCTGCTCTATTGCTTATTCAACTTCAAGACCTCTGAAAACAGTTTACGGATTCTACAAACATGGATGTCGATCTATTGCTCGTTCAGAACCCCCCAGTTCAGAAATGTTCCAAAACATGGACACCTTTCTGATACTCATGTCTTTCACCTACAACATACATTCCAGATGGCATCTCTAAGCCCATCCTCCTACCAACAACTTCCAGATGGCATCTCTAAGACCATCCCCCGACAAGATTCTATCACATCCCTAGATGGCATCTCTAAGCCCATCTCCAAATGGCATCTTTAAGCCCATTCCCTCAAACTACACTTTGACGAGTGCAAATTTTTTTTGGGCACTCTAGTGTCCAATCTCCTTTTACCTTCGAGTCGCGAACGGCAAACTTGCCAATCTAACTCTTCAGGTTCAAGAAGATTGAACAGGGGCAACTGTTGTACCCCAGAATTTACCCTCTCTTTTCCACAAGAAATCACAGCTTCGGGCTTTTCCTGACTTTTCAGATTGGCTCAAGAATCAGTCAAGCAGACTTTTTCTTATCAGTCTATCCAAATTAGGGTTTTCATGGACTCTAGAACAGTTCAAGCAGATTGCTAGGGTTTGTTTAAGTTTGGCTCAGGGTTTGATCAGGCGGACGCTTCTTTGACAATAAATCAAGAACTAGGGTTTGTGCGTGCATTCTCAAAAAGAATTAATTCTACAGTTCTTTTCAATTTACTCTGGGATATGGGTTGAGGCTTATGATTGAGAGTTTGCAGTGTTTGATTTAATCAGTGAAATAAAGGACACATGGACGTTTGTTTGATTAACTGTGCAATGCTTTTGATTATTCGGAATGCCGGACGTTTATTGATTATTTATCATTTCTAAGTTAAAATTATTGGATATTGTCCAGTTATTATAATTCAAGAAATATAAATAATTAAATAAACAATTGAAGAGGAATTAAAAGAGAAATCTGACAAAAAAGATTTGTTTATTCATTTTGAATTGTTTGTTACAGATATTATTTGAATACTGTAAATTCATTTACAGTTATTTACATTAATATTATTACAAATAATTAAAATGAAATAAATCTATATCCTAAATGTCTTGAAATCTTCATCTTCTAATTACATCCTTTTCTCAACTGATTTTTACCTGCAAAAAGAAAAGGAAGAAGTCAAATGCAGATGAATTAAAAAAAAGCAGACAGATATTTAAAACTCATCATTAAAAGTGTTGGCCGGAATCAGTTTGTTTGTCCTCTCTGCAAATCACAAGAGGACTCTTGGTTCACAGAGAGGGAAATATGCTTGCAAATGTATGAAATGCACAAAGCTACATGGAAATATACAAGGCTGCATAATTCCAAATTGTCAACCAAGGAGGCAAACTGAACAGCCAAGTGAATATGCCAAAACAATGCACAAAGGCAAACTGAACTGCACATATGCAAACTGAAAAATGCCTAACCAAGTGCAAAGCTGTCAAACTGTCAAAAGTTGTCCAAAGAAGATATAGAAAGATATCAAAAGCCAAAAGCTGTCAACAAGTACACAAAAGGCAGAAAACCTGGAAAAGAGATATGCAGAGCAAAACCATAATGCAAGCAACATTTCAAATATTATCCATCACTTTCTAGTCAACACTTTTTCAGAGTAGAAGGTACAATTTAAGCAATAAACAATGCCTTTTATCTGTGGAGAGAGAAAGAGAGAGAAGAAAGAGGCTTACATTTTGTTGAGGCAAGCTAGAGATATAAAACAAAGAATATCAGAACAAGCAAAAAGGAGGCAGAACCACATAACAAAAACAACACAAAGCTTGTAACCTCCAAACTATGTCAAAAACTTCAAGCCTCATGCCTGCCTAAACACTAACTCAAATTGCCTCCAACCTGTTTCAGACCTTGTGATCGGTGGAAATAGAACTGACTGTTTTGGAATGCTGGTTCGCGAAATGTCGCGGTAAGCAAGAGTCGCCACCGTCTTTTATTTTCTCCAACAAGGAAAGGACAAAAGCACAGGAAAATTCCTTTTCGAGATGTTTCTCGGGTTCGGGAGGTAGATTATAGAAAGGGAAGGTGTTAGCACCCTTTCTATCTGTGGTTATCCACGGGCTCTTAGGTACTTGCTCACTATGTTTTCAAAAATGTTTGCTTTTCTTGTGTTTGTGGGTTTTGAAAAAGTTTGTTTGAAAACTTCAATTTAACTCTTGTATCTGTCCTCAAGAGTGTATGAAGTGTTTGTTTGAAAACTTTTGTCAGAAAAGTGTAAGTGCGAAAAGTTGTTTTTGTTTTGAAAGAGCAAGTATCTAAGAACCTCTACCTACTCAAAGGAATTAAGTTGTGTAAATGTCCTTTAGACAGTACTATCCCACTATTGAGAAGTAGGTAGCACCGTCGTTGGAGTTATTCGGGTCAATTCGATTATAGGGACATGTGGTCACCGAAGCAATAGTAGGACGCCTTAGCGGTAACCCTAATGTCCTAGATCCTTTTTTATCCGAGGCAACCGTTTCGAGGCAATTGGATCTTTAGACAGGAGGGCGACCTCTAAAACACCCTATACTTGACGACCACGTTCGAGGCAACCAATGAGGCGTACCCTAGGAGTGGCATGTGCATGTGTGTTGTTTTCATGTTATGTTTATCTTGTACATGTATCATGGTGATCTACGAGTTATTTTTAATTTTCATACAAATCTTCCATGCATTTTAACAGTTAAGAGTGCGGAAAATAAAATACGGAAAGGTAAATCTACGCTATTACAAGGCGCATGTCTATACATCGCCAAAAACAAAAACCCGTTTTGAAATAAATGCGGAAAGTAAATAAAGCAGTAAAAATCCTAATTAACTATTACATCATGGAAACAGATACATCAATAATCAAAATAAGAATAATGCGCGAAAGAATGAATCAGGACGTCCTTAGGGTTTTGACCCTTTTTGAGAAAAGAATTAAGTTTTGTCCTTTTTTTGCAATTTAATGAAAATATTAAACCTAATTTACTAATTAATTAATTAATTAAAGAAAAAAAAGTGTTTTTGTGTTTTTTAATATTTTAATGAAAAATAAAAAGAAAAGAAATAAAAAGTCAAGAGAAAACCCTAATTCTAACCTATTTTATTTATTGTAAAAAATGTCAAAATTACCTAATTAAAACTAAGTCAATTTGGTTAGTATTTATTTACAAAATAAATTAATAATGAAATTAATACATAATAATAAATATTATAAATATTTGTTTTCTGAATTAATTATTAAAATAGCTATTTGTTAGTTAAATAATAACAATTAATAATTATAAAAAGGAAATAAAAAGAAAGCAAAAAGAAATAGAAAGAAAACCAGGGGGGTTGATGGACCCAATGGAGGTGTTGTTCTGGAAATTTAGGCCCATTAAGAAGCAAGCCTGTTTGACTTTTGGAATTATCCTGAGGCACGTTGACTAGGGAGCATGGTGTTCATCCATCCCTGGCCTTTGGATCACTGCTTGAAGCCACATGGAAGACTGGGACATGAGGTATATGGTGTTCACTATTTGGAAGCCTGCATAGGAACGCATTAGAAAAAATATTATTGAGTTTTGGGGGGACCTGGGAATTGAACCCAGGTCCCAATGATCCTTGGACAACACAACAACCACTGAGCCAACTGCATGCCTTTGTTAGCATAATACTGGCCAAATATTATATGGGTTAATTAATTGCTTATGCTACAAACAATCAAAAGCGCGCGCTCCTTTGAATAAGCCACTGGGGTATTGCCAGCTCACCGTCTTCTTCGCCTGGCCTGTAAAACAAAAACAGTTAGCGGGGGTTTTTAACCCCCACAAAATAACAAAAGGAAAAATAGCGATTAGGATTCTGGGTTATATAAATTGGGCGCGATAGTCTTGTTCAATTCGTCTTGTCCAGGCGGTTTCAACCATGTGCGTGAGATGGTCTAATTTTCCCTGTACTGTAAAACCCTAATTCAAGAACTCAAAAACCCTAAAAAGCGTTAATGGCAAATCACAATCCTGAGCATTATAATCCAATTAATTGATACCAATAGCTTTATATGGATGCAGGCAATATAAAACAATCCATAAATTACATCAAATGCTCATGAATCGTGAGTTTCAATTCTGAAAAATATTAACAAACCGTGATTCTGTTTGGTGTGATTTCTCAAGCTTTGGCACGTGAATTTGATTGCAATAGGTTCCTGAGTATCCCAGCAACGTGTTTGAATCTTTTAATCTCCTTGAAAGGGCCTGGAAGTGAGAAAACAGATTTTACTTTGTTCTTGATTTTTTGAATGTTCTTATGGCTTTTGTGCAGCAGTTCTCCTGTTCCAGGCATTAGGGTTGAGTTATGCACTTATAGTAGAAAGGTTTTAGATCAAGTCTTGATCCAAAAATCCATGGAATAAAGTTTTCAATATTTGATTTTCAATCAAATATTTTTCAATCTTTTTGATTGAAAAACCTTGCCAAATTGGGTGATTCTTGTCTCTTTGATTGATGCACAAATTTGCCAGCTTGCCCTGAGTGTATTTGCTTCACAAAAGATTTGAAAAAACATATCTTGGTATTTTCCTACATTTAAATGAATTAAATGAATTAATAATCAATTAAAAATACAAATAATTAATAAAAATAAGAAAATAACTCAATTTAATCTCAATGGGTCGTGCATATGCTTTGGGTAAAGATTCAAGAAGGAATTTGGGGCCCATTAGCAAAAACAAGGTGTTTTAGGCAAAGTTGACTTTTGCAAATTCACAAAAATTTCCCAACTTCTCCAATGCATATCTTGCTCAATTTTGATCATATGAACATGTTCTTTGACATTTTGTAAAGGTCTTGAAGTCCTCTAACCAATGCCTTTGGTCCCATGTCATTTGGATTCACCAATCTCAAGTTATGGTCTTTGACTTAAAATGCCTTTTTGTTGACTTTTGAAAATGACCTATAATGTAGAAATTGATAACTTTTTGTGATAGCATTTCTTGGACTTGGAATGTGAATATGAGTTATAGGAAATGTCATCCCCTTCAAAATGAGCATTGGATGGGATTTTTCTGATGAACCATGAAAACGTTATGCATTGGTCAAGTTACAGTTGACTTTTCAACTGTCCAAAAATAGTAACTTTTGCATCTTTGATGATTTTTGAGTCATGCTTGTGGAATCATGATCAAGACTTGATCAAATGATGATTGTGAGCTCAAAATAAGATGTTGACCAAAATTTTGACTTTTGACTGTCAAATGACCATTTTACCCCTACAGTTGACTGTGAAGCAAATAGGCTTTTTGACTGTGCAATTTGATGTTGTGAGTCTTGAAACTTGGTATGTAGATGCTTGGCAATGTACATAGGCCTATGAGACTTGATTGGACCATTGAAAACCTCAAATTCTTTGAAGGAACCAAAACCCTAATTTGGACTGGCTTAGGAGGATGTTTGACCGTGCAACCCTTGAGAAGTCTTGAACCATTTTGAAGATGATCCTTGACAAACTTTGAAGAATATGGGAGAGAAAATTTTGGGGTACAACAGTTTCCCCTGTTCAATCTTCTTAGACCCGAGGATGTAGATTGGCTTGCGTGCCTTTCGTGATCCGAAGGTGGAAGATGATTGAACACTAGAGTGCCCAGAAATTTGCACTCGCATAGTAGAGTATCAGCAACGTGATGGCGGGAATGGGCTTACAGATGCCATTTGGAGAGATGGTGGATAGGAGGATGGGCTTATAGATGCCATCTGGAAGTGTAATGGATAGTTGAATCTGAATAAGAAATAGAATAGATTCCGTGTCTGGAGCATATCTAGTCTATATCTAATTGCTGACGTCTGAATAAACAGTAGAATGACCGCCGTGTCTGGGGTATATCCATACTGTATCTGGGTGAGTGACAGAATGTCATCTGAATCTGGATCATATCTGGAATGTCTTTTGAATGAATCTGGACTAAATAATAGAATAGCCTCCGGGTCTGGAGCATCTCTAAGTTGTCTTTAGAAGTTTGAATCTGAATAAGCAGTAGAATAACATCCGGGTCAGGAGCATCTCTAAGCTATATCTGAAAGGAACTCTGGAATAAGTATCATAAAGTTGCCATGCCTGGGTCTCAACTGAACTATCTCTAGAAGGAATCTCTGAATAAGCGATAGAATAACATCCGGATCTGGAGGATCTCTAGGCCATCTCTGAAAAGCAACTCTGAATAAGAAACAGAATAGCATCCGGTTTGGAGCATATCTGAACTATCTCTGAGAAGAAACTTTGAATAAGCAAAAGAATAGCATCCGGTTTGGAGCATATCTAGGCTATATCTGAAAGGAAACTCTTGAATAAGCAAAAGAATAGCATCCATATCTGGAGCATTTGTAAGCTATCTCTGAAGAGAAAATCTGAATAAGCAAAAGAACAGCATCCATATCTGGAGCATTTCCCAGCTATATCTGAAAGGAAACTCTTGAATAAGCAAAAGAATAGCATCCCTATCAGGAGCATGTCTAAGCCATCTCTGAGAAGGAATCTGAATAAGTATCAGAATGTAGCCATATCTGGGTCGCATCTGAACCATCTCTAGAAGGGAATCTGAATAAGCAATAGAATAGCATCCGTGTCTGGAGCATCTCTAAGCTATCTCTAGAAGGAAGTCTGAATAAGCAATAGAATAACATTCGCATCTGGAGCATCTCTAAGCTATCTCTGAAAGGAAATCTGAATAAGCAATAGAATATCATCCGCGTCGGGAGCATTTCCAAGCTATCTCTGAAATCTCTTTAATGTAGATATGCCCTGGCTAGATACAGGTATCGAATCCATAATCAATCGTTCACAGATATGCCCTGGCTAGATACAGGTATCGAATCTGGAATTGCGACAGTTGATAGTAATCATCTTTGGATTAACCTTTTTCCTGAAAAGGTAAAACATCAGTTGTATGCAATGTCATGATGCATGAACTGCATGATTTTAAGATGTTCTCAAAAATAAATGAGATTTGTGTTGTATGATGCGTATGCATGCTATAATGTATGAAGATGTGATGTTTATGAACGTATTTTCGTCTAGGAAAATAAATCCTTGACGAACACCGGGAAGTTGAATCCTGGGCTAAGGTTGAAGAGTAGAGTTCTTTATTTCCGCTGGGGATGATGGTTGCAAGAATAAACCGGTAGGAGAAGATGACTCCGTTGGGGAATAAACTTGGTGAAGAGATTACTCTGTGGGGAATTGCTCTGTGGGGAGAGATATTTCGCTGAGGTTTTGATGATAACTCCGCTGGGGATACCGTTGATATGTTTTGTTGGGGAATTTGATGAACTCCGCTGGGGAATAGAAAGAACTTCACTGAGGACGATCTTTCCGTTGCAATTTGCTGAGGATAACCCAGTTAGACTCTGGTGGGGGATAATCTCCTGAATATGGTTGGGGAGAGATTTGTACTCTGCAGGAGACAAGCTTCCAGAATCTACTGGGGAGATGATTCAACTCTCCTGGGGAAACTTTTAAGGAAATGGCTCCACTGGGGGTATCTTGTATTCCGCTGGGGAACAATATTATATTTTGTCGAGGAATATTAAGACTGCCGGGGATGCTTGCTGAAGAATATTTGTATACTATGCTAGGGAATATTAAGATCTTCTGGGGATACCCAACTTCTTCAGGACTGATGATAGACCAACTCTGCTCGGGGGAGAGTATTGCTGACTTGCTGGGGATACTGTGCCTTTTTGGGGCTGATGGGAGACCAACTCTGCTTGGGGAGAGTATTGCTGAATCTTGCCTTACTCGGCGGGGAGTGAAGGTATCTTGGTCAAATTCCTCAGCTGAATCTACCTTTGTACTTGGAGGTCAGAGCAGCTTATACAGTCCGGACAATTCTTATTGCCCCAGTTTCTGCGGGAGAAGAAAGCCTATGAGATGCTTGATAACTGTCGATTGACAAGTCTTCTTCTGGTAGGCAAGTGACGAGATAACGGGACATAGTCGTACGCTTTGATCCCTAATTTTTGCCTGGACCGCCCTTTCGGGTTTTCAGTCCACCGGGATACCCTTTTTTTTCCCAATCCGCCTTTTCAGGTTTTCGACTTGCCGGGTGTACAGATTTTTTCATTTTCATCCCTTATTTTTGCCCGAACCCTTTTGGTTCGCTGGGAAGCCCTTATTTTTGCCTAGGTGTGTCAACCTAGCGGGTCTTTGATTATGCGTAGTATTTTTTCGACTATGTCCACGCTCTCAGGATGCAGGGAGGTGCCCCTGTCAGTAGTGCAGTGTTACCGTACCACCAGAAGATCTTCGTTTGATCGTCCAATGCCCCAAGTGATCTAGATGGAGATTTGCCCCAAGCTAGTTGGCCTTTTGAGAGATTCTCCGAATCTTGACTTAACTGCCCCAGATGATGGACAATGATCATGCCATGCCCCTTGGTTGGAAGTACTTTTATTCACTATACATTCGTCGTGCGAATTTCTCTGCTGTTTAAACAAATAGTCATATGCAAACAATGTTATATCAGAAATGCAACGCTTATGTCTGTCTTACAGATTTTGAAAATGCATTTTTCAGCAAAACAAGCAAATTTTGTAAAATGCGATGTCAACTCGTTGTTTTACCGCAAGCCTTAAGGAGTCAGGATACTTTTCGTAACAGTATGCTTTCGAACTAACCCATGTTTCAGATAGGACTTTTAAGGGTTGTAGCGTGGCCTGGTTCACGGTTTAAGAAACAAAGGATAAAGGCTCAAATTTTATTTGCACCCACCCGCTCTTCATGATGTTCTTCAAACCTAAACTCAGCTAATCGTGCGTTAGACCTTGTTTGAGTCTTTGCTTTGATATACCAGTGATGGTTCGGATATTGACAATTTATTTTGAATAGGCAGTCGTTTCCCCCTTTTTTTTGTTGAGGGTTTGTAAGACCTCTTTCTTTTTTTTTTGATTTCGTTATCCCTGTTTTTGCCTGAACTGTTTCTTTTGTGATTACAGTCAGCGGGATGCCCCAGTTTTGTAAGTCTCCTTCATAGGTTTTGACTTGTTGGGCTTTAGTTTTTTTTTTTTGGTGATGACTGCATGTCTTTATGATTATTCGGAACCATCACTGCCTTCTTTGGCTCAAAGGGGTTGACTAGGGATTATCTTCCTTATAACTCCACTGTTTAGGATTTGAAATAATGCATGTACCTCATCAGCGGGGTCTATTCAAAAGCATACTGTAAATGTCGTGGTATCATTTTCGTCATCCTCCCTCAAGAGGCTTAGAATTATTAACCGAGCGTTGATCATCACAAAAATATGAAAGCAATTTGAATATAGTGAATATAATTGGATTAATTCAAAACAGACATATGCAATGCATTAATGGAATAAACAAGTTTGCTATGACATTAATTGTTTGTATAAGCAAAGAAAAATACAACTCGGAAATTCAAATAAACAAAAGCCTTCAGTGATTTGGAAAAGGAGCAATGATTATGTTTGGAGTCTCTGGTGCTTCAAACTGGATTTCCTTGGCCTCAATCATGTCTTGGACCTTGTTCTTCAGGGCCCAGCAGTTGTCTGTAGTATGCCCCGGGCTATCAGAGTGGTATGCACACCTTTCGTTGGGATGATAGTTAGGAGCAGAAGTGTTTGGATTCCGGAGAGGAGCCCTTAAGGTGATTAGCCCTGCCTTCAACATTTGCTGTAGCGCTTGATCCAGTGACATGTTGATCTTAGTGAACTGTCGTTTGGGTGCGACCTCCTTACGTTGCTGCCCCTGTCTTTGCTGAGCATGCATAGGGTTAGAGATCTGGGTTGCCCCTACATGTTAATCATGACGGCTCTTTTTACCATGCACATCGTTGGACTCTTTTTTCCATGGTAAGGCTTTTTATGAGCATCAGAAGGTGCAGCTTCTTGGATCTTCCCACTTTTGATGCCAACTTCAATTCTTTCCCCAGTTAAGATCAAATCTGTAAACCCAGCAGAAGAATTACCAATCAGATGGTTGAAGAATGGACCAGATAGGGTCCCCAAGAACATGTCAACGAGCTCACGATCAGTCAGAGGTGGTTGCACTCTTCCATCAAGGTCTCTTCACTTTTGCGCATATTCCTTGAATCCTTCACCCGTCCCTAGTGACATACCCTGGAGTTGGGTACGCGTGGGCGCGAGGTCGGAATTATACTGATACTGCTTATAAAATGTAGTAGCCAAATCCTCCCAGTTACGAATACTGGCTCCATCCAGCTGATAGAACCATTTGAGTTGAGTCCCTAAAAGACTTTCCTGGAAGAAATGGATCCATAAATTCTTGTCAACCGTGTAGGGCTGGATCTTCCTTACGTATGAACGGAGGTGCAGCTTAGGACAGGAAGCTCCGTCGTACTTTGCAAAAGCAGGTGCTTTGAACTTATGTGGGATCACCACCCCAGAGGATAGACCTAGATCTTCGAAGTCCAGGCCGGGCACTTTCTGTATCTCCATAGCACTTAAGCGGTCTTCCAGCTGTTTGTACCTGTCTTCGGCAGGAGGATACTGTTCATCATTGAAATCCGTCTCGTTGTCGGAGACCACAGGACTAGGAACCCTTCTCTCTTGGGGACTGTCTTTGCCCACAGATGAAGTAGTCAGCTCAGCCTCATTCGGTAATCCATTCCCAGATCTGTGTCTAGTGCTGAACAATACAGTCCTCTTCTTCTTCTTCTTCTTCTTCTTCTCTTTCAGAATCAAAGTTTTCAAGTCCTGTTGACCCTGGGCTAGGCTCATTACCAACTCCTGGAACTGGGCATTCTGGCCTGGAGGTCCTTGATAGCTTGTTCATTAGTAGGTTCAGAAGACATGGTGACTGCTGAAATAAATAGCGAAGAAGATAAGTGACCTGTAAAAAAGAGTACCTGTTATGCATATGATGACATGAAATGCGTATGATTTATGCATGCAATGTTTTCAAGGATCTCGCGGGGTAAACAGAGAAACTTGTTAGAAGTTGAATACGGTAGCTTGATTGAAGGAGCTTCATGTTGTTGAGAGTCCTTCCTCAAGAGTCAAAGCTCACCATATCGAGTGGGTCATAGCCCCTGACTCAAGTTATCAACCTTGGCTAGAGGAAAATAAATCCCCTTTGCCCCTTGCTAGACAGTTGGTTCATCATAACCTGCATTACAGACCCTTGAGATCCTTGAAATAGATTAGTCCTTATGTAGGATGTATGCAATGGTATGATGTTATGCTATGCATGGAGTGACGTAAGTAAGCCCTGTAATAAGTCCAGTTTAAGGACTATAAACAAAACCTGCAAGTAGCTCAATGTTGTCAGATAACAAGCATGCAAATAGTCAAGTTTGAAGGCACACAAGTCACACGAAAGAGCCCTTAGATTTTAGGCCAGCATGAAGTTTAGGTACTACCCTCTTTCAGTTTCGTTGGTTAAGACCTGTCCTATCAAAAGTAACCGGGTTCTAGAGGATCTCAATATCATCGACTACCCTTGATCGGTCATAACTCCAGCGTCGCAATCTTTTCTTGCAGCCAGAACCATCGCGAGAGTTTAGCCTCAATGAGTGTAGCATACTGCTACTGTTCTATGGCCAAGTTGGGTCAATTTAAGGTTCTAAGGTCGGTTGGTGCTTAATGACTCCTCAGAAGACCCATATTCTCCTCTTTGCAACACAAGGGATATCGGTACAGACCAAGGTGTCACACCAACGTAGCCACTACTTCACCCGTGTCGGTCTACGCCGGACAGGTCCCTCATAGCTTATGCTACCTAAAGGGTATTCCCCAGATCCGGGTTAGGATCTATGAAACTCCGATGCAAAGCCCACAAATATAAAAGCAATCAAGACATACAATTGAAAACATAAGAGTGGTCTAATCCTAAGGTACACCTCACTTATTAAGAGTCCCCAACAGAGTCGCCAATTCTGTGATGGGTGGAAATAGAACTGACTGTTTTGGAATGCTGGTTCGCGAAATGTCGCGGTAAGCAAGAGTCGCCACCGTCTTTTATTTTCTCCAACAAGGAAAGGACAAAAGCACAACAAAATTCCTTTTCGAGATGTTTCTCGGGTTCGGGAGGTAGATTATAGAAAGGAAAGGTGTTAGCACCCTTTCTATCTGTGGTTATCCACGGGCTCTTAGGTACTTGCTCACTATGTTTTCAAAAATGTTTGCTTTTCTTGTGTTTGTGGGTTTTGAAAAAGTTTGTTTGAAAACTTCAATTTAACTCTTGTATCTGTCCTCAAGAGTGTATGAAGTGTTTGTTTGAAAACTTTTGTCAGAAAAGTGTAAGTGCGAAAAGTTGTTTTTGTTTTGAAAGAGCAAGTATCTAAGAACCTCTACCTACTCAAAGGAATTAAGTTGTGTAAATGTCCTTTAGACAGTACTATCCCACTATTGAGAAGTAGGTAGCATCGTCGTTGGAGTTATTCGGGTAAATTCGATTATAGGGACATGTGGTCACCGAAGCAATAGTAGGACGCCTTAGCGGTAACCTTAATGTCCTAGATCCTTTTTTATCCGAGGCAACCGTTTCGAGGCAACTGGATCTTTAGAAAGGAGGGTGACCTCTAAAACACCCTATACTTGACGACCACGTTCGAGGCAACCAATGAGGCGTACCCTAGGAGTGGCATGTGCATGTGTGTTGTTTTCATGTTATGTTTATCTTGTACATGTATCATGGTGATCTACGAGTTATTTTTAATTTTCATACAAATCTTCCATGCATTTTAACAGTTAAGAGTGCGGAAAATAAAATACGGAAAGGTAAATCTACGCTATTACAAGGCGCGTGTCTATACATCGCCAAAAACAAAAACCCGTTTTGAAATAAATGCGGAAAGTAAATAAAGCAGTAAAAATCCTAATTAACTATTACATCATGGAAACAGATACATCAATAATCAAAATAAGAATAATGCGCGAAAGAATGAATCGGGACGTCCTTAGGGTTTTGACCCTTTTTGAGAAAAGAATTAAGTTTTGTCCTTTTTTTGCAATTTAATGAAAATATTAAACCTAATTTACTAATTAATTAATTAATTAAAGAAAAAAAGTGTTTTTGTGTTTTTTAATATTTTAATGAAAAATAAAAAGAAAAGAAATAAAAAGTCAAGAGAAAACCCTAATTCTAACCTATTTTATTTATTGTAAAAAATGTCAAAATTACCTAATTAAAACTAAGTCAATTTGGTTAGTATTTATTTACAAAATAAATTAATAATGAAATTAATACATAATAATAAATATTATAAATATTTGTTTTCTGAATTAATTATTAAAATATCTATTTGTTAGTTAAATAATAATAATTAATAATTATAAAAAGGAAATAAAAAGAAAGCAAAAAGAAATAGAAAGAAAACCAGGGGGGTTGATGGACCCAATGGAGGTGTTGTTCTGGAAATTTAGGCCCATTAAGAAGCAAGCCTGTTTGACTTTTGGAATTATCCTGAGGCACGTTGACTAGGGAGCATGGTGTTCATCCATCCCTGGCCTTTGGATCACTGCTTGAAGCCACATGGAAGGCTGGGACATGAGGTATATGGTGTTCACTATTTGGAAGCCTGCATAGGAACGCATTAGAAAAAATATTATTGAGTTTTGGGGGGACCTGGGAATCGAACCCAGGTCCCAATGATCCTTGGACAACACAACAACCACTGAGCCAACTGCATGCCTTTGTTAGCATAATACTGGCCAAATATTATATGGGTTAATTAATTGCTTATGCTACAAACAATCAAAATCGCGCGCTCCTTTGAATAAGCCACTGGGGTATTGCCAGCTCACCGTCTTCTTCGCCTGGCCTGTAAAACAAAAACAGTTAGCGGGGGTTTTTAACCCCCACAAAATAACAAAAGGAAAAATACCGATTAGGATTCTGGGTTATATAAATTGGGCGCGATAGTCTTGTTCAATTCGTCTTGTCCAGGCGGTTTCAACCATGTGCGTGAGATGGTCTAATTTTCCCTGTGCTGTAAAACCCTAATTCAAGAACTCAAAAACCCTAAAAAGTGTTAATGGCAAATCACAATCCTGGGCATTATAATCCAATTAATTGATACCAATAGCTTTGTATGGATGCAGGCAATATAAAACAATCCATAAATTACATCAAATGCTCATGAATCATGAGTTTCAATTCTGAAAAATATTAACAAACCGTGATTCTGTTTGGTGTGATTTCTCAAGCTTTGGCACGTGAATTTGATTGCAATAGGTTCCTGAGTATCCCAGCAACGTGTTTGAATCTTTTAATCTCCTTGAAAGGGCCTGGAAGTGAGAAAACATATTTTACTTTGTTCTTGATTTTTTGAATGTTCTTATGGCTTTTGTGCAGCAGTTCTCCCGTTCCAGGCATTAGGGTTGAGTTATGCACTTATAGTAGAAAGGTTTTAGGTCAAGTCTTGATCCAAAAATCCATGGAATAAAGTTTTCAATATTTGATTTTCAATCAAATATTTTTCAATATTTTTGATTGAAAAACCTTGCCAAATTGGGTGATTCTTGTCTCTTTGATTGATGCACGAATTTTCCAGCTTGCCCTGAGTGTATTTGCTTCACAAAAGATTTGAAAAAACATATCTTGGTATTTTCCTACATTTAAATGAATTAAATGAATTAATAATCAATTAAAAATCCAAATAATCAATAAAAATAAGAAAATAACTCAATTTAATCTCAATGGGTCGTGCATATGCTTTGGGTAAAGATTCAAGAAGGAATTTGGGGCCCATTAGCAAAAACAATGTGTTTTAGGCAAAGTTGACTTTTGCAAATTCACAAAAATTTCCAAACTTCTCCAATGCATATCTTGCTCAATTTTGATCATATGAACATGTTCTTGGACATTTTGGAAAGGTCTTGAAGTCCTCTAACCAATGCCTTTGGTCCCACGTCATTTGGATTCACCAATCTCAAGTTATGGTCTTTGACTTAAAATGCCTTTTTGTTGACTTTTGAAAATGACCTATAATGTAGAAATTGATAACTTTTTGTGAGAGCATTTCTTGGACTTGGAATGTGAAGATGAGTTGTAGGAAATGTCATCCCCTTCAAAATGAGCATTGGATGGGATTTTTTTGATGAACCATGAAAAAGTTATGCATTGGTCAAGTTACAGTTGACTTTTCAACTGTCCAAAAATAATAACTTTTGCATCTTTGATGATTTTTGAGTCATGCTTGTGGAATCATGATCAAGACTTGATCAAATGATGATTTTGAGCTCAAAATAAGATGTTGACCAAAATTTTGACTTTTGACTGTGAAGCAAATAGGCTTTTTGACTGTGCAATTTGATGTTGTGAGTCTTGAAACTTGGTATGTAGATGCTTGGCAATGTACATAGGCCTATGAGACTTGATTGGACCATTGAAAACCTAAAATTCTTTGAAGGAACCAAAACCCTAATTTGGACTGGCTTAGGAGGATGTTTGACTGTGCAATCCTTGAGAAGTCTTGAACCATTTTGAAGATGATCCTTGACAAACTTTGAAGAATATGGGAGGGCAAATTTTGGGGTACAACAGACCTGCATAAACATAAGCCTGTACCAATACAAAAACCAGAAATGGCCACAAACCTGCAATATACATCAAGCCATACAAGCCTGAAGCCAAAACCTTAAGCTTTCAAAACCTGTTACATAACACAAGCTTAAGCAAACAGCCTCAAGCTTGCTCCAAAACTGCCTCCAATCTGTTTCAGGCCTGCATAAAAAAAAAGGCCCTCAAACCCTTCAAAGCCAAAGCAAACATAACATAAGTCCTAAAGCCTGTCAAACATTCAAACTGCCTCAAAACCTGTTACATAACACAAGCTTAAACAAACTGCATTAAAGCCAGTCAAAAACCTGCTTGCCTCTAACCTGCTTCAAACAGAAGCCCTTTCAAAACAAGCCTCAAGCCTGTTTCAAAACTGTTTCAACCTGCTGAAAGGAAAAACAGGTACAAGCCTTAAAGCCTGTAAAACATCAAGCCTTGAAGCCTATCAACACAAACCAAACTACCTGCTAAGCTTCAATAAAGAACCTGCCTGTCCCAACTACCAAGCCAATCCAAATAACAAAATATACAGAATCCCAACACCCTCATAGCAACCTCATCATAGGGTCAACAACAACATAAACATACTCAGATTCAAACATCATCATCATAGGCAGAAGCTCACTCAAAGCCAAGAAAGGAAAAAAAGGACAGAAGCAAGAACACTGAAGCATTCAGATACTCAGAATCAGGATCAAACAAATCAAAGCATTCAAACCAACAAGACCCTCAGAATGACTTCATCATAGGGTTAGCACATCAGGCAACTCAGAATCGACAACAAGCAATCAGAGCAAGCAAGCGGAAGAGGAAAAGAAGTTTTCAGAAACAGATAAGCTAGGGTTTTCAGATATTCATCATTAAACCTAACAAAAAGCAAGGTACAAATACCAGGGAATGCCACAAAGCTAGCACAACATCATACTCCCTCGCCTCCGGCCGCCTAAGACACCTCCAGTCCCCTCCTCCGTCTCCTCTCCAAAGGTTAATTTCTTCTTCCCTTTTCTTTCACACCTCACACAAACAATGATAATATGAAGATCAGAATTTGTCAAAGATTAAAAACATGTAAAACTTGAAACCCTAAAGCGTAAGACGGACAAAACTGAGAAATCATTACCTTACAACATCGCCTGGATACAAACGTGGAGAGAGGGAAGATGGAAGAAGGCGTCTGGTAGCTGAGGCGAAGGGAGGAGGTCAGAATCCATGGTTCGAGCGAGGAAGAAGACGAAGAAAGGTGGAGAGATGAGAGCGCCGCTCTAGCCTCTGTAAACCCTTGTTTCTGAACAAAAATATTCCAACCCTAAACAAAATCTCAAACGCGTCTTGGGCTTTCGCCCCATCCAAGCCTTAAGCCCAACTGAAACTGGCGTGTACCCCCTCCCTTTCTGATTCTCCTTCAAACTTTGTTTTGGGCCAAGAACAACTCTAAAGCCCACTTAACCCTTTTATTATTTACTCTTTTTTTATATACTTATAAATTAACACTTTTTTCTTATTACCTTATTTTCTTTCCTTTTTACAATCTATATTTTTTGTTAAATCAAAAAGTAGTATATTAATTCTTCATATTTTTTATTACTAATACTTTCTATCACACTTGAAATATAAATATTAGATTTTATCAAGTTTAAACAATTTTTCTTTACTAAAACCTTTTCTTTTGTTTAATTAGATCTTGTATATAAAATATTAAAAGATACATAAATAATTAGTTTCTGTTAAATTAAATACTTTTTCTTTAAAACTTTTGTTTAATTAATCTTATACAAGTTTATAAAACATTAACAAAAACATAAAAATAATATTAATACTTAATATTGCATTAGGTTAATATTTTTGCATCATGTGTAAATAATCACATACACTTTCACAAATACTTTCGATACATTGCTTTTATTCTTATACATTGCTATATTTTACATTGAGAATACGATTCAATTTGGTTGTAAATATTATTTGGACACTACTATCCTGATAAGTCTCATCCCCATTTGTAAACATTTGTACCCCCATCCCCGGATACTTATTTGTAATAGCTTAGACTTTAAATTCCCGCAATTTATCACTTTCTATATACTGTATAGTAATTAGGGTTTGTATGCGAAGATTCAAAATCAACCGCTAGATAACCTAATACAAAGACAAATGCATGATAATCAATACACCAATCACACTCGCACCCCTAGGGTAATCTCGCCTGTTGCCTTCCAAAATGGGCCATGCTTGCATGTTGAGTTTCTTTGGCAAAACAAAAACAATTCAAATGATCATAGTCCCTCGATGAAGCTTTCGAAGTTGCCTAAACCAAATGATCATAGTCCCTCAAGCAAATTGCCAAAGACACTTGGCACTATTGCATTCATGGTCTAAACGATGACCCGCGCCCGTCCCGTTAACATCCTAACACAAGATTGTCCACCAAATACAATGGTGAAACAACACTGTTAAAAGGGTTAAAACATAGGAAAGATCTTTGAGTAAATTTAGGGGTAGACAACTCTTAGTTACTTGATCAAACTTGCAAAACACACTTGCCTACTTTCAAAACACACTCCACTCCACAACTTTCAAAAACAACTTTCAAAAACATTGAAACATCTTTTCAAAAAGACAAACACCTTTGTAAAACATTCGAGTAAAGAATTGTTACAACGGTTGCCTAGACAAGGCATCTTTTTCAAAACATTTTCAAAATCACACACACAAAGCACCATTTCAAACAATTGAAAATAAAGGTAAGTGATCTAAAACAAGTAACTAAGAGCCCATGGATAACCATGGATAGAAAGGGTGCTAATACATTCCCTTTCTATAATCTACCCCCCGAACCCACGAAAACATCTCAAAGGTTTTTCCTGTGCTTTTTAACCTTTCCTTTAGGATAAAATAAAAAGTCGGTGGCGACTCTTGCTAAACCGAACAAGTGCGAATACAAACGCAAAACCTCAAGTCAGTTCTCCCACCGTATCACAGTTATGATATAATCTTTAATCAAAATTCATGCAAACTGTTAGTCAGAAAGATGGGACTATCCTATTTAATGGAAAGAGGAGAAACAACATTTATAAAATAAAACTTTCTGAACTGAAAAGTCAGAATGTAAAGTGTCTTCTGTCTGTTAACAACGAGCAATAGATCTGGCACAGAAGATTGGGGCATGTTAGTACGAGAAGAATATCTCAGATTAACAAACTCAATCAGGTCAGAGGACTTCCTAACCTGAAGTTCAATTCAGATGCTCTGTGTGAAGCATGTCAGAAAGGCAAGTTTGCAAAACCAGCTTTCAAATCTAAAAACATTGTTTCCACCTCTAAGCCATTAGAACTTCTGCACATCGACTTATTTGGACCAGTTAAAATTGCTTCAGTCAGTGGCAAGAAGTATGGGTTAGTAATCGTAGATGACTATAGAAGATGGACATGGGTAAAGTTATTAAGACACAAGGACGAGTCACACTCTGTGTTTGTCACCTTCTGCAACAAAGTTCAGAATGAAAAGGATCTTAGAATCGTCAAAGTTAGAAGTGATCATGGTGGAGAGTTTGAAAACAAAGATTTTGAATCATTTTTTAATGACAAAGGCATTCTGCATGATTTCTCTTGTCCTATAACTCCCCAGCAACATGGAGTTGTAGAACGAAAGAACAGAACATTGCAAGAAATGGCCAGAACCATGATCAACGAGACTAACGTTGCTAAGATCTTCTGGGCAGAGGCAATAAACACATCGTGCTACATTCAGAATATAATCTCTATAAGACCTATTCTGGAAAAGACTCCATATGAATTGTGGAAGAACAGAAAGCCCAACATTTCATATTTTCATCCATTTGGATGTACTTGTTTTATTTTGAATACTAAAAATTATTTGAACAAGTTTGACTCTAAAGCACAAAGGTGTATTATGTTAGGATACTCTGAACGCTCAAGAGGGTATAGAGTATACAATACAGAAACACAGATTGTTGAAGAATCAATCAGTGTTCATTTTGATGATAAGCTTGACTCTCAAAAGTCAAAGCAAAATGAATTACTTGCAGGTATGGAAGTTGAATTCACAGGTACTGAAGATAAGTCATCAGAAGCTCTCAACAAAGACACTCCCTCAACATCAGAAAGAGGCACTGCAAGCAATCCAACACCTTCTGTTGATCAACTTCAGAAAAGACCATCCAGAAGCAGCATGGATCACCCAGAAGAAACAATCTTAGGAAGAAAGGAAGATCCAATCAGAACAAGATCTAGCTTCAGAAACTCTAAAGAATCCCTCATGGGACTTGTCTCTCTGATTGAACCATCTTCAGTTGATGAAGCTCTTCTGGACAATGACTGGATTCTAGCAATGCAAGAAGAACTGAATCAATTCACAAGGAATGACGTATGGGATCTAGTTCCTAAACCAAAAGGATTCAACATCATTGGAACAAAATGGGTGTTCAGAAACAAACTGAATGAACAAGGTGAAGTCATCAGAAACAAGGCTCGATTGGTAGCACAAGGTTATAGTCAGCAAGAGGGGATAAACTATACAGAAACCTTTGCTCCAGTCGCCAGGTTAGAATCTACCAGACTTTTAATTTCACTTGCTGTAAATAAAGGAATCACTCTGTATCAGATGGATGTTAAGAGTGCATTCTTAAATGGCTATATAGAAGAAGAGGTATATGTGCACCAACCCCCTGGTTTTGAAAGTTCAAAAAATCCAGAATGAGTTTTCAAACTAAAGAAGTCACTGTATGGTCTGAAACAAGCTCCCAGAGCTTGGTATGAAAGACTGAGTAACTTCCTGTTAGAAAAGGAATTCACCAGAGGGAAAGTGGACACAACCTTATTCTGTAAGATAGTTAAGAATGACATCTTGGTATGTCAAATTTATGTTGATGATATCATTTTTGGATCTACTAAACCCTCTCTGGGAAGAAAGTTTGCTAAGTGTATGCAAGCAGAATTTGAGATGAGCCTAATGGGGGAACTGAAATTCTTTCCGGGCATTCAGATCAATCAAACCCCAGAAGGAACTTACATTCATCAGAGCAAATATGTCAGAGAACTTCTGAAGAAATTTGATCTCTCAGAATGTAAGCCATCAAAGATTCCAATGCATCCCACGTGCATTCTGGAAAAAGAAGAGGTAAGCAAAAAGGTAGAACAGAAGTTCTACAGAGGTATGATTGGTTCTCTTATTTATCTGACAACTTCAAGGCCTGATATTTTATTCAGCGTATGCATTTGTGCAAGATTCCAATCAGATCCTAGAGAATCTCACTTAACAGCTGTTAAGCGAATTTTCAAGTATCTGAAAGGTACTACTAATCTGGGTCTGTTTTATAGAAAATCAAGTGATTACAGCTTAGTAGGTTACTGTGATGCTGACTTTGCTGGAGACAGAGTAGAGCGTAAAAGCACTTCTGGAAGCTGCCAGTTTCTGGGAGAAAATCTGATCTCATGGTCCAGCAAAAGACAATCCACAATTGCTCTATCAACAGCAGAAGCTGAATACATAGCAGCAGCTGGATGCAGCATACAAATGCTCTGGATGAAAAGTCAACTTGAGGACTTCCAGATATTTGAGAGTAACATTCCTATCCTCTGTGACAACACTTCTGCTATTTGCTTAAGTAAAAATCCAATTTTGCATTCTAGGGCTAAGCATATAGAAATAAAACATCATTTTATTAGGGACTATATTCAAAAAGGGATTTAAAATTTAAAATTTATTAACACAGACCATCAATGGGCTGATATTTTCACAAAACCACTTTCTGAAGATAGGTTCAACTTCATTATGAAACATCTCAGCATGAAGCTCTGTCCAGAATAAAATTGTTTTAATTTTATATATTAACCTTCAGAATTATATTTATTTTCTGTGAACTTCTGATCAATCCTCTTTCAGAATCTTAGAAATGCAGATTGTATCAGAATCTATCCATGAAGATCTGAGCGCTTCAGTTCAAGGATAGAAGTGATGTTCACTCAAGCAAACAAGTGTCATCCAGTCATCAGCTATTTTCTGAGGCTGAACACGCGTTCCCGTTTCTGAAAAGGCAAAGTGCTGATTGGATGCATTGAGACACATGTCAATGGTAACCGTTCAAGTATCTTTCTGAATCCCCTAAAATCAACTATCATTAAATGCTAATAATCATTATTTATTTCTCTCTCTTAAACGTTTATGTTTTCAAAAACTTTTTAGAAATCTATTTAATCACTTCACACCATTCACACTTTTTACCCTTACTTTCGTTTTCTCTCAATATTTCTGTTTTCTGTGTTCTTACTTTCTCAAGAAAACCTTTCAATCTTTTTCAAAAACCTCATGTGAACATGGCTTCTTCCAGCAATCCTTCTTCAGGTTCCCAGAAAATTGCTTCTCCTGAACAATATGAAGTACCTCTCAGAACGCTTCTCACTCCAATCAAGAACCTTGAAGTTCTGTCTGAAATAATAGTGGATTTCAACAGTCTCAAGGAAAATGGTTTTGATTTATCTGAAGAGATTAAAGCTCAAGGTTGGGAAAAGTATTTTGACAGGCTGGTGGGTCCAACATTTCCTATTCTGGTAAAGGAATTTTGGATTCACGCTTCTTCTTCAAATCATCAAGTTACATCCTACATCATGGGGAAGAAGATTGTGATTACTGAAGACCTGATTGCAAGACTGATAGGGTACAATGGTGGTGGTATTCGCTGCATTGATATGGAAGAAAAGTGTCAAGATGTTGCCCTAATTGCAAGCAAAATTTTCACGCTGGGGCTTCCCTCCAGCAAGATAAGGGATTTGAAGGACAAGCACAAAATTTGGGCCAAGATCATTCTGGGCTGTTTCAACCACATGAAGCCTACCAGCTCTCCTGATTACATAAACATTGATCAACAGTTTCTGCTCTATTTCATCTCTCAGAAGGTCAAGATAAATCTAGCTGATCTTCTGTTAAACCATCTCAGAACAATTGTCAAGGAAACAAGGGAAGAGGAACGTACAAAAAGGGATTGGATACCCTTGGGAAGACTGATATCAGATATTCTTACAGAGAATAGGCTGATTGAACATTTGACAGAGGCACAAGAAATCAGCACTCTGGAACCATCTGTTGGCAAGCAGCTGAATGCCAAAAATCTGAAGAAAATGAAGCTGATAGAGAACATTAAGAAGGAGCCCAACGTCACTCCTTTTGCTGAAATCTCCAGCAGAAGAGTCCCTCTGGACGACTTCCCTATGTTCTCAGAAATTGACTCTAAGCCTCGAATCATTCTGAGATATTTGGATGCTTGTAAAGATGATGGTACAACACCAAATCTGAATATTCAAGATCTTCAGCAGAAGGCACCAGAGGTTGTTCTGAAGAAGTCGAAGAAAAGAAAAGCTGCTGCAGAAGGATCATCTCAACAGACTCCAAAGAAAAGAGGTAATCTTGTTTCTGTAACTGTTTTAGATTCAACTGCTGTTTCCACATCTATTCCATTTCCAACTCCATCTGAAAACCCAACACCTCAAACTTTTGATGATTTTGACGTTGAATTTGACCCTTCTGAGTCATTAACCCTCAGAAGATCCCGCTCCCAACCGCAAAATCCAAATACTGCAACCATACCAGAACCAGAACTTGCACAAGTTCTTTCTGATATAGACCAACACTCTTCCGCTCCCGAAATAGATAATCCAAATCCACAACCAGAAATTCCCATCTCACCCCAACCTGAAACTCCCCTCTCACCAATACCAGAAACTCCACTCTCTCCAATACCAGAAATCCCACAACCCTCATCTCCTCAACCAGATATTAATCCACCCTCTCCTCAACATGAACAATCTCCACAACCTGAGACTCAAACCTCTGAGGCTCAAACCTCTGAATCCCCTGAACCACAACCTTTGGCCATTCAATTGCCCTATGGTACCACTGTGAATATTCCTCAACTCCCCTCTTCACCAGAAATAACTCCACCAAATACCCCATCAAGTCCCATCGTAATTTCTGACTCTCACACTCCCTCACCTAAGAAAAATTTAGATGACCACAACAAGACTGTCATTGATCTAACAGTCTTTGAACGCCTTGCTGGAATAAACAACAAAACTGCTATCCCTAAAACAAAACAACCAGATGTTGGTTCCAGCATATTGAACTTTGAAACAGATATACAGAAGTGGATCACTTCTTTGAAACAAGCAAGTATAGAACTGGTGGATCCTGATGTATCATACCTCCTCTGGACACAATTCAGAAGATGGGTATGTGCTGAAACCTTTAAGTTGCAAGACCAGAGCTATGGACAGGCTCAACAGAACTTCAACAATCTGCTGAAGGAAATGGAAGGTCCAGTTCTGAGCAAGCTGCTTAAGGAAGAAGTTCTCCATCTGGACATTGCGCCTTGGTCTGAAAAGCGTCCAGCATCTAAAGTTCAACCTGCAGAAGAACAGACGATTCCAGCTGAAGACTTGGGTCAAGAAGAAGTTATTGCAGAAAGCTCTAAGAAGCACCCTGTTTCTGAAGATCCTCAAGCTTCCTCTCTTGACAGGCAGACTCTAGAGGATTTGAAAAGATCTGATATGTTGATGAATGAAAGGATGGACAAGCAGGATATCAAGATTGATTCTATAGCAAACATGGTATCTAAGCAACAGGAAACCAGCAATCAAATCAAGAGCATGTTGGAAGCTCTGTTCACACGTCTTCCACCTTCTTCTTAGAAATTTTATTGTGTTTTCCCTGTTTTCTTTACATGTTTGTCTGTAATATTTTCTCGTGTTCTGAACTTAATCATTGCTTATGTTTTTATATAAACGCTCTTTTTTGCTCTGATCATTTTAACTCTGATTATTTGTGCCTTTTGATAACTGACAAAAAGGGGGAGAAAGAATGATATTTTTCAATAACGGATTACTGAGACATAAGTCTCAAACATTCTTTTATATTTGAATTTCCTTCTTCTGAAAAGCTTACAGGTACAAGAATCTGATGGATCTGATGAACTATGATAAAGTAAAGCTCTGATGCTCAAGGTCTCATGGAATTAAAGGGAAGTAATCAACTCAGGGGGAGTTTTTCTCATCATTACTCTGATACCTTTTATTCCTTATCTTCTGCTCTGATACCTTTTATTCGTTATTTGTTTATCTTTGATACCTTTTCCTCTCTATCCTTAAATCTATGATACCTTTTATTAATTTATTTTAATTGAAAAAATCTGGTTTTTGTCATCATAAAAAAGGGGGAGATTGTTAGAATATAGTTTGATTCTACAACCCTCAGTTAGAGTTTTGATGATAACAAAATACAAGATTAAATGAATTATGAGATTTATATAAGACATATATGCTACTTAAAATTATGTTGTGTATTTACAGAAACTCTGATGGAATCAACATCAGAATATCAGTATCAACATCAGCATCAGAAGATATATCAGCATCAGAAGATCAAATAACATGTGCTATACGCTGAAGCCTGATGAACAGAATCTGCGCATAACATACTCTGACTCTGATCAAGATCCTAACCATGTCATCAGCACTCAGAAGCGTCAGAATAAGCTAAAGCCAAGAACACTCTGATTATCATTAGCAGAACACTCTGAAGTGTCAACGTTACTATGCATTCAAGACAGATTAATTACCAACGGCTTTATTCCAAGACAAAGATCTTCTCAAAAAGGAAAGAACGTTATGAGCATTGAAACGGATTTACGGACAACAACGTATCCATTCCTAGGCTACTTAAACAAGTCAGTGAGAAAAGAAATGGCTAATACTCTACACGCATATACACGCCTAAGCTAATCATCCTCACGCACGCTCTCATTTTTGCTAAAGCTTTCAACCTCGCTTACTCTATAGCTCTAGCAATCTAGTTTCATCTTAAGCTTAATATTGTGTATTATCACAGTTATGATATATAGTTTTGTAAGAAAACATCAAACACACATTTGTTCATTTATCTGTAAGAAAACTTCCTTGAGATAAACCGGCCTGTGGTTAGACTCAAGAAGGCTTTAACAGTTGTTAAAGCAGTTGTGTATTCAGTTGAATATAGTGGATTAAGACCTCGTTGGAGAGAGGCGAAATCACCTTGACGGGTGGACTGGAGTAGTTTGAGATCAAACGAACCAGGATAAAAATAACATGTTGTATGCATTTGATTTCAAGTTTTACAATTCAACCCTCCTTATTGTGTTTTTCACTTCTTCACTTTATCACCAAGACCTTCTGAAAGGTATGATGGCTCTTGGAAAATACCTAGAATAAACGTACCTCTGGCCATGCACAAGTCACCTTTCACCCTACCCTCTAAGAATATCTTTGCTATGAACAGAACTCAACCACAAAATCCCACCACTCTACTAAAAACACCATCATCATTTCTCCTGACGTCACACCACCCATATCTCCAGAACTTCCAACACCTAACTCACCAACAATTTCACCTCCTCAATCTCCAGAACATACCCTTAATCTATCTCATGAACCATATGAAACTCTTGAACCATCAGCAACACCTGAACCATCTGAAAATCCTGACCAAACAGAAACACTTGAACAATTAGAAACTCATGAACCAATTGACTTTCTGAAAATTGTAGTTGATTTTGAATCCCTACAATTTCTGAAAAATAAAACCTTCAAAAAGGCTGTTCCCAAACCTGTCCAGCCAGATGTAAATGTATGTTTTCAGAATTTTATAATAGAAGTACAAGCTTGGATAGACCTGCTAAAGGCAGACTGCACCAATAACGTGAACCCAGCAGTAACAGATCTTCTGTGGGAAACATTCAGAAGAATATTAGATGATGAATTATTGAAATTGCAAGACTTGTGTCATTCTCAGGTGCTTGAGAATTTCTCCAAACATCTGCATGCCTTACAATCAGAACTTGTTGATACTTGGGACAAGAAGTATACTCTGTTGATTGCCAATGCTCCGACTGATCAAATGGATATTTTAGAAGATGAGTCTGAAGATGCCTCTGAAGATTCAAATCCTCTAGAAATAACTTTGTTTAATCAACCTTCTGCTAAAGCTGCACTAGAAGGTGTGCCAACTCTTATGGTTGATATGGGCACTCTTCTCTCAATTGTTGTTCGTTCTGACTCAACTGTTTCTACACCAAAGGTTATATCTGCTGAAGCTACTTCATCTTCTGCTCCTACTTCACTAATTATGGATACTCTGAATGAGCTTAAGAAGGAAAATGAAGTTATTCATGAGTGCTTGGACAAGCAGGATGAGACAAACAAGGAAATCAGAAACTGGATGATGAAGCAAGAGGAATCTTCATCTGAAATTAAGAATCTTCTTTTGCCTCTTGTTTCTAGAAAATCTTAAGTGTCATTCTGTTTCTAGTTTTTTGTTTTGTTTTGTACCTCTGAATCTTTTTATAAAAACCTTTTACGCTCTTTAATTCTTTTTATACTTTTTGATTATGACAAAAAGGGGGAGAAAATGAGTATTTTGATCTAATCTTTGATTAACAGTTATGGGACTAAGTCTCAAACATTACTAACAAAATACAAAGATTTCTTTCTCTGTTTAAAGAATTTTGCAGGTATCACTAAACTTTGGAAGTTTAATCATCTGAACATCATCTTCAAAAGACTTGCCGAAGAAATCCTAAAAGAAAAATCTCAAAGCTCTGAAGAAAATTCTCAGGAAGTTTTTCTTATACATCTATTTTTTTCAGAAGAAGAAATATTTATTTCAGGGGGAGATTCTTATCTCTTGTTCATTTTTTTTTTCAAAACCTGAATATTTTTGTCATCATCAAAAAGGGGGAGATTATTAGAACAAGATTGGTTCTGATCATATTTTAGAGTTTTGATGATAACAATAAAATATATTTTATATAATTGATACTCTGATGAGCATATTTCTTTGTTTTAGATAATGTTCTGACTGAAGTATTTTCTAAAGTGAAAATCATTTTAGGTGCTGAGCTGAATAAAAATGAAGAAGTTCTTTGATGAAAGAACTATTTATTTAGCGCAAGTTCTGACGCTGGCTCTGATAAGAATCAATTTAAAGCATCCTCTAATCTTAGCAAGTTTCCACGCAAACTCTGTTCAGAAGTATTTTGCAAGCAAGCTCTGATGAGAAGTTATTTGCAAGCAAATTCTGAAGCAAGTTCTGATAGATTAAAGAAGCAAACAGTCTTGTCAAGTTTCAGGAAACATGCTCTGACAGTGTCGTTTGTTCATTTAATGCAAAGACGGCTAAAGCACTCATGTGTCTCTACGCTAGTTCATTGAAAGAAACAAAAATGCAAGCCAGCACACAAACATTAATTGCTCCTCACTTTTGAAGGCAGTAACGACCGTTTTCCTCATGCTATAAATAAAAGATCATTTATTTCAAGCCAACTACTCACCAAAACCAAAAGAAACATCTTATGTGAAAATTATTCTGCTGCTCACAAACACTTTGTTATTTTCTCAAGTGCAAAACATATCTTAGTGATAAATCATAGTTTGTGATATAGCTTTCTAAGAAGCAATTTGTTTCACTATTGTAAAAATTTAATTCTTGTATTTGTTCCTTGAGAGACCAAGCTTGGTCAGATTTCTCAAGAAGGCTAGGACTAGTTTGAGTCTTAGTGGTGTTAGTCACTTGTAAGTTTACTTATGCTTTGTATTGTTAGTCACAACAGTTTGGTTGTGTGATTGTAATCTGTTTGATTATAGTGAATTAAGTCCTTGTTGAGAAAGGAGAAATCACCTTGGCGGATGGACTGGAGTAGTTTGAGTTCAAACGAACTAGGATAAAAATAACGGTGTCTTTCCATTATTGTTGAGCTAGTAAGAAAAAGAAAAAGGAAAAACTTATTCAACCCCCCTTCTAAGTGTTTTCTCACCCTTCACCATGCAATCCTCCTGAATTCGATTTGGCACCAGCACCAAATGCCTTTTGCTCCCTCTACCTGCATTCCGACCATGGTTTCCAGTGGGATAGAGAAGATTTATCAAACATTGACTATGGAGGATTTGATGACATACGGCCAACGGGCTAGGGATGTGAATTCAGCGATGATGACTGAATCACAAGCTTTACAAAAGATTTTGACCTATGTAGCCAAAAGTAGAATGCTAGCGGCCTTAAAGGCTGAAGTCGAGTACATGGCTCTTGAAGCCAATAAGCAAGTTTTCCTTTCAGAAGGTCCTGGGAAAGACTTTGAATCAGAACCACCTGACTCGAAAGAAGAAGAAATGAAAAACCAGAGGCTAGATGCCATCTATGATGATGATCCTTTGGGCTTTGAAAAGGATCCCTTGGCAAACAGTGTTAAAATGCTAGTGCAAGATCCTCTGGAAGAAATAGACCTGGGCGATGGTTTTGTGAAAAGACTAACATACATTAGTGCAAAGATAGATCTAGAGCTCAGGATAGAAATAATCCAATTGTTGAAGGAGTTCAAAGACTGCTTTGCATGGGATTATAATGAAATGACTGGTCTCGACAGAGAAGTGGTAGAGCTTCAACTACCAATAAAGCCTGGAAAAAAGCCTGTCAAGCAAAACATTTAAGGTGTTTTGCACCAGAGGTCTTGTTGAAGATCAAGACGGAATTCGAAAGACTGCTAAGATGCAAGTTCATCCGAACAACCAGGTATGTTGAATGGATTGCAAATATAGTACCTGTTATAAAGAAAAATGGTACCTTAAGGGTGTGCATCGATTTTAGAGATTTAAATGCTGCAACACCCAAAGATGAATATCCAATGCCCGTGGCGGAATTGCTTGTCGATTTTGGCGCTGGCTTCGAATACATGAGTATGCTTGATGGATACTCAGGGTATAATCAAATTTTCATTGCTGAAGAGGATGTGTCGAAAACAACATTTCGATGCCCTGGAGCTTTAGGCACTTACGAATGGGTAGTGGTGCCTTTTGGCCTAAAAAACACAGGGGCAACATATCAAAGAGCAATGAATTCTATCTTCCATGATTTTATTGAAACTTTTAGGCAGATTTACATTGATGATATTGTTGTCAAATCTATTTTAGGGAAGAATCATATAGACCATCTTCGACAATCCTTCGAAAGGATGAGACGCTATGGTCTGAAAATGAATCCCCTAAAATGCGCTTTCGGCGTAAGAGCAGGGGACTTCTTAGGCTTTGTGGTCCACAAGAAGGGAATTAAAGTAAACCAAAACAAGACCAAGGCCATTTTGGAAGCGAAAACGCCAACTAACAAGAAGGAGTTGCAATCTCTACTTGGCAAGATAAATTTCCTGAGGAGATTTATATCTAACTTAAGTGAAAAAACGCAAGCCTTCTCACCACTAATTCGACTCAACAAAGGAGGATTCGAGTGGGGGAAAGAACAACAAGAGGCTTTTGACAAGATCAAAGAATACCTCGCAAAGCCACCTATTATGGTACCTCCTTGTAGAAATAAGAGTATGAGATTGTACATAGTTACATCTGATAAAACTTTAGGAAGCATGTTAGCTCAAGAGGATGAGAGTGGTGTTGAAAGACCCATTTATTACCTTAGTAGAGTTTTAAACGATGTAGAAACTAGATATAGCGAAGTTGAAAAACTATGTGGATGTCTTTACTTCTCGTGTACAAAACTCAAGCAATATATTAAATCAGTTTATGTTTACGTTTCGTCTCATTTTGATGTTTTCAAATATATGTTGTCGAAACCCATCTTGCACAGTCGAATTGGCAAATGGGCACTTGTATTAACTGAGTATTCATTAACTTTTATGCCTCTTAAGGCTGTAAAAGGTCAAATGGTAGCAGAATTTATAGTTGACCATTCAATAAATGAAGAATCAATCAACTACCTGGAGATCGAACCCTGGAAGTTATACTTCGACGGTTCTAGTCATAAAGATGGAACTGGAGTAGGAGTTCTGATTATTTCTCCAAATCAAATTCCAACAACATTCAAGTACAAGATTGAAGGTTCTTGTTCGAACAATGAGGCTGAGTACGTAGCTCTAATCGTAGGCCTTGAAATCTTGTTGGAATTGGGGGCAATTCGAGTCGAAATAATGGGAGACTCAGAGTTAGTTATAAAGAAAGTTACAAAAGAATACAAATTCATAAGAGAAAATCTTATCATGTATTTTGTAATAGTCAATCGTTTGTTGAAAAACTTTGAAGTGATCAACATTCGACATATACCAAGATTGGAAAATCAAGTGGCTAATGACTTAACACAAATTGCATCTGGGTATAAAATTTTGAAAGAAAAATTACAACAAGTAATCGAAGTTAGAGAAAGAGTAACATTAACTAAGTTGTCTCCAACAGATTTGAAAACAACAAAACTGGGGTATGCTGACCACGAAAACTTCGAAATTTCGTTCATAGATAATCTAACAGAACAAGATTAGAGAAAGCCTATATTGGATTATTTGTAAATTCCAGTAGCTTCGACAAAATGAAAAATAAAGTATAGGGCGCTAAGTTATACTCTAATGGAAAACGAGTTATTTAAAAAGACCCCTGAAGAGGTCTTATTAAAATGCCTAAGTGAAAGAGAGGCATACATAGCCCTTTCAACTACACATGCTGGAGCATGTGGAGCACATCAAGTAGGCCATAAAATGAAATGGTTATTGTTTCGACAAGGACTATATTGGCCCACTATGTTGAAAGATTGTGTTGAGTTTGCAAAAGGATGTCAGGAATGTCAAGTACATACAAGTATCCAGCATGTACCTGCAAGCGAACTTCACTCAATTGTGAAACCGTGGCCTTTCAGGGGATGGGCTTTGGATCTTATTGGAGAGATTCGACCAACATCATCTAAAAGCCAGAAATACATATTGGTGGGCATTGATTATTTTACTAAATGGATTGAAGCAATTCCTTTAGTCAATGTAGACCAAGAAAATGTCATTGAATTCATTCAAGAGCATATTATATATAGGTTTGGAATCCCTGAGACAATAACAACTGATCAAGGGTCAGTCTTTATTGGTAAAAAAATGCAAGAGTTTGCTACAGAAATGGGGATATACTATTAACATCTACTCCTTACTATGCACAAGCTAATGGTCAAGTCGAAGCGGTAAACAAGGTAATAATCAACTTAATAAAGAAGCATGTAGCAAAGAATCCAAAGAATTGGCACAAGACTTTAGATCAAATTTTATGGGCTTGTCGAACTTCTCCTAAGGAAGCTACAAGAACAACACCTATTTTACTAACTTATGGCCATGACGCAGTATTGCCAGTAGAAATTTATCTACAGTCAACAAGAAGTCAGAAACATCAAGACATCATTTCTGAAGCTTACTGGAATATAATGTTTAACGAATTGGTTGATTTGGACGAAAAAAGACAGAGAGCTTTAGATCTCTTAAGGTTACAAAAGAATAGAGTGGAAAAATCTTACAATAAAAGAGTAAAACCCAAGACGTTCTTGCCTGAGGACCTAGTATGGAAAGTAATCCTCCCAATGGATCGAAAGGATAAGAATATGGGAAAATGGTCTCCTAAATGGGAAGGACCTTTTAAGATCATCCAAACATTATCTGGTGGCGCATATGAGGTCGAAGAATTAAATGAAGATCAAAGGCTCTTGAGAGTAAATGGTAAATACTTGAAAACATATACACCTATACTTCAAGAGGTTAAAATAACCAATGTTTAATCTCAATCAAGTTAAAGAGACAAGATAGAAAATGTATTAAAAAGCCAAAATGGCTAAAAGTCATTGCAAAGAGTACATAATTGTACAAATAAAAAACAAATTTGAAATCAAAATGGGAGGCTAGCTTTGATTTGGAGGTATTTTATCTTCTACAGCTCCAAACGACTTTCGCACAAAGCCTTTGACTACTGGAAAGTTTCGATTTTGGCATCTAATGCTTGGGCTTGTTCAACATATTCTAATCCTTCGTTGAGTTCCTCTTGACTCTCAGAATCAGTGTTGATAGCGAAAAGTTCTTCCTTTCTTTTATCATTAGCAGCAATCTTCGCCTTTAACTTTCTAATCTGAGCCTTCATACTGGATGTATTTTGGTCGAGTTCTTCTACTTCTTTTTGCCTAGCCTCTTGTGCCTTCGACATCTCCTTTAGCTTTGAAGCTGATTCAGCAGCAACACCCTAGGCAACAACTACATGGCTATTGGCATCCTCAATTTCGAAATTGAGAGTCCTTCAATGATTGTAGTTAGCTAATACCTGATTGATGATGGAAATCAAATCCAAAATAACACTGGCAATGTCAGGTGAAGCAACAAGAAGGTCGACAGCTCTTAAAGTAGTCTTCAGAAAGGAAGGAGCAGTAGGTTCTCCCTCTAAGGTCAGAATTAAATATCTTTTAAAAAGTTGCGCCTTAACCTTTAGAAGTTCCTCCTCAAGAGGAGATGTTGAAGTAGATTTGCTAGACGCAGTTGAAGCACTCTGATCAGAAGAACTTTCTCAGCCCTCGAGAATGGAAGTCAAGTAGACAAGAGGATTATGCTGTTTTAGTAATGCCAATTCTTCCTTAGTACGGGTCCCAATCGAAGTAACTCTCTCGTTTGCAACGCGAGTCACATTTGCTCCGACAAATATCTAGACAGGGGCATCTTCAACATGCACAAAGTTTCCTGCTCCCCCTGTAAACTTTTCTCTTTCATCAGTCGCCGGAATATTTTCAGTTTGATTCTCCCCCTCTGGTGTGACTTCCCTCTCCATTTCGACCACATCATCATCAATCTCCTCTTCTTCGTCTTTATGTCCATCATCAATAGCCTGCGGAGTACCAAGATTCGCCTATTCCTCACCATGAACTTCTTCATTTTTCTCCCCAATGGTTTCATCTCGATTCCCAGAGGTTTGGTTCACCTTGCTAGTGGAGCTCACAAAGGGTCCCTTTGCTGAAGAAGGCCTATAAGTAGGATCACCCTCACCGTTTATTAAAGTGACAAATTCTTCTACAGGTATAAGGGCCTGTTTAGAAGTACCAGCAATGCCCTAAGGATTATAATATTGTTATCAGAACTATTGAAAAAAGGAAAAGGGAGGCTAAGTCAATAAACAATCTTAAAGGGTCGAAGTGATTACCTTAGGCGGAACTTCAGCACCAGGACTTGAATTATCGCTTCCACTGGGATTATTCAGCCTAACAACTATCTCTTGTTTCGCTGGCTCTTTGATGATGACGGGAGGAGGTCTCGACCCAATAAATTTAACCCTGACCTTGGTTTTTGGAAGAGGCTCAGGAATAGGGGTTGGTTTCTTTAATTTGTGCCTCTTTAGAGGGACATGAGGAAATTCTTCTTCTTCATCACTGGAAATTTCAATTTCTTGAACTTTCCTTTTTTGTGGATTGGTTTTAAATACCCAGAAAGAAAGGAGTCGAAGGCATCAGCATCAATATTAATATATTGAAAAGAAAGATATAGCAGAAAGTGTTTACCTTTGGTGAAGGTTTTACAGAAGGGTCTCTTCCCTTTGCGCTTTCAGCGACTTTCTTGGTAATGGCCCTCTTGATGACTAGAAAATAAACAAGTATAAGCTAGATGTCGAATGATAAAATCGAAGATGATAAGACATTTGCTTTGAAAAGAAAGATTACCCTTTTTAATCTTGTAAGAGACCAACATAAACGCCTCTTGAAGGTGGTCAGTGAAGTCTTTTTCGTCAAAGAATTCTTCGCCATAATACTGCTTCCACCAGTCTTCAAAAAGAGGTGAACACATGAAATTGAGTTTGAAGTCGAACAAAGTTAGTAAGGTTCGACCAACGTACCTACCAATATGCTTGGTAGCAGCATCCCCTGAATAGTCTGCATTATAAAACAACATAAGCTTTTCTCGGGAATAGATTGGTGAAGGGAGTGTCTGGATGATACCAAACTGTCGAGAGATAAGATTCGGTTGATAAGCAATCAAACTGAGTTGATTCTTCAAACTCTTGAGTCTCAGTGGCATGATTCTTGGGCGAATAAACGACTCCCAGATAGCCACATACTCATCCACATGGTCATCTTTATCATATGAAGAATATGGTCGAATAAACCATTCCGGACCAACCTTTCTGCTAGCAAAGGGAGACATAATCGAAACAAATTCCTTACGCTTTGCAAACATCATTACAAAGCTAATAAATGCTTTCTGGAATTGTTGACCCTCATTAGTTGGAGTCAACAGAACCAGTCTAGTTCCTTCGACCCTTCTGTTTAGGACTTCTGGGGCCCTCTCATTAATCTTGTTCTTATGAGGAAGAAAAGATTCAAAAGTGGCGTTGAGCCAAAGTTGAAGAAGCCAAAAGGGACCAGAAAGGAGCAAACTCGCCTTGTCTCCAATAACTTTAAGTTGAGTCACACCATTGCTGATGGACTCATACAGGTTGGCTAAAATCAATTCAGCCAGACAAAGGGGATAGCCATGATGAAGTTGCGTCTCAAGAGTGATCATCTTCTTAGTCACTTGAAGTGACTTAGTGCAGAAAATGAAGCGAGATAACCACAAAGCTAGGAAAGCTATGTGTTCCACTTTAGAGACAGTGCTACTAGACTTGTCGTGAAAATGGTTGATGAATGTGGTGTATGTGGGTTTCATGGATGAAAACCCGATAGCATCTTCAGACAAATCCTCAGGGTCGAAACAGTCACCAGTTGGTCGAAGACCATTAATGGCGACTATATCGAAAATAGTTAGGGTTACCATTCCATAGGGAAAATGGAAGGTGAAATGCATATTATCCCAAAAATACAATGGAGATACCAACATGAGAGGGAAATAAGATAACCCAGTCTTCGATAGCATAATCAAGTCATAAATCCCCATATCCTTCCAGATTTGGGCCCACACATTTTCCATCTTACTCAGCCATTCAGAGTATTCTGAAGTAAGACTAGGGCAAGATCGAAAGATCCTATTCCCCTTGTTCATGAACTGAAGGTTGATATCTTCCTTAGTTTGAGAGTGTTGCTGGTTAGCAGGGTTGCATCCTCAGGATCACTCCTGGGTTTCTTCGCGCAACCTATAGGCTTGAGCCTAGGGTGAGTTGGGAAGAAGGTATTATTTTGTTTTGGGTTCTCGAAGCATGTAGATAGTGGGCCAGACATGGCATACATGTGCCCAGAATACTTAACGGGAATGAGTAACTGAGAGTCATAAGCTTCATGCCATTCTCTGGTCATGGGTTCAGAAACAACCCTTCACTCCCCAGTCGAAACAGGAACAGGGCTAGTGGAAAAAACCTTTGGTTGTCTTTGTAGGTCAGAAACGTTCTTAGTTTTGGGATTGTTTGGTGCGTTTGAAAGGAAATCCATGGTTGAAGGTAGTGAAAGAACGAAGAAGATGAAGTTCTTAATACTTTTGTTTGAAAGAAAATAAAGAGTATTAGGAGTTGTAAAAAATTTGTGGCTATTTATAGTGTTCAGGGAAGAGTGTTTTCCCTCAAGACCATTTAATGCTACAGAGTTAGTGGGGTACGTGGCGAATGTTGAGGCAGTTATCGTACATGTAATGGAAATGTTTGCCATACTTTCCTAGGTTGTAGGGATAATGGCCATCATGGCAGCGTAGTACCGACTGATTGAAAGCGACATATTAGAAAAAGGTAGTGATGACTCTGAATACCAGAAGTGGTTGGTAGAAGGCGAAAAGCGCACGAGTAACTTCTGTGGTAAAAAAAGAAGACAAGTGTCGAATGAGAATCTCAAAGAATGATCATTTCTTCTTGCGTCGAAATTGACATTCTTGGGGGGCAATTTGTTAGTTCCTAAATTCGACACCCACAACAAATTGGCCTTATGGGCCAAAAATAGATTGAACAAATCTAAGCTGGAAATACTTCAACAGATTAGAAAAATACTTAGAGAAATTTCTGAGTTAAAATTAATCTTCGACCAGAAGGTTCTTGAGGCCTTCGACTGAAAGGGCTCCAGGGCCTTCGATTAAAAGGAAACCTCGCATCATCATTAGGTAATTTTGAATCTGAAGAAAGGAGGGAAAAGAAGTTCGCTTAGCAATTGAGGAAAGTAACGTGGCATGAAGATAGAGGTTGAAGCACATGTAGAAGACACTTGTCCTCATCCTAGAGCAAAGTAACTCCCTCGATGGTTACGTAATTTTAGTATAAATATAGGAAGTTTATGTAGATTTTAGGGGGGTTTTCAACTAACCGTACAAGTCATTCAATACTATTCGAGTACCCGCTGCGTGAGAAAGAATACTGAAAATGTACGTTTGAAACACCACATTTTATAATCAAAGTCTTTTACATTCCTCTTTACATTCCTTTCCTTTTTATCTTGCTTGCAAACATCTATTTTCCCTTGCACTTTACTTGCACTTTTATCAGATTCCTGCACTTAAACTCTTTTCCATCTCTTTTCTATTTACTTTCTACACTCAAAATCATTTCAAACTTCAACCCTTCTCAGTCGAACACGCGTTCTTTATTTATATTAGCATTTATGTCCAAACTGCGTAAAAAATTAGCATATGTCTTAGGATCAAACTGATCGATCCTACGAGTAACCAAAAATTTATCCTTTTTGGAAGATCAACGGTTGTTTATCGAATAACACAATAAACATCGGTGTGGACCAGTGGGTCTCAGATTTTGTTGATACAGGCTGGTAGGTCCCGACCTTTGGCCGATACACAATAACCCCCCCCCCCCCCCCCCAAGACTTGTATGTGGAATGTTTAATGTTGGGGGAGTCTTTTAGTAGCAGTGAGCGGCCTTGAAGGAGTTTATTCTAACGTCGGCTGGCATGCACCGCATTAGTTTTTCCAAAGCGTGATGCGAATATGAATCTTGAATGTAGTCCTATCATTGAAATGTTTTGTCATTTTTCTTTGACGTGTGATATAAAAAACGTATATATGGGGTGATGTGACGCATATTTATGTGTACTTGAGTACTGATGAAATCACTTTTGGTGGGGTAACTATTTTGTATCATTTTCACATGGATTAGTGCGATATCACTATCGTTCCACAGTTAATACGATTTTAAGGAAATATTCATAAAAGTTTTAATTGTAAAAAGTAGTGATTTGTAATAACAGATAATTGCTTACGAAATTAACGAGTAAAGAAACATGTCAGGATTAGATTTCATTAATCTATTTCATATGTATTCTACTAATCTACCATGTGAATTTAGTTACTAATCGCTATAATCATGTATCACTCTTCAACACCGCTTATGTCTAACCGGTGTTGTGGGTTTTACTGTATGGTTTAATCGATGATCTCTCAACCTATTAAGTAATACACTAAAATTAAGACTTGATACAAGTGAATATCAAAATCTAAATTTATATCTAGACTTTGGTCTTTGATAGATGATTATCTTAGGTCAAGACTTGAAAGATATTTCTCAATAATGATTCAAACTATAAAAATAACATGAAAACAAAGATAACATCTATGTTGATTCATAACTAGTTCACATAACAAAGATCAAAAGAAATACATATGAGTACAGTTAATTACATCCAATCCAGACACAAGGGATTTAGATACACATCATCATGGTATCTTTCTTCACGAGAAATGAAAAGAGATGAATAAGCATCCAAGTTGATTAATCGACAAAGGTTGCATATTCAGCTCTGACTAATTGATTCTGAGTTTTTCTAATGCTCTTAGTGTATTTCTTTCTAAAAATGGGCGTATAAGGCTAAAATTATGAAGTGAAATGCTTAAATACAAGTCTCAAAAAGCAGACCGCACTAAGCCCCAACAGGGTGCGCTTAGCGCAACTAGCAGACAAAAGGAGCAAATCGTCTTAATTGGCGCTTAGTGCCCTCATGCTACATGGTTGTGCTTTGCGCGAAAGCCCCTGGATTCCTAACTTATGATGGCACTTTGAGCATGCTTAGCCTCACCTGTAGGTTTGCTTTTGATTTAAAAATGCATGTTAAAGCTATTATTTTGTCTTTTAATGCTCAAATCTCCTCCAATGCAAAGATACCTATAAGATGAGTTGCAAATGATCAATCTACACAATATTTACATGATAAGACTATAAAGTTAATATTTACACAAAATTTGAGGTTTTGACTTGTGAATCCAATTAATCAAGTTAATAAGTGTCACTATTAATACAAATAATCAACACATTTTGGCCTTTATCAAGTACACTCGAGTGCGATTGTCTTCTCCGGATAAAATTTGACCGTTGATCTGTCATTATTTCCCATTTTCAATCTGATATGTTCGATTGCCTTCATATATATAAAGGTAGAGATAGGACATGGAAAACCTTTTTAGCTCTTCCACATATTAAGTTTCCCTTGTCTCTTCGAGTTTTTCCCTCTTGCCCGATAACACTTACTTCCCAGAGTAATTGTCGTCGCATGTTCATAAATTTGAAGTACTAAAGCTTCAAATTTTTAGCTTCATTTCCCATTTCAGAGCCTTTGCCTTCCTATTTTAATGTACCATTTCTTCACCTCAACTTTTACTCAAGTTTTTATCTCATTTTTATTATTATGAGTGGTAACTCTATTATCATCGAGAGTAAATCGGAGGGTAGTGTTTCTTCATATTCGAGAAAGGGAATGAAGCCTAAGTCGCATTCTTTCCTTTTGTCGGGGGGGTTTCTGAATCAGGAATCATCGTATTGAGTGATGGTTGGGAGATGGAGGATTTAGCTTGAGAATCTCTGTCATATGACGCTTCATTCACGAACACTTCATAATCCATATTCCTTATGGAGTCTAGTGGGGGTGGAAACCTTGTCGTGAAATTGATGCCTCCCCTTGTCTTAATCAAGACAAAAATAGAGGTTGCATGTCAAAGGAGTGAACACGTTGGTCATTTTGTCCAAATATATCAGGAGTCGATTGGTCATGATTTAGAGATTGCTTGTCACTTAGAGTGTGAAGGGCAACGTGACGTCGTATTTGGAGTCAATCCCAGTGATCATCATAGAGTTGGCGTGTTGGCATTTAAGGGTACTTGGATAATAAATTCGGTCAATGTAAGTAGGTATCATTGGGTGGCCGCTAAAATAGTTAGGAATCCATTTGTCCTGAACACCACTAAGGTCATAGCTCATGTCAACATCATAATAGGTGATATGTTGAACTGGGTGATTCTGCCATTAGGTCCAGATGTGAGGGTGTGTAATACTTTTGAGGGTTGTTCGATTCCCTTGTATGAGTGTCTCTTTAACATGTTTGGTATACATCTACTTATCTCTAATTTTGAGGTGGCCGTGTTGAAACACTTAAAAATTCCCCCTCACAACTTCATCCTGGAGCCTCGACCTTCATATTGATGTTCCAGCTTTGTGTCGGGTATAAGTCTTGAAAGCCTTTGTTGGGGTTCTTCTTTGACCTCTTCTTTGTCGCTCGTCTGAGTACAGCTTCACCATTAGATATTGATAAATGGTTTTTACACTGTTGTTTACCGTTGATTTTAGTTATCTTTATTTCTATTGTCAAGCATTTTACTCCATGTTTCCACATTTTATGTGTTGGTTGTGTGTTTTACTCTTTTTAGGCTAAGAGGAATAAATCAGGACAAATCAGTGTGAAAAAAAATTAAAAACTCAGAGTTTAAGAGGAAGTGGAAAAATTATGTTACAGGAGGCCTGACACAGCCACCCGTGTCACCTGACACGGCCATGTCAGAATGAAAGGCGTGCAAAAGTGAGAAGCCAGGGGGGCTGACACGGACAACCGTGCCACCTGACACAGGTCGTGTCAGCATGCTTGGGACTTGAAAAAAGAAAAGAAAATACCAAAGGGCCAACATGGGAGCCTGTGTCACCTAACACAGGCCGTATTGGCCAGTGACGCTGATTTCCATTATTTTCCTTATTTTTCACTATGTGTGACCCAGAGGGGCATTTTGGATATTTCCAACTGACCTAAGTGAATGTTTGCTATTTATATGAATTTCGAAGAGAAACTAGGGGACTTTTTACCAGGAGATAATTTTGACGATTGAAGAGAGCAACACGTGAGATTATGGAAGGATGAAGATTTTTCATGAGCGGACACAATTGAAGATCAAAGTTCATCAGTTATCTATAAAGTTTAACTTTTATGTTATTGAAATTATTTTGAATAATATGAGTAGCCAAAACCCCCAATGCTAGGGGGTGTCCCTTATTTGATTTTGTAACGACTATGAATTCCTAATTTATTTAATTCAATAGTTTTTTCAAATTCAATTTGATCGTTCAATATTTTGAATGTTTTCCCTGTCGGACCAACTAGGATTGATTTATGGCTAACAATCAGCTCAACTGCGGTCGTTAAAGTTTTTGTGCGATTAAACCATAGCAGATATCACCTAGGACTAGGGATACCTTATATGATACCGGTTAATTCTGGATAAAACCAAGGCTTGATTTCATCATAATTCTCTAGGGACTTAGGATTTAGGATGAATGTTTAAAGGTTTTCCCACTAAGGGATTATAAGAAAATAAACTAAAGATCTGGTAATTGAGTGTTTTGAACTTGTTGAAGAGATCAGGATTCAAGATTGTTACAGGGAAAATCATACACTTTACCCTAGCATGTTCCTCATATATGTGAAAAAGCCAATTTATATTTCTGCTTATTTTCACTTATTTTTAAGTAACAATTTCCAAACAAAACCCCAAATTAAGTTTTTGTCTAATTAAAATCGGTACTTATACGCAGTCTTTGAGATTGATACTTTGGGGATTTCTCATTATTACTATATTGGAAAAATAGTACACTTGCTATTTTTTTGATCAAGTTTTTGGCGTCATTGCCGGGGACTACCAAAATATAGCGTTTGATTTGAGTTCAATTGGAATTTTGTTGCTCTGCAACTAAAATTTTATTTTATATCATTTTAATATTTTTGTTATTACTGTTTTTTGTCTAATCTTTGTATGCGAGGAAACTCCTCAACTGAATTTATTTTTGATGCAGAGATCGAAAGAATTTTTCACGCAAGGTGTAGACAAGCTCGATTAGCCAGACTGGCCTCAGACGAAGAACATTTAGTTCATACAGAGACAGACGAAATTATAAGAGGAAATACCAATGGGAGAAAATCGACTAGCACCTGAGAGGCTACTTGGTGACTATGGTGGTACAAATGCACCGGCTGGTAGACTGGAAATTATAAACCAACTGGTGATTGAGCCAAATTTTCAACTGCATCTGAGTATAATCACTCAACTAGAGAGAAGATCTTTCATCGGGAAGGTCAATGAAGATGCCAATAAACACTTGTAGAGGTTCCTCACCATGAGTACTACTTTGAAGATTGAGGGACACTCTGAAGAAGCAAAGAAATTAAGAATGTTTTCGTTCACGCTTTCTGAAGATGATGAAGAGTGGTTTTACTCATTACCTGCTGGGAGTATTACTACTTGAGAAGAGATGGAGAAATTTTTTCTTGATGAATACTTTCCTGCTTCTGTTTATATTCATAAAAGATATGATATTGTGAATTTTAAGCAAAAAGAGTGAGAGTCACTAGGTGATGCTTATAAGAGGTTCAAGAGGTTGGTAGTAGCTTGTCTCGCTCACAATATGGATCAAACTTAACAAATGCATATGTTTGTAAATGGTCTCAGAATGAAGACAAAGTAGCTTATTAATACATCAACTGGTGGCTCATCCAATTTTTCAACAGCCACTGGTATTAAGAAGATAATTGAAGCAATTGGTACAAGCGAACATTTGGAGTTGCATGACACAATTGCAAGCAAACCAAAGGGAATGATTGATTTGAAGTTGGAGGCCCATAAACAACTCATAATTGAAGAAATAGTAGTTGCAGAAGTAGAGAAAAAGCTGAAGGAATTAAAAGTAGGCACTCAATAGGTAGCTTAGGTTCAGCAGGCACAAAATGCGATTTGTGAAATTTATAGTGGACCACACAGTACTGTGCATTGTCTTGCAACTCAACAACAAATTGAATATATAAAGTTCTTGAAGCAGAATAATATGTATTTGAACACCTATAATCTGGGGTGGAAGAATCATCCCAACTTCTCCTAGAAAGAACAACAACAACAAGCTCCTCGGAAGGCAGAATTGGAGGTAGTTATTTAAAAGATGGTTGCCAATAATTCTCAATTTCAAGAAGAGGAAAGGAGAAACCACAGGAACACCATATCGTCAATAAAAATTTGGAAGTTCAGATGAGACAAATAGCATAAAAATTATCTCTGCAAGCACAGGGCAATCAGAAAATTCGTGAAAATATTAATGTTGTCACAACAAGAAGTCAAAAGGGGTCAGAAAGTGAAGAATAGAAGGTATCAGGTGCTGACTATGCCATCAAGGTAGATCTGGAAGTGATAGAAAACAAGAAAGAGCTGGAAGAAGTTATACCACTTGTAAAGCCAACTAAAGAAAAAATTAAAAGGGAGGCTAAACTGGCGATTAAGCTGCCATATCCATCTCAAGGAGCAAAGAAGGACCCAAAAGATAAAGACTTTGAGAAATTTGTCACAGTGTTTAAAAATTAGAGATCAACACGCCTTTCTTTTAAGCTCTCGATAAAATGCCCATGTACCAAAAATTCATGAAGGAGGTACTATCTAAAAAGAGACCAGTAAAAGATGGATCAGTATCTGGTGATGAGAAATCATGTGAAATCACGCTCGAGAGAAGAATACCTATTAAGTATAAGGATCCTGGATCAGTTACAATATTATGCATTATAAAAGACAGAACATTCAAGAGGGTTCTAATTAATTCTGGTTCTAGTGTGAGCTTAATGCCATTATCGATCTTTGAAAAGCTTGGTATTGAAAAGATAAGCGAGAGTGGGACAAAATTAAAATTTATTGATCACGCCATCAAGCACTTATATGGGATATCTGAAGATGTATTGGTGGAAATTGACAATTTTATCTTTCCAGTTAATTTCCAGATCATGGACATTCCTGAAGATGAAAAGACTTCTATCATTCTTAGTCGAGCATTTTTTCTTACTAGTCGATGCAATTTTGATATCGAGACAGGTCATATAACATTAAAATCATTTGATGAGGAGATAACTTTGAAGGTGTTGGAAATCAAGAAACAAGGTGGAAATAATCAATCTTTGGACGATATTATCAAACTAGAAGGAGAAAGCAAAATTTCAAAACCGCCTCCAGAAAAAGTCTCAAGAATAATCTTTCAGGTGGCATCATCTCATGCATATATAAAAATTCCTAAATTCATTCAATAAATCAAGAAGAGAAAGAAAAAGGAACATCAAGGAAAGTAGATGGAAGTTGGAAGTGACTTGAAGCACAAAGTGTTCCATACTTTTCATCTAGATGAGTTTAAGGTTGTAGAAAGGATAAGCAACAAGGTGTGGAAGAGGAAGTACCCCCCATAATAAGGAGGAACGAGTTGTCGAGCCATGCGATGTTAAAAGAAGCGCTTCGTGGGAGGCAACCCACTCTTTTATCGACTTAGCTTTTTCTTTGTGTTGTTTTGTTTTGTTTTCAGGTAATAAAAAGGGGACCTTCCGGGTGAAATATAGGAGGCAGCAGTTGGTGTTGCAGTACCCTCTGTGAGTCACCTTTCTCGATCTTGTTCTAAAATATTGCTACCAATGTTTAGTTAAAGTTTGGATGGCGGATTTACTATTTTTATTTTTATTTATTTTAGGTTATTTGCTTTGTAAAACCATATGTTAAAATCTTCCCAAATTTTGACCGAAAATTTATGTTTTCTTTTGCGCAAGAGCTTGTATTTCAAAGAGATCGGAAATAGGATATAGAGATAAAGGGATGATTGTTTGAGGGTAGGAAATTCAGAATAATGTGACAGTGATACGAGTCTAACATGTAGATTTGTACCATAGTACTTGAATCCATAGAAGTACTCCTTGAGTAGTTTATCTTGACAGCCTGGCAAAATCTAGGTTCACATGCATGTATGATTGATTGAGAAATAAATAATTTTGGCACCAAATGATGAAAAGGCGGTAAAAGGCAACCGATCTGCTAAGTTGGGTAGTCCTCATCCGATTATTCATCCTAAAGGGGGTTGATCCCCAAATGCCTCAAAATAAGGATAATATATAAACTGCAAAGTTTTGAAAATTTCATCGGTAGTTAAAAGTGGCAAAAGCTGCTTATTTGGTGCCTAAACAAATTTTTTTGATTAGTATTGTGCATGTGATGATCATTATAATTCTCACTGCCTTAATTTGCTTGTCGGAATGAAAAAGGTGGAAAATCAAAAAGAGACTTAAGTACAAAGCATAGTTAGAGAGGTATCAGAAGAGGAAACTCAGGTTTAAAAGGTTCTTACAAAAACTCTTCGTGTCATGTGAATACCGAACGGACTACCTCTTGATCAATGTGAACATATGTCTCACGTATGAGTACAGATATGCTGCAAATTTCACGGGCTCTTGTATTTGTCGCTCGAGGTCAAGCAACAGTTTAAGCTTGGGGGAGTTTGTTAAGTGGTTTTCACACTATTATTTACCGTTGATTTTAGTTATCTTTTATTGCTATTGTCAAGAATTTTACTTCATGTTTCCATATTTTATGCGTTGGTTGTGTGAAAAACTCAGAGTTATAGAGGAAGTGGAAAAATCATGTTACAGGAGGCCTAACACAGCCACCCGTGTCACCTGACACGGGCCATGTCAACATGCCTGGGACTTGAAAAAATAAAATAAAATACGAGAGGGCCAACACGGGCGGCTGTGTCGCTTGACACGAGCCGTTTTGGCCAGTGACGCCGATTTCCATTATTTTCCTCATTTTTCACTGTGTGACCCAAATGGGCCTTTTGGGTATTTCCAACCGACCTAAGTGAATGTTTGTTATTTAGATGAGTTTTGAAGAGAAATTAGGGGACTTTTGCCAGCAGAGTATTTTGACGATTGAAGAGAGCAACACATGAAATTAATGGAGGATGGAGATTTTTTATGAGCAAATGCAATTGAAGATCAAAGTTCATCAGTTGTCTGTAATTTTAACTTTTATGTTATTTAAATTCTTTTGAATAATATGAGTAGCTAAACCCCCCAATGCTAGGGGGTGTCCCTGATTTGATTTTGTAACAACTTTGAATTTCCAATTTCTTTAATGAATTAGTTTTTTCATATTCAATTTGATCATTCAATATTTTTAATGCTTTCTCGCCGGACCAACAAGGATTAATTTACGGTTAACAATCAGCTGGACCACGATTGTTAAGGTTTTTGTATGATTAGACTATAATAGATATCACCTAGGACTAGTAATACCATATATGTTATCGATTAATTCTTGATAAAACCAAGGCTTGATTTCATCATAATTCTATTAGGACTTAGGATTTAGGATGAATGTTCGAAGGTTTTCCCACTAAGGACTTAAGGGAAAATAAACTAAAGATATAGTAATTGAGTGTTTTGAACTTATTGAAGGGATCAGGATTCAAGATTGTTACAGGGAAAATCATACACTTTACCCTAACATGTTCCTCATATCTGTGAAATAACCAATTTATATTTCTAGTTATTTTCACTTATCATTAAGTGACAATTTCCAAACAAAACCCCAAATTAAGTTTTTGTTTAATTGAACCATGAATTAAACTTGGTACTTATACGCAGTCCTTGAGATCGATACTTTGGGGATTTATCATTATTACTACATTGACAAAATAATACACTTGCTATTTTTCTGATCAGATGTTTTACATGATGTCAAACATAGGAAAACTTAGCATTTATATATATTGGACATTATCTCCATGTCTTGTGGAACTCCTTTGCATTAAGGGTCTTAGTAACCATTAAAAAACATTTTGAAATTGACCATAGTCTTGAAAAAAAAGTTTTTGCATAATTTTTTATTGCTTGTCCCGACACATACACATTTTAGGTCGACACATGCAACTTAGTTTTGAAGCCTGTAGCCTCTAGAGGTCTTAGGCCGACACATGCATGCATATAGGTCGACCTATACTGCCGCTTTTAATAAATTTCAAAAATTCTTATTATGTGTCGACACATACGAATTTCAGATCGACACATACTGCAGTTTTTAAAGGCTTAAATTTATTGTCGTGCTTAGGTCGACACATCCATTTTTTAGGTCGACACATACCGTTAAATTTTGACTTATATGTCGACACATATGATTTTTAGGTCGACACATTCTGTTTGATTGGGTCAATTTTTCAATTCTTTTTAATTCTGAAAATCTCCTCTTGCATGTAAACTTCCACAACTATAAATACATCATTCATGCATCATTCCAACTTGATAAAACTATAAACACTTACTACATTTTCTCTTCACCTTCAAACTCCAACCTATGCATACACACTAATAAATCACACATAATCATCTTTTGTCGGGGTGCCATCTAGGCGAGGTTTGATAACGTCCAATTATGTTATTGTGTAGCCAAGAATATTGGGTTGAAATTTGCAGGGTGTTTCATCCAGAAAAACCGCAGGTTTATCCTCCAAGATCGTTGATTGATTTGGGGTTTTTCATGCAAGACGTTCAAGAGAGGATTTCAACCTAGTGAAAATATTTGGAGATAAAGAATAAAAAGGAAGTAGCTTGAGAGCGACGAATCAAATAGAAGTCTTGTATGCAATAGGTACGATTGATCATGCATGAAAGCTTTAGAGATAAAGAACATAAAGGAGTAGCAATATTGACAAGTCAATTGGTAGATATTGTGTCTTGGTCTTTCTCAATATCAAAAGAAGAGAAAGGGTTGAATCAACAACTAACGATTAGAGTTTGTAGGGTTACTCTTGTAACACTTCTCTTGTATCAACTTTTTGCATAGTAAGAATTTATCTTAATTCTAAAACTTGGGGGAGACGTAGCCATATCGAGGATGATTGGTGAACTTACTAAATAAATCCTTGCGTCTCTTATTCTTTTCGCTTTACTTGCTTTAATTTTAATCTATAAATTTGTCTAATAGCATTTAGTAATCGATCGACTAGTAAGAATTTTTCTGTGACTATTTTGTCTTGAATTAAGTGTTGATTTTCTTATAATTAATTTTGATTATAAGTTATTTTTTATCAACACAACTCAAAAGGAAAATTCTGAAAATTCGGTCACACACCAAGTGTTCGACAAATTGGTTTGTTTGTTCTTTTGATAATTACCATTGGAAATAGTGTTGTGTTGTACCCCAAAATTTTCCCTCTCATTTTATCAAGATTTCCCCTCACAAGACTCCTTGAACTCCAGACAGGATTAGGGTTTTGCTCTGCTCAAGACATCTCCTTGCACTGATGACCTAAACTAGGGTTTGAGTTTGCACAGGGATTTTTGGAATTTAAATGCTCAAAGTGACTTTCATAATTCATGTTGGACTTACAAGATTACCTCTACCAAGTTTCAAGCCTTGAATCAAATTTTTGCCCAGTCAATTGGACAGTTGACCTAGAAATCAATTGTATTAGGGAAAAAGTCAACTGTGGACAATTTATAGTCAAACCTCATAATTTTTGATCCACATTAACATTATAGACTCATATGGACCATTTGATTAAGATTGAACCACAACTCCTTAATAAATTTGATCAGATCACCAAAAGGGAAAAATGGTCATTTTTAGGGTTTTGACTGCAGAAGGGCAATATCTGACTTTTGACCTAGCCAATGGAAAATCAGGTTCAAGAATGGACTCAAGGACTCAATGGCATCATCTTGACCTATTCACAAGTTTCAAAATATCTCAAATGCATTGGATTGACAGATGAATTTTCCAGTCAACTGATCAAAATTTGACTGTACACTGAAAAGTCAAACTTTGACTTTTTGGTCAAAATCAAGTGCCAAGGGTCATTTTTCATCAAGATGTGTCAAAAAATGAAACTTGTTCATCAAGAAACCCAATTTTGCAAATTAGGGTTTAAGATTTAAAAATTTCATAACTTAGAATTTTTCTAAGTTATGAAATTTTCTTAATTTTTCCTAACTTTGCCCAACATTTTCACTATGATGCAATTGGATTCAAACAAAACTTCCAACATGAAAGTTGTAGTCCTCCACAAAATCTACAACTTTGATTCAACAAGTATTCCGAAAAGAAGATTGTATCTCAAGTTATGATTTTTGGAACAAGGGTCCATGAAACTTTTAACTTAGTGAAAATTTGCCCTAGTTTAGGCAGGATTTTGACCTATCTTCTTGGCAATGTTTCACCTAGTTCCACTTGGAATCTCAAATTGCATTTCAAAGATGGATTGTAGAGAATGCTACAAGCTTTCCAAAATGTCAAAGAACTCTCCAAAATCATTTGTGGTTAGGGAGAATCGAAGGCTTGAAGTTGGCAAAAATTCACTTTTTATCCATGGCATGTTCATATTGATACAAGTTGCAAACTCTAATCAGCCTTGTTTGCACTAGATTACAGGTCCCAAAACCCTTACACACTCAATAATTAAATGCAAATACATTGGTCTAAGGCTTTGTTTTGGTCATTAGAGGATTGCACACAAGATTAATCCTTAAATAGAAAAAGTCAACTTTGCCATTTTTGTCAAAAATTGCTTTATGTCAAACCACATCCCTTGAGCATTGAACCATATCTTGTGCAGAAAATCATATCCACCAACTTGAGGGGCCAAGAGCATAAGGTGCAGGCTGATAGATAGCCTGTACAGGCTTGTCTTGCATCATGGTTTGCTTTTTGCTTCATATACAAGAAACATGTCAAAATTCACACAACTTGAACATCAGAAAGAACCAACTTTTGCAAGCCTTTGAGACAAGTTTCACACATTGTATTGAACCTAAAACACGAGCCTTTGAGTCCTGAAACCTCCCATAGCATAAAATCACCTTCCACTGGCAAAACAGGTCAGCTTCTTCATCTTGAGTTCTACCTCACAAGTTGCTCGTGCGTTTTGCCCCAAACCTGTTCAAACATATTCCATACAACATATCCAAGCTATCCCAACCCCTAAACACTGACTGTAACTCCCTTTACAAGATTTGCCATTTTTTATTTCAACTTGTGCAGGTTGAGTTCTGTAGGCTTGTTCAAGCACATTCAAGGCAAGCTAGGCATTGGGGAAGGTCAGAGGAAGTTCAAGCAAGCTCCCAAACACCTCAGGCCTCATTGAAAAGCTCCACATTGTCAGACACGATCTCAACTGAAACAGGTTTTTATCAACTTCCTATCTCTCTATTTAGGAATCATTAGGCTTAGGTTTGTGAATAAAAAACATAGTATTCATAGCCATGAAGCTGTACATATGCTCAGTTTTCATTTAAGTTAAGCTTGTTAAGAGAATTTGATTCATGAACTTCTTGAAAAAATTAGGTCAGGATTTAGGGCCAGAGAAATTCTCTCCGGTCTTTGAGAGTTAGAATGAGTTCTTTATATGGTTGGATTCGTCTTGAAAAATGCTACAACTTTGATGTTTTGAGTTTTTGCATTAGAGCACGTATGCAGGATCTAACATTTTGTACAGGGTGCACGGAATTTTGAGACAAAGGTTGAAGATGAAGTCTGGTGGGCTGGGCTTGGTCCTGGCTTTGTTTTTGACACCCCCTCATTACTGACTGCACCCTCTGGCCTATTTCTTCATATTTTTGTATTTTTCCATTTTATTTTCATTTTTGATTTTATTTTCTATTTTTCAAACATAAAAAATATCAAAAAATATTTTTATAAATTTTCACATTTATTTTGTATTTTATTTTTATTTTTTCTAACATAAAAATTATTTAATTAGTATATACTTTTATTTAATGAAAATTTGAAAATAATATATAATAATATTATACCTTTTTCTATTCTTTTTTATTTATACTTAAATAATATTTTTTCTTAATATATTTTATTTTTGTTTATACATTATTTTATTTTATTGTACATAAAAAATATATAATATATATTTACTTAAAAGAAAATTAAGGTTTTTGCCCTTAATAAAAAAAATAATCTTTTTATTTCTTTTTTACATTAAATATTTTTACATACATAAAAGTAAACAGAGCATTTTTTGCATATTCATAATATTTTGCATATTTGTTTAATTTATTTATCTAAATATTATTCATTTATTATTTGTACAAATTATTCAATTTGGATGTAATAGTAAATATTAGGGTTTTATTTTCTTGCCAAATATCCCCCATTCAAAAATTGTATCCCCCTTCCCATATCCAATGTTGTAATAGTGTAGATTTATTTTGCGCATTTATGCTTTCAATTATGCCATGGTTAGAGATTAGGGTTTGTATGCAAAAATCCAAAATCAAACAAATAGCTTGACTAATACAAAGACAAAAAAGCATGAAAAATGACAACACAATGCACACTTGCACCCCTAGGGTTTCATCCACTTGTTGCCTTTAAATTGACCATGTTATGCATGTTGAGTATCTTGGCAAAATAAAAACAAAACAAAAGATCATAGTCCCTCGATGACGCTATCTTGGTTGCCTATACAAAAATGATCTTGTCCCTCAAAAATTTGCTAAAGATACTTGGCAAAATTGCTATCATGGTCAATACGATGACCCGCGCCTGTCACGTTTAACATCCAAATAAAAGGTTGTTTACCAAATACAATGGTAAAACAACACTGTCAAAAGGGTTAAAAATGTATAGGAAAGATCTTTGAGTAAAATAGGGTAGACAACTCTTAGTTACTTGATCAAAACTTGCAAAAACATCCTTGTTATTTTTAAAACACACTTCACAACACAATTTTAAAACATTTTCCAAAACCACACACAAAGCACCATTTCAAACAATTGAAAAGCAAAAGCAAGTGATCTAAACAAGTAACTAAGAGCCCATGGATAACCTTGGATGAAAAGGGTGCTTGCACCTTCCCTTTTCATAATCTACCCCCTGAACCCAAGAAAACATCTCAAAGGTCTTTCCTGTGCTTTTTGACCTTTCCTTTGGATAAAATAAAAAGTCGGTGGCGACTCTTGCTAAACCGAAACATTTACGAACACAAACGCAAAACACCAATTCAGTTCTCCCACCATATCACAGAACTGGCGACTCTGCTGGGGACTTATCTAAAAGTGGGGTTACCTTAGGGTTTAGATCACCTTTATATGCTTACTTTGTTTGCTTTGATTGCTTTACATTTGGTTCTCTTGTTTGGGTTTAAATCCTCTACCCGGATTTGGGAAACATTCATAGATAAATATCAATACGTTATGGAAACTGTGCGGGGTATACCGACATGGTCTAAGCAATAGCTATATTAGTGTGACATATTTGTGGGTACCGGTAGCCTTTGAGTTAATCAAAGAGAATACGGGGCCGCTGAGTGATGTCATAAAGCACTAATGAACTCTTAGAACCTTTACTTGACCATCTTGGCCTATTTCGGAGTAGTGAGATGACCGACTTTGGTGCAGTTCAAAGTTGGTAGATACTCGATACTACACTCATTGAGGGTTATTTTCTTGGAATATTTCGGTCGCCAGTAAAGTGGCTAAACTGAAACAATGAACACAGAAAATAATCCAGTGATATTGAGCTTCTTAGAACCCAGCTACTATTTATAGGACAGGTTGAGCCAACTAACTTCAAGAGGGTGCTTACCTATGAAACCCCATGCAAGCCTGAAACTAGGATCTTGTGTGACTTGATTGTACATATACTTGTGTATACATCATGAACATCATGAAGCATCATATGCATCCACTAACCATTTCAAGGGTTTGGATCTTCATCTTTGTTCCTGTTTTGTAGGTCATGGAATCACTCCGCAGAAAAACTATTCAGGTCAACCTTGTGAGAATCCCTCTTCAACTCAAGGAGCTTACTTCCAAGATTCCAGAGAATTCTCCCTTCAGTGAAAGACATGGTAGACTTCTCAACTTGGTCAACTCCAACATTGAAGAAGACATGGTGAAACTCCTCTTCCAGTTCTTTGACCCCCTACTTTGGAGGAATTTTCTCAACTCCCGAGGATTCCTATTCTCCATCAACTACCCTACAACGGTACAAAAAGAGAACCAAAGCCTGAAGATGTTGCTCAAGCCTTACACTTGCAACCATCTGATATCAAAGGTCATTGGGAAACCAGAAGTGGTGTCAAGAGTTTCTTGGCAAAGTTTCTGTTTGAGAAGGCACAAGACTGCTGGAATTCTCTAGATCTGCAAGCTTTTGAGGAGATTGTAACACTTCTCATCTATGGGTTGGTCTTGTTCCCAAACCCTGATCAGCTTATAGATGTGAATGCCGTTAAGATTTTCATATCTCAGAATCCTGTGCTTACATTGCTTGGGGACATCTTACACTTATTTCACACACGAACAATGAGGAAAAGAGCTCATGTGTTGTACTCCTCTTCTAGCAAGGTGGTTTATTTCTCACCTTCCCCAGCCAGTCTTGAAGAATGAACAAGGCTTGAGGTGGTCACAACGATTGATGACCCTTACACATTCTGATGTTCATTGGTGTTCTCGGTCTAGAGAAAATGTCATCATCATTGATCGTTGCGGAGGATTCCCTAATGTCCCATTACTTGGCATTAGGGGAGGCATTACCTACAACCCCTGTATAGCTCTGAGACAATTTGGGTATACCCGAAGGGATGGCCCTCATGACATACTAATTCCAGACTTAGTTTTTGACTTCGACAACGACGCTCAAGGACTTCGACAAAGGTTTATCCGAGCTTGGAGGATGCCTAACAAGGTGGACAGTAAGACACTGGGACAAAAGAATTCCACCCCTCTTGAGCCTTACCTCAAGTGGGTACGAACCCGCGCCCAGAGTCTTATGATGCCTTACCCCCACATTCTCCCCGTGATCAAAGAGCCTGTTATGGAAGGAGAGGTTCCATACACCCTCATACATCCTGACATGCCAACATCATTGGAAGATTTGCAAAAGAGTTGGATACAACTCAAGGAGGAACGAAATACTTTTGAAGCCAGCTTCTACGCCAGTGAGAAGAAGGTTTTGGAACTTACCCGTCGACTTCACGAAGAGCAGAATCTCAACACCTACATCGCACCAAAGAGGATGCGCAACGTCTTTTTACATTAAGGTTTTTTGTAATATTTTGCCCATGGGGCATTTATGTACTAACAAAATTTTCTTATTAATATGACGTGCATTCTTTTTGTTTACAACAAATTTGAATTTCTGAATCCTTGAATGCATTACATGAATAACATATCATTCATCATATGCATAAACAGGTCTTCACACCAGGTTTCCTTATCTTTCTGCTGTTTATTTCAGCAAGATAGATATAGAGCAGATGGTCAAAGATCTGCAAGCACAGAATTCGCAGTTCCAACAACTCCTCATGACCTTGGAAAAGGGTCAAGAGGACCTTAAAGCACTGTTAGATAAAGAGAAGGAAAAAGAAAAGAAGAAAAAGAAAAGAGCGGGTGTAGCTACTTTGGGGAAAAGGTTTGAGAACCAGGCTAGAAGGGTCCTCGATTTCCCCTCGACGTCTGACAAAGGGGTTGGTAAAGGAAAGGGTGTTGCAATGCCCTCCGAGTCTGAAGCTGAAGAAGAAGAAGAAAAGGAGGAGGAAGATTACTCCGAGAAGCAGTACCCTCATGCAGATGATAAGTATAAGAATCTGGAAGACCGACTGGCATCCATGGAGGTACAAACAGTACCTGGGATGGATTTCAAAGAACTAGGGTTGGTTGTTGGGATTGTCATTCCCCCTAAATTCAAAGTGCCTAGATTTGCTAAATACGACAGTTTGTCCTATCCGAAGATGCATCTGCGGTCCTACATCAGAAAGATCCAACCTCACTCTTCTGATAAGGATCTGTGGGTCCACTTTTTTCAAGATAGTTTGTCGGGTACGCAATTGGACTGGTTCTATCAACTTGAGAGATCTGATGTACATAACTGGGAGGATTTGGCTGCTGCTTTCTACCGACAATACCAATATAACACAGATTTAGCGCCTACTCGTACTCAACTACAAAGTATGGGTATAGTCTCTAATGAAGGCTTTAAGGAGTATGCCTAGAAGTGGCGGGATTTGGCTGGAAGGGTGCAGCCACCATTGTCTGATAGAGAGATGGTTGACATGTTTTTGGGGACCCTGTCAGGTCCATTCTTTAATCACCTGATCGGGAGCTCATCTGCAGGGTTCACCGAATTAATTCTGACAGGTGAAAGGGTCGAAACTGGCATTAAGAGCGGTAAAATTCAGAAGGATGCATCTGCTTCCACCGCTATCAAGAAGACCTTCCCAGCCAAGAAAGAGGATTCTGCTGTTTACTCCCAGAGAAATTAAGGGAGAATGGAGCACCGACCAGCGGTGGGGGTTGTGATGATCCAGAACTCCTCAGCCAATCAACCTCGAAGCAGTCAACCCAAAGCTATGTTAAATTTAAACCTTACCAACGTCAGGAGTTTCTTCATCAGAATTCCCCCTCATATGTTAAATTTAAACCTTACCAACTTGAAAGAAGCACCGAAAAACCCAAATACCTCTTCTCCCTATTATCATTCAAATGCAAAATGTGCATATCATTCAGACAGTGTGGGGCATGACACCAACAACTGTTGGGCCCTTAAAAACAAGATCCAGGATTTAATAGATGCCAAGGAGGTGGAGTTTGATGCCCTCGAAAAACCTAATGTGATATCCGCTCCTATGCCAAAACATGGTCATAATGTCCATGCTATTGTAGAAAATCTTCACGTTACTGTCGTTGATGACTTAATGACTCCGTTGCCAATGATCAAGATGAATCTGTTGAAAGCCGGGATTTTCCCGGGCTGTGAAAAAGATTGTTACTTTTGTTCAACCTCGCAATCTGACTGTCTGTTGTTGAAGTCAGGCATCCAACGCCTGATGGATACTCAAGAAATCCTCTTCAAGAAAACTCATGTTACTCCTGTTACTCCTGTTACTCCAATCAATGATGTTGCTATAATCACCATTTCCGACAATCTTTCCAAGGTTTCCAAAAGACCTGTTAAGATTACACCCGATCCAAAGTGTGTACCTCTGAAGATTACTATGTCGGGGCCTATCCCATATAAGTCCAACAAGACAATTCCGTGGAATTATGGAGGAGAGATCTTCTATCACGGCGTTAAGCAGATTGAATTAGTGAAAGAGAATTCTGATGAAGAAACTCCTGACGTAGGAAATATTGCGGGGACAAGTAAGATAACTCGTAGCGGAAGAATCTTCTCTCCGGAGTTTGCCTCTCCAAGGGCAGTCTTCGGACCCTCAAGTGCTCCTGTGCCAGTCAAGATATCTCTGCGAAGTCCAGTTGTTGAAGAAATTGTTACTCCCGAAACTATACCCTCTGCTGTTACTGCTGATAAAGGTAAGGGGATCCAAGAAGTGCCCGTCAGGACGAGGGCTCAGACTTTGGTTATCCCCGAGACCACCCAAAAGGAAATGGAGGAGATTTTAAAGATAATTAAGAAAAGCGAATATGATGTCGTAGAGCAGCTGGGGCAAACCCCTTCAAAAATATCTATGCTAGCTCTATTGCTTTGCTCCGAGGCTCATGCCAAAGCCTTGATCAAATTCTTGAAGACGGCACACGTGCCTCAAGAAACTTCTGCGGATCAGTTTCAAGAGTGTGTAGCTAGCCTTACAGCCGACAATGGTCTTGGCTTCTCTGACGCTGATCTAACATCTAAGGGAAGAAAGCATAATGATGCGCTGCATGTTTCGGTAGAGTGTAGAGGGACCACACTTGCTCACGTTCTGGTTGATACCGTTCATCTTTAAATATCTCACCAAAGAAAGCATTGGACAGACTAGACTGTGAAGGTTTGACCTTAAAGCCCAGTAATATCATTGTTAGAGCCTTCGACGGTTCTAAGAGGATGGTTCACGGAGAAGTGGACATCCCAATTAAAGTGGGAACGAAGATTTTCAACTCTACATTTTATGTGATGGACATCCTTCCTTCATATTCGTGCTTGTTGGGAAGGCCATGGATCCATAATGCTGGGGCAGTCACTTCTTCTCTACACCAGATGCTCAAGTACCCAGTCCAGGGTAAAATCATAACAGTTCATGGGGAGGAGGAGTATATGATAAACCACCTTAACTCTTTCCGCCATGTGGAGTTAGATGGTGAATTCATAGAAACACCTTTCCAACACTTTGAAGAGGTTTCTCCTGAAGTTGCGGTAGCCAAGACAATGAATGCTGTGCCCAGCATTACCAAACCTGTGTCCCGGATGTCATCCCTTAAAGATGCGGAGGCTGTGATCAAGGAAGGAGGAAGCACAATATGGGGTCAACTGCCAAATTTTCCTTACAAGACAGATAAGTTCGGTTTGGGGTTCACTGCTACTAGTCATAAGGCCGCGCGTCGCTCCCGGGCTGGAGGACCGCCATTGAAAATCACTCATCATGGAGTTCATGCTTTAGAGGATGATGAAGAAGGAAGCAATTTTGAAGACTGGATCTTTCCAACCATTGAAGGAGGACTGAACAACTGGGAGGCGAAAGACTTCGTTCCCATTACTTTCATCAATCAGTAATTTATCTTTTGAACATTTCCTGTTTGGTCTGTAATAATTATTAAACAATTCGTACACTCTTTTTGCCTTATGCCTTACCCGGGGCATATAGGTCCATTTGTAAGGGTTTTGATTCTTCATTTTCATATGCCATTTTTAATGAATCGTGGATGTTTTCATATATAAACTTTTGTGTTAATTTTCTTTCTTTTTACATTTTATTTGCTTAAAGGTGGCTATCCCTTACACACACCCACACTCACAAAATGCAGGTACCCATCCACTCCGGATTCCATGGGTAACAATTCTGCTATGGCCTTCAGTGACTCTGAAGATCTGGTCAATCATGCCGAATACGAAGGTGATAAAGACTGTGAAGTGCCTGGAGAGTTGGCTAGACTTTCGCAACAAGAAGAAAGGGCTATTCTGCCCCATGAAGAGTTGTTAGAGACTATCAATTTGGGAATAAAGGAAGACATAAAAGAGGTTAAAGTGGGTGCCGACCTAAAGCCAAGTGTCAAGGAGCGCTTAGTTCAGCTGTTGAATGAATATGTTGATATCTTCGCCCGGTCCTATGAAGACATGCCGGGACTTGACACAGATATTGTGGTTCACCGTCTCCCTACAAGAGAAGACTGTCCACCAATCAAACAGAAAGTCTGCCGAATGAGGCCCGATATGTCTAAAAAGATCAAAGCTGAAGTGATGAAGCAGTTCAACGCTGGCTTTCTTGCTGTTACTTCCTATCCACAATGGGTTGCTAACATTGTGCTCGTGCCTAAGAAGGATGGTAAAGTCAAAATGTGTGTGGATTACAGAGACCTAAACAGGGCTAGCCCTAAAGATGATTTTCCACTACCACACATTGACATCTTAGTTGACAATACAGCTCAGCATAAGGTATTTTCTTTCATGGATGGATTTTCGGGATACAACCAGATCAAAATGGCCCCCGAAGACATGGAGAAGACTACTTTTGTTACGCAGTGGGGTACCTTCTGCTATAAAGTGATGCCATTCGGACTGAAGAATGCCGGGGCAACCTATCAGCGAACCATGGTAGCTTTATCTCATGACATGATACATCATGATATCGAAGTCTACATAGACAACATGATAGCCCATTCATAGACAGAAGAAGAACACCTCGACCATCTGCAAAAGCTGTTTGTCAGGTTGAAAGAGTATAAGCTCAGGCTGAACCCTAGCAAGTTCACTTTCGGAGTCAGGTCCAGTAAACTTTTAGGATTCATCATCAGTAACAAAGGCATCAAGGTTGATCCTGCCTAAGTCAAAGATATACAAGAAATTCCTGCCCCTCGCACTGAGAAGGAGGTCAGAGGTTTCTTGGGACGCCTAAACTACATTGCAAGGTTCATCTCTCACCTAACATCTACCTGTGAGCCAATCTTCAAGCTGTTGAAGAAAGATCAGGTGGATAAATGGAATGATGACTGTCAAGTTGCTTTCGATAAGATCAAGGAGTATTTGATGGAACCTCCTATCTTGATGCCACCCGTTGAAGGAAGGCCGTTAATCATGTATCTGACTGTTTTGGATAATTCAATGGGGTGCGTATTGGGCCAACATGACGAGTCTGGCCGAAAAAAGCATGCCATTTATTACCTTAGCAAAAAGTTTTCCGACTGTGAGACCCGATACTCACTGCTCGAGAAAACTTGATGCGCTTTGGTATGGGCTGCTCGCCAGCTAAGGCAGTATATGTTGACACATACCACTTTGCTGATTTCTAAAATGGATCCGATCAAGTACATCTTCGAGAAGCCTTCTCTATCCGGAAGAATCGCTAAATGGCAGATGATCCTCACCGAATATGATATACATTACACGACCCAAAAAGTTATAAAGGGGAGTGTGCTAGCCAATCATCTGGCCCATCAAGCCGTCAAAGATTACCAATCCATGAGATTCTACTTCCCCGACGAGGATATCATGACTTTGGATAACATTGAAGAGAACAGACCGTATGACAGACCTGAACAAGGATCCCGATGGACTCTGTACTTTGATGGTGCCTCCAACGCACTTGGGAACGGTATCGGCGCGATACTTATCTCTCTAGAAGGTTTCCATACACCTTTCACTGCTAGACTCTGCTTCAGCTGCACCAACAACATGGCCGAGTATGAAGCTTGTATCTTTGGTCTCAAGGCCTCTATTAATTTGGGAATCAAATCTCTGATTGTATTTGGGGACTCAACTTTGGTTATCAGTCAAATCAAAGGAGAGTGGGATACTAAGCATCCTAAACTCATCCCTTACAAAGAACATGTCCTGACATTGTTACCACACTTCGAGCATATCACCTTCGAGCACTTCCCGCGAGAAGAGAATCAGCTAGCAGACGCGCTAGCTACAATGTCATCCATGTTTAAACTTAATTGGGATAATGAAGCACCTCAAATCACCATTGAACGAATGGACGAACCTTCACATTGTCACGAGATTAATACCGAAGAAGTGATGGACCGACCTTGGTTTCATGATGTCAAAAGGTATCCTGAAGCACAAGAATACCCTGAAGGAGCTTCAGTCAATGATAAAAAGTTCTTAAGAAGGTTCGCTGCCAAGTTCTTTCTGAGCAATGGTATCCTATACAAGCGCAATCTTGATTGTGTCCTACTCCGTTGCGTGGACAAAGTTGAAGCTGAGCAGATCATGGCTGAACTACATATTGGCACCTATGGCACCCACTCAAGTGGCTATACGATGGCTAAGAAGATTCTACGAGCAGGCTATTACTGGTCTACCATGGAAGCTGATTGTCATCAACATTCCCGTACTTGTCACAAATGCCAAATCTATGCTAACAAGGTACATATTCCTCCAGTTCCTCTCAATGTATTAACAGCTCCTTGGCCATTCATGATGTGGGGAATCAACATGATTGGGGAGATCAAGCCTACTGCATCTAATGGACACCGTTTCATCCTGGTGGCCATTGATTACTTTACCAAGTGGGTCGAAGCAACTTCCTTCGCCTCCGTCACCAAGAATGTAGTTGCCTTCTTCATCAAGCAGAACCTCATATGCCGGTATGGTATCCCTGACAGGATCATCAATGACAACAGTACAAATTTGAACAATACTATGATCACCGCTTTGTGCGAGCAGTTCAAGATTCAACATCACAATTCATCTCCCTATCATCCTAAGATGAACGGTGTTGTCAAAGCTGCAAACAAAAATATCAAAAAGATCATTCAAAAGATGACAGTCACCTACAAGGACTGGAACGAGATGTTACCGTTTGCTCTACACGGGTACCGTACCACAACACGCACTTCAACTGGGGTAACCCCTTTTTCTTTGGTATATGGCATGGAAGCTATTTTACCTATGGAAGTTCAGATTCCTTCCTTGAGAATCATGAAGGATGCTGGTTTGAGTGAAGACGATTGGATTCAGACCCGACTTGATCAACTTAACTTGATTGACGAGAAGCAACTTACTGCTGTTTGCCATGGTCAGGCGTATCAAAAACGTATGATCAAGGCCTTCAACAAGAAAGTCAATAGACAAATATATCAAGTCGGGGACCTTGTAATCAAGCGAATCATCTTGCCGCAAAGTGATCCCAGGGGCAAATGGAACCCTACTTACGAAGGACCATTTGTGATCAAAAACATCTTTTCTGGTGGGGCAATGATTCTGACCACCATGGACGGTGATGACCTACCGCACCCTGCGAACGCAGACATAGTCAAAAGATACTACGCATAAACGACCCGACAAGTCGAAAACCCGAAAGGGCGACTTGGGCAAAAATGGGCATCTCGGTGAATCGAAAACCCGAAAGGACGATTCAGGGAAAAATTAGGGATAAATAAAAAAAATTTGTACACCCGGCAAGTTGAAAACCCGAAAGGGCGACTTGGGCAAAAAAGGGTTTCCCGGTGGATCGAAAACCCAAAAGGGCGGTCCAGGCAAAAGTTAGGGAATTAAAGCGTATGACTATGTCTCGTCAGATCACTTTAGGGACAATTTCTTCACCGACAAGCTCCGGGCTTCTGATCAACCTAATCAACGTCGAACGAGGCAATGAATGGACAAGATACTCAAAGTTACGAAGGCTATAGCAGAATGGGAACCCCATGGAATTGTTACACATATCCATCTTTCTTTGTATAAATTTTTTCTCATTTTTATGACAACATTCTCTTACTAGGATGTTTGTCTCCCTTGTACAAAATACTTACACAAAGTTAATATAAAGATACTTCAAAGTACGGAAATTTGTTTGCCTTTTCTTTCTTTTTACACTTGTGTTTTATTTGAAAACGTCCAATGATTTCTTAAATGAGCCTATGCATTTGAATATAATCACTGCTTACAAATAAAACGAAATGAGAAAGAATAATTACTGATAGGTTGAAAGTATAGGAAAACATCTTTAGGCTATTCCAGAAGAAATCCCCTGCAGTACATCATCCAGATCCTCAACAAAGTTAAAGCCTTGAAATAAATATCCCCAACGGAGTTAAGTTTCAGAATCCCCATCAGATTTAGGTTTCCAAACTCCCAATCCCCAGCGGAGCCAGCAAACTTTGAACTACAAACCCTTAGCGAAGATAAAACTTTCTTCCCCAACAAAGTCCAAAACTTCAAACCTTAAACCCCGGTAGAGCACCATCCAATTTCCTCCATAAACCCCCAGTAGATTGGCATACAACCCAAACCCTTGAGAACTCTTCAACAGAATAAACATTCTCCCCACAGAGTTATTTCCCAGCAGAACAAAGATTCTCATTCTCATTTCTCCAGTAGAAGCCTCCCAGGTTTTAATTCCCCAGTAGAGATCATCAGAGTTTTCCTTATATCCCAGGAAAATCATGAAGGATTCTCACATCCCCACAAGTAACCAAGGATTTATTTTCCCCGGCAGCAGCCAAAGATTTCATTATCTCCAGCTATCAAGGATTTATTTTCCTCAGCAAGACAGCTAATCAGCTTACATGCGCATCCATTACATTCATATATCATAAACATTGATAAAGCACATTTTATTGCATCATACATGTCATGCAACATAACTTTGTGTTTTAGCTAACATTTTACCTTTTTCAGGATAAGATTAAAAGCTACCTTTAACAAATGTTCAAAGATTTCAGATACAGTACAGATACACCCCAGATACGGCGGTCATTCTACTACTTATTCAAATCTTTTATTCAGATACAATATGGATACACCTCAGACACGGAGGTCATTCTATTACTCATTCAGAATTCAGCAATTAGATACAGACTAGATACGCTCCAGACTCGGAAGCCTTTCTATTTCTCATTCAGATTCAACTATCAACTTCAGGTTCAGATACACTCCAGACACGGAAGTCATTCTGTCACTTGTCTAGATCCCAGTTACAGTACGGATACACTTCAGACACAGAAGTCATTCTGCTACTCATACAGATCTCAACTTCAGATACAGTCCAAATACGCTCCAGACACAGTAGCCATTCTATCACTCATTCAAACCTATTCCCCAGCCCAGAGATACGCCAGACACGGATGTCTTTTTGTCGCTTATTCAGATTTCAGAATTCAGATACAATACAGATACACTCCAGACACGACATTCATTCTGATATTCATTCAAGTATCAAATACAGTTACAGCTCGGATACGCTCTGAACACGGATGCCATTCCTTTGCTCTTACGAATCCAATCTCCAGATACAACTCAGTTACGTTCCAAATACGGATACCAATCTGGTGTTTATTCTCCTAATTTTCAACAAACAAGTCTTGGATGTCATCTTTAAGCCCATCTCCAACAGGATTCTACCATCTCCAAATGGCATCTTTGAGCCCATTCCCTCAGCTACATTTTGACGAGTGCAAATTTACGGGCACTCTAGTGTCCAATCATCTTTTACCTTCGAGTCACGAAAGGCAAACTCGACAATCTAACTCTTCAGGTTCAAGAAGATTGAATAGGGGAAGCTGTTGTACCCCAAAATTTGCCCTCTTATTTTATCAAGATTTCCCCTCACAAGACTCCTTGAACTCCAGACAGGATTAGGGTTTTGCTCTGCTCAAGACATCTCCTTGCACTGATGACCTAAATTAGGGTTTAAGTTTGCACATGGATTTTTGGACTTTAAATGCTCAAAGTGACTTTCATACTTCATGTTGGACTTACAAGATTACTTCAACCAAGTTTCAAGCCTTGAATCAAATTTTTGCCCAGTCAATTGGACAGTTGACCTAGAAATCAACTGTTTGGGGGAAAAAGTCAACTTTGGCCAATTTATAGTCAAACCTCACAATTTTTGATCCACGTCAACATTATAGACTCATATGGACCATTTTATCAAGATTGAACCACAACTCCTCAAGAAATTAGATCAGATCACCAAAAGGGCAAAATGGTCATTTTTAGGGTTTTGACTGCAGAAGGGCAATATCTGACTTTTGACCTAACCAATGGAAACTTGGGTTCAAGAATGGACTCAAGGACTCAATGGCACCATCTTGACCTATTCACAAGGTTCAAAAGATCTCAAATGCATTGGATTGACAGATGAATTTTCTAGTCAACTGATCAAAATTTGACTGTACACTGAAAAGTCAAACTTTGACTTTTTGGTCAAAATCAAGTGCCAAGGGTCATTTTTCATCAAGATGTGTCAAAACATGAAACTTGTTCATCAAGAAACCCAATTTTGCAAATTAGGGTTTAAGATTGAAAAATTTCATAACTTAGAATTTTTCTAAGTTATGAAATTTTCTTAATTGTTCCTAACTTTGCCCAACAATTTCACCATGATGAAATTGGATTCAAACAAAACTTCCAACATGAAAGTTGTAGTCCTCCACAAAATCTACAACTTTGATTCACAAAGTTTTACCAAAAGAATCTTGGATCTCAAGTTATGAATTTTGGAACAAGGGTCCATGAAACTTTTAACTTAGTGAAATTTTGCCCTAGTTTAGGCAGGATTTTGGTCTATCTTCTTGGGAATTTTTCACCTAGTTCCACTAGGAATCTCAAATTACATTTCAAAGATGGATTGTAGATCATATTACAAGATTTCCAAAATGTCTAATAACTCTCCAAAATCATTTGTGGTTAGGGAGAATCGAAGGCTTGAAGTTGGCAAAAACTCACTTTTTATCCATGGCATGTTCATATTAATACAAGTTGCAAACTCTAATCAGCCTTGTTTGCACTAGATTAAAGGTCCCAAAAACCTTCCACACTCAATAATTAAATGCAAATCCATTGGTCTTAGTCTTTGCTTTGGTCATTAGAGGATTGCACACAAGATTAATCCTTAAATAGAAAAAGGCAACTTTGCCATTTTTGTCAAAAATTGCTTTATGTCAAACCACATCCCTTGAGCATTGAACCATATCTTGTGCAGAAAATCATATCCACCAACTTGAGGGGCCAAGAGCATAAGGTGAAGGCTGATAGATAGCTTGTACAGGCTTGTCTTGCATCATGGTTTGCTTTTTGCTTCATATACAAGAAACATGTCAAAATACACATAACTTGAACATCAGAAAGAACCAACTTTTGCAAGCCTTTGAGACAAGTTTCACACATTGTATTGAACCTAAAACACGAGCCTTTGAGTCCTGAAACCTCCCATAGCATAAAATCACCTTCCATTGGTAAAACAGGGAAGCTTCTGCATCTTGAGTTCTACCTCACAAGTTACTCATGCGTTTTGCCCAAAACCTGTTCAAACACCTTCCATATAACCTATCCAAGCTATCCCAACCCTTAAACACTGACTGTAACTCCCTTTACAAGATTTTCCATTTTTGATTTCAGCTTGTGTAGGTTGAGTTCTGTAGGCTTATTCAAGCACATTTAAGGCAAGATAGGCATTGGGGAAGGTCAGAGGAAGTTCAAGCAAGCTCCCAAACACCTCAGGCCTCATTGAAAAGCTCCACATTGTCAGACACGATCTCAACTGAAACAAGTTTTTATCAACTTCCTATCTCTCTATTTAGGAATCATTAGGCTTAGGTTTGTGAATAAAAAATGTAGTATTCATAGCCATGAAGCTGTACATATGCCCAGTTTTCATTTAAGTTAAGCATGTTAAGAGAATTTGATTCATGAACTTCCTGAAAAAATTAGGTCAGGATTTAGGGCAGGAGAAATTCTCTCTGGTCTTTGAGAGTTAGAATGAGTTCTTTACATGGTTGGATTCGTCTTGAAAAATGCTATAACTTTGATGTTTTGAGTTTTTGCATTAGAGCACGTATGCAGAATCTAGCATTTTGTACAGGGCGCGCGCAATTTTGAGACAAAGGTTGAAGATGAAGTTTGGTGGGCTGGGCTTGGTCCTGGCTTTGTTTTTGACCCCCCCCTCATTACTGACTGCACCCCCTGGCCCATTTCTTCATATTTTTGTATTTTTCCATTTTATTTTCATTTTTGATTTTATTTTCTATTTTTCAAACATAAAAAATATCAAAAAATATTTTTATAAATTTTCACATTTATTTTGTATTTTATTTTTATTTTTTCTAACATAAAAATAATTTAATTAGTATATACTTTTATTTAATGAAAACTTGAAAATAATATATAATAATATTATACCTTTGTCTATTCTTTTTTATTTATACTTAAATAATATTTTTTCTAAATATATTTTATTTTTGTATATACATTATTTTATTTTATTGTACATAAAAAATATATAATATATATTTACTTTCTTAAAAGAAAATTAGGGTTTTTGCCCTTAATAAAAAATAATCTTTTTATTTCTTTTTTACTTTAAATATTTTTACATACATAAAAGTAAACAAAGCATTTTTTTGCATATTAATAATATTTTGCATATTTGTTTAATTTATTTATTTAAATATTATTCATTTATTATTTGTACCAATTATTCAATTTGGATGTAATTGTAAATATTAGGGTTTTATTTTCTTGCCAAATATCCCCCATTCAAAAATTGTATCCCCCTTCCCATATCCAATGTTGTAATAGTGTAGATTTATTTTACGCATTTATGCTTTCAATTATGCCATGGTTAGAGATTAGGGTTTGTATGCAAAAATCCAAAATCAAACAAATAGCTTGACTAATACAAAGACAAAAAAGCATGAAAAATGACAACACAATGCACACTTGCACCCCTAGGGTTTCATCCCCTTGTTGCCTTTAAATTGGCCATGTTATGCATGTTGAGTATCTTGGCAAAACAAAAACAAAACAAAAGATCATAGTCCCTCGATGACGCTATCTTGGTTGCCTATACAAAAATGATCTAGTCCCTCAAAAATTTGCTAAAGATACTTGGCAAAATTGCTATCATGGTCAATACGATGACCCACACCTGTCCCGTTTAAGATCCAAATAAAAGGTTGTTTACCAAATACAATGGTAAAACAACACTGTCAAAAGGGTTAAAAATGTATAAGAAAGGTCTTTGAGTAAAATAGGGTAGACAACTCTTAGTTACTTGATCAAAACTTGCAAAAACATCCTTGCTATTTTTCAAACACACTTCACAACACAATTTCAAAACATTTCCCAAAAACAAACTTTCAAACATTAAAACATCTTTTCAAAAGACAAACACCTTTGTATATATTCAAACAAGAATCATTACAAAGGTTGCCACAATGATGGCCTCTTTTCAAAACATTTTTCAAAACCACACACAAAGCACCATTTCAAACAATTGAAAAGCAAAAGCAAGTGATCTAAACAAGTAACTAAGAGCCCATGGATAACCATGGATGAAAAGGGTGCTTGCACCTTCCCTTTTCATAATCTACCCCCCAAACCCAAGAAAACATCTCAAAGTTCTTTCCTGTGCTTTTTGACCTTTCCTTTGGATAAAATAAAAAGTCAGTGGCGACTCTTGCTAAACCGAAACATTTGCAAACACAACGCAAAACACCAAGTCAGTTCTCCCACCGTATCACAGAACTGGCGACTCTGTTGGGGACTTATCTAAAAGTTGGGTTACCTTAGGGTTTAGATCACCTTTACATGCTTACTTTGTTTGCTTTGATTGCTTTACTTTTGGTTCTCTTGTTTGGGTTTAAATCCTCTACCCGGATTTGGGAAACATTCATAGGTAAATAGCAATACGTTGTGGAAACTGTGCGGGGTATACCAACATGGTCTAAGCAATAGCTATATTAGTGCGACATATTTGTGGGTACCGGTAGCCTTTGAGTTAATTAAAGAGAATACAGGGCCGCTGAGAGATGTCATAAAGCACTAATGAACTCTTAGAACCTTTACTTGACCATCTTGGCCTTTTTAGGAGTAGTGAGATGACCGACTTTGGTGCAGTCCGAAGTTGGTAGATACTCGATACTACACTCATTGAGGGTTATTTTCTTGGAATATTTCGGTTGCCAGTAAAGTGGCTAAACTGAAACAATGAACACAGAAAATAATCCAGTGATATTGAGCTCCTTAGAACCCAACTACTATTTATAGGACAGGTTGAGCCAACTAACTTCAAGAGGATACTTACCTATGAAACCCCATGCAAGCCTGAAACTAGGATCTTGTGTGACTTGATTGTACATATACTTGTGCATACATCATGAACATCATGAAGCATCATATGCATCCACTAACCCTTTCAAGGGTTTGGATCTTCATCTTTGTTCCTATTTTGTAGGTCATGGAATCACTCTGCAGAAAAACTATTCAGGTCAACCTTGTGAGAATCCCTCTTCAACTCAAGGAGCTTACTTCCAAGATTCCAGATAATTCTCCCTTCAGTGAAAGACATGGTAGACTTCTCAACTTGGTCAACTCCAACATTGAAGAAGACATAGTGAAAGTCCTCTTCCAGTTCTTTGACCCCCAACACCATTGCTTTACATTTCCTGATTACCAACTAGTACCTGCTTTGGAGGAATTTTCTCAACTCCTGAGGATTCCTATTCTCCATCAACTACCCTACAACGGTACGGAAAGAGAACCAAAGCCTGAAGATGTTGCTCAAGCCTTACACTTGCAACCATCTGATATCAAAGGTCATTGGGAAACCAGAAGTGGTGTCAAGGGTTTCTTGGCAAAGTTTCTGTTTGAGAAGACACAAGACTGCTGTAATTCTCTAGATCTGCAAGCTTTTGAGGAGATTGTAGCACTTCTCATCTATGGGTTGGTCTTGTTCCCAAACCCTGATCAGCTTATAGATGTGAATGCCGTCAAGATTTTCATATCTCGGAATCCCGTGCCTACATTGCTTGGGGACATCTTACACTCATTTCACACACGAACAATGAGGAAAAGAGGTGTTCTCATGTGCTGTACTCCTCTTCTAGCAAGGCGGTTTATTTCTCACCTTCCCCAGTCAGTCTTGAAGAATGAACAAGGCTTGAGGTGGTCACAACGATTGATGACCCTTACACATTCTGATGTTCATTGGTGTTCTCGGTCCAGAGAAAATGTCATCATCATTGATCGTTGCGGAGGATTCCCTAATGTCCCATTACTTGGCATTAAAGGAGGCATTACCTACAACCCCTGTATAGCTCTGAGACAATTTGGGTATGCCCGAAGGGATGGCCCTCATGACATGCTGATTCCAGACTTGATTTTTGACTTCGACAATGATGCTCAAGGACTTCGACAAAGGTTTATCCGAGCTTGGAGGATGCCTAACAAGGTGAACAGTAAGACACTGGGACACAAGAATTCCATCCCCCTTGAGCCTTACCTCAAGTGGGTACGAACCCGCGCCCAGAGTCTTATGATGCCTTACCCCCACATTCTCCCCGTGATCAAAGAGCCTGTTATGGAAGGAGAGGTTCCATACACCCTCCTACATCCTGACATGCCAACATCATTGGAATATTTGCAAAAGAGTTGGATACAGCTCAAGGAGGAACAAAATACTTTTGAAGCCAGCTTCTACGCCAGTGAGAAGAAGGTTTTGGAACTTACCCGTCGACTTCATGAAGAGCAGAATCTCAACACCTACATCGCACCAAAGAGGATGCGCAACGTCTTTTTACATTAAGATTTTTTGTAATATTTTGCCCATGGGGAATTTATGTACTAACAAATTCTTCTTATTAATATGACGTGCGTTCTTTTTGTTTACAACCTATTTGAATTTCTGAATCCTTGAATGCATTACATGAATAACATATCATTCATCATATGCATAAACAGGTCTTCACACCAGGTTTCCTTATCTTTTTGCTGTTTATTTCAGCAAGATAGATATAGAGCAGACGGTCAAAGATCTGCAAGCACATAATTCACAGTTCCAACAACTCCTTATGACCTTGGCAAAGGGTCAAGAGGACCTTAAAGCACTGTTAGATAAAGAGAAGGAAAAAGAAAAGAAGAAAAAGAAAAGAGCGGGTGTAGCTACTTTGGGGAGAAGGTTTGAGAACCAGGCTAGAAGGGTCCTCGATTTCCCCTCGATGTTTGACGAAGGGGTTGGTAAAGGAAAGGGAGTTGCAATGCCCTTCGAGTCTGAAGCTGAAGAAGAAGAAGAAGAGGAGGAGGAGGAAGATTACTCTGAGCAGCAGTACCCTCCTGCGGACGATAAGTATAAGAATTTGGAAGACCGGCTGGCAGCCATGGAGGTACAAAGAGTATCTGGGATGGGTTTCGAAGAGCTAGGGTTGGTTGATGGGATTGTCATTCCCCCTAAATTCAAAGTGCCTACATTTGCTAAATACGACGGTTTGTCCTGTCCGAAGATGCATATGCGGTCCTACGTCAGAAAGATCCAACCTCACTCTTCTGATAAGGATCTGTGGGTCCACTTTTTTCAAGATAGTTTGTCGGGTACGCAATTGGACTGGTTCTATCAACTTGAGAGATCTGATGTACATAACTGGGAGGATTTGGCTGCTGCTTTCTACCGACAATACCAATATAACGCAGATTTAGCGCCTACTCGTACTCAGCTACAAAGTATGGGTATGGTCTCTAATGAAGGCTTTAAGGAGTATGCCCAGAAGTGGCGGGATTTGGCTGGAAGGGTGCAACCACCATTGTCTGATAGAGAGCTGGTTGATATGTTTTTGGGGACCCTGTCAGGTCCATTCTTTAATCACCTAATCGGGAGCTCATCTGCAGGGTTCACCGAATTAATTCTGACAGGTGAAAGGGTCGAAGCTGGCATTAAGAGCGGTTAAATTCAGAAGGATGCATCTGCTTCTGCCGTTATCAAGAAGACCTTCCCAGCCAAGAAAGAGGCTTCTGCTATTTACTCCCAGAGAAATCAAGGGAGAATGGAGCGCCGACCAGCGGTGGGGGCTGTGATGATCCAGAACTCCTCAGCCGATCAACCTCGAAGCAGTCAACCCAAAGCTAACCAAACCAGGGTGGAAAGGCCACAACGGCAATTCACTCGGATCAATATGACACCTGCTCAGGTTCTCCCTCATCTGTTAAAGTTAAACCTTACCAACTTGAAAGAAGCGCCGAAAAACCCAAATACCTCTTCTCCCTATTATCATTCAAATGCAAAATGTGCATATCATTCGGACAGTGTGGGGCACGACACCAACAACTGTTGGGCCCTTAAAAACAAGATCCAGGATTTAATAGATGCCAAGGAGGTGGAGTTTGATGCCCCCGCAAAACTTAATGTGATATCCGCTCCTATGCCAAAACATGGTCATAATGTCCATGCTATTGTAGAAGATCTTCATGTTACTGTCATTGATGACTTAATGACTCTGTTGCCAATGATCAAGATGAATCTGTTGAAAGTCGGGATTTTCCCGGGTTGTGAAAAAGATTGTTACTTTTGTTCAACCTTGCAATCCGACTGTCTGTTGTTGAAGTCAGGCATCCAACGCCTGATGGATACTCAAGAAATCCTCTTCAAGAAAACTCCTGTTACTCCTGTTACTTCAATCAATGATGTTGCTATAATCACCATTTCCGACAATATTTCCAAGGTCTCCAAAAGACCTGTTAAGATTACACCCGATCCAAAGTGTGTACCTCTGAAGATTACCATGCCGGGGCCTATCCCATATAAGTCCAACAAGACAATTCTGTGGAATTATGGAGAAGAGATCTTCTATCACGGTGTTAAGCAGATTGAATCAGTGAAAGAGAATTCCGATGAAGAAACTCCTGACGTAGGAAATATTACGGGGACAAGTAAGATAACTCGTAGCGGAAGAATCTTCTCTCTGGAGATTGCCCCTCCAAGGGCAGTGTTCGGACCCTCAAGTGCTCCTGTGCCAATCAAGATATCTGTGCGAAGTCCAGTTATTGAAGAAATTGTAACTCCCGAAACTATACCCTCTGCTGTTACTGCTGATAAAGGTAAGGGGATCCAAGAAGTGCCCGTTAGGACGAGGGCTCAGACTTTGGTTATCCCCGAGACCACCCAAAAGGAAATGGAGGAGATTTTAAAGATAATTAAGAAAAGCGACTATGATGTCATAGAGCAGCTGGGGCAAACCCCTTCAAAAATATCTATGCTAGCTCTATTGCTCTACTCCAAGGCTCATGCCAAAGCCTTGATCAAATTCCTGAAGACGGAACACGTGCCTCAAGAAACTTCTGCGGATTAGTTTCAAGAGTGTGTAGCTAGCCTTACAGCCGAAAATGGTCTTGGCTTCTCTGACGCTGATCTAACATTTAAGGAAAGAAAGCATAATGATGCGCTGCATGTTTCGGTAGAGTGTAGAGGGACCACACTTGCTCATGTTCTGGTTGATACTGGCTCATCTTTAAATGTCCTACCAAAGAAAGCATTGGACAAACTAGACTGTGAAGGTTTGACCTTAAAGACCAGTAATATCATTGTTAGAGCTTTCGACGGTTCTAAGCGGATGGTTCACGGAGAAGTGGACATCCCAATTAAGGTGGGAACAGAGATTTTCAACTCTACATTTTATGTGTTGGACATCCGTCCTTCATATTCGTGCTTGTTGGGAAGGCCATGGATCCACAATGCTGGGGCAATCACTTCTTCTCTACACCAGATGCTCAAGTACCCAGTCCAGGGTAAAATCATAACAGTTCATGGGGATGAGGAGTATATGATAAGCCACCTTAACTCTTTCCGCTATGTGGAGTTAGATGGTGAATTCATAGAAACACCTTTCCAACACTTTGAAGAGGTTTCTCCTGAAGTTGCAGTAGCCAAGACAACGACTGCTGTGCCCACCATTACAAAACCTGTGTCCCGGATGTCATCCCTTAAAGATGCGGAGGCCGTGATCAAGGAAGGAGGAAGCACAGTATGGGGTCAACTGCCAGATTTTCCTTATAAGACAGATAAATTCGGTTTGGGGTTCACTGCTGCTAGTCAGAAGGCCGTGCGTCGCTCCCGGGCTGGAGGACCGCCATTGAAAATCACTCATCATGGAGTTCATGCTTTAGAGGATGATGAAGAAGGAAGCAATTTTGAAGACTGGATCTTTCCAACCATTGAAGGAGGACTGAACAACTGGGAGGCGAAAGACTTCGTTCCCATTACTTTCATCAATCAGTAATTTATCTTTTGAACATTTCCTGTTTGGTCTGTAATAATTATTAAACAATTCATACACTCTTTTCGCCTTATGCCTTACCCGGGGCATATAGGTCCATTTGTAAGGGTTTTGATTCTTCATTTTCATATGCCATTTTTAATGAATCATGGACGTTTTCATATATAAACTTTTGTGTTCATTTTCTTTCTTTTTACATTTTATTTTCTTAAAGGTGGCTATCCCTTACACACACCCACACTCACAAAATGCAGGTACCCATCCACTCCGGATTCCATGGGTAACAATTCTGCTATGGCCTTCAGTGACTCTGAAGATCTGGTCAATCATGCCGAATATGAAGGTGATGAAGACTGTGAAGTGCCTGGAGAGTTGGATAGACTTTTGCAACAAGAAGAAAGGGTTATTCTGCCCCATGAAGAGTTGTTAGAGACTATCGATTTGGGAACAGAGGAAGACAGAAAAGAGGTTAAAGTGGGTGCCGACCTAAAGCCAAGTGTCAAAGAGTGCTTAGTTCAGCTGTTGAATGAATATGTTGAGATCTTCTCCTGGTCCTATGAAGACATGCTGGGACTTGACACAGATATTGTGGTTCACCGTCTCCCTACAAGAGAAGATTGTCCACCAATCAAACAGAAAGTCCGCCGAATGATGGCCGATATGTCTGAAAAGATCAAAGCTGAAGTGATGAAGCAGTTCAACGCTGGCTTTCTTGCTGTTACTTCCTATCCACAATGGGTTGCTAAAATTGTGCCTGTGCCTAAGAAGGACGGCAAAGTCAGAATGTGTGTGGATTACAGAGACCTAAACAGGGCTAGCCCTAAAGATGATTTTCCACTACCACACATTGACATCTTAGTTGACAATACAACTCAGCATAAGGTATTTTCTTTCATGGATGGATTTTCGGGATACAACCAGATCAAAATGCCCCCCGAAGACATGGTGAAGACTACTTTTGTTATGCAGTGGGGTACCTTCTGCTATAAATTGATGCCATTTAGACTGAAGAATGTCGGGGCAACCTATCAGCGAGCCATGGTAGCTTTATTTCATGACATGATACATCATGAGATCGAAGTCTACGTAGACGACATGATAGCCCATTCACAGACAGAAGAAGAACACCTCGACCATCTACAAAAGTTGTTTGTCAGGTTGGAAGAGTATAAGCTCAGGCCGAACCCTAGCAAGTGCACTTTCGGAGTCAGGTCCAGTAAAATTTTAGGATTCATCGTCAGTAACAAAGGCATCGAGGTTGATCCTGCCAAAGTCAAAGCTATACAAGAAATGCCAGCCCCTCGCACTGAGAAGGAGGTCAGAGGTTTCTCGGGACACCTAAACTACATTGCAAGGTTCATCTCTCACCTAACATCTACCTGTGAGCCAATCTTCAAGCTGTTGAAGAAAGATCAGGTGGTTAAATGGAATGATGACTGTCAAGTTGCTTTCGGTAAGATCAAGGAGTATTTGCTAGAACCTGCTATCTTGATGCCACCCGTCGAAGGAAGGCCGTTAATCATGTATCTGACTGTTTTGGATAATTCAATGGGGTGCGTATTGGGCCAACATGACAAGTCTGGCCGAAAAGAGCATGCTATTAATTACCTTAGCAAAAAGTTTACCTACTGTGAGACCCGATACTCACTGCTCGAGAAAACTTGTTGCGCTTTGGTATGGGCTGCTCGGCGGCTAAGGCAGTATATGTTGACACATACCACTTTGCTGATTTCTAAAATGGTTCCGATCAAGTACATCTTCGAGAAGCCTGCTCTATCCGGAAGAATCGCTAGATGGCAGATGATCCTCACCGAATATGATATACAGTACATGACCCAAAAAGCTATAAAGGGGAGTGTGCTAGCCGATCATCTGGCCCATCAAGCCGTCGAAGATTACCAATCCATGAGATTCGACTTCCCCGACGAGGATATCATGAATTTGGATAACATTGAAGAGAACATACCATATGACAGACCTAAACAAGGATCCCGATGGACTCTGTACTTTGATGGTGCCTCCAACGCACTTGGGAACGGTATCGGCGCGGTACTTATCTCTCCAGAAAGTTGCCATACACCTTTCACTGCTAGACTATGCTTCAGCTGCACCAACAACATGGCAGAGTATGAAGCTTGTATCTTTGGTCTCAAGGCCGCTATTGATTTGGGAATCAAATCTCTGATTGTATTTGAGGACTCAGCTTTGGTTATCAGTCAAATCAAAGGAGAGTGGGATACTAAGCATCCTAACCTCATCCCTTACAAAGAACATGTCCTTACATTGTTACCACACTTCGAGCAGATCACCTTCGAGCACTTCCCCCAAGAAGAGAATCAGCTAGCAGACGCGCTAGCTACAATGTCATCCATGTTTAAACTTAATTGGGATAATGAGGCACCTCAAATCACCGTTGAACGAATGGACGAACCTGCACATTGTCACGGGATTAATACCGAAGAAGTGATGGACCGACCTTGGTTTCATGATGTCAAAAGGTATCTCGAAGCACAAGAATACCCTGAAGGAGCTTCAGTCAATGACAAAAAGTTCTTAAGAAGGTTCGCTGCCAAGTTCTTTCTAAGCAATGGTATCCTATACAAGCGTAATCTTGATTGTGTCCTACTCCGTTGCATGGACAAAGTTGAAGCTGAGCAGATCATGGCTGAACTACATAATGGCACCTTTGGCACCCACTCAAGTGGCCATACGATGGCTAAGAAGATTCTACGGGCAGGCTATTACTGGTCTACCATGAAAGCTAATTGTCATCAACATTCCCGTACTTGTCACAAATGCCAAATCTATGCTGACAAGGTACATATTCCTCCAGTTCCTCTCAATGTATTAACAGCTTCTTGGCCATTCGTGATGTGGGGAATCAACATGATTGGGGAGATCAAGCCTACTGCATCTAATGGACACCGTTTCATCCTGGTGGCCATTGATTACTTTACCAAGTGGGTCGAAGCAGCTTCCTTCGCCTCCGTCACCAAGAATGTAGTTGCCCGCTTCATCAAGCAGAACCTCATATGCCGGTATGGTATCCCCGACAGGATCATCACTAACAATGGTACAAATTTGAACAATACTATAATCACCGCTCTGTGCGAGCAGTTCAAGATTCAACATCACAATTCATCTCCCTATCGGCCTAAGATGAACGGTGTTGTCGAAGTTGCAAACAAAAATATCAAAAAGATCATTCAAAAGATGACAGTCACCTACAAGGACTGGCACGAGATGTTACTGTTTGCTCTGCACGGGTACCGTACCACATCACGCACTTTAACTGGGGCAACCCCTTTTTCTTTGGTATATGGCATGGAAGTTGTTTTACCTATGGAAGTTCAGATTCCTTCCTTGAGAATCATGAAGGATGCTGGTTTGAGTGAAGACGATTGGATGCAGACCCGACTTGATCAACTTAACTTGATTGACGAGAAGCGACTTACTGCTGTTTTCCATGGTCAGGCGTATCAAAAACGTATGATCAAGGCCTTCAACAAGAAAGTCAAGAGACAAATATATCAAGTCGGGGACCTTGTAATCAAGCGAATCATCTTGCTGCAAAGTGATCCCAGGGGCAAATGGACCCCTACTTACGAAGGACCATTCGTGATCAAAAACATCTTTTATGGTGGGGCAATGATTCTGACCACCATGGACGGTGATGACCTGCCGCACCCTGCGAACGCAGACATAGTCAAAAGATACTACGCATAAACGACCCGAAAAGTCAAAAACCCGAAAGGGCGACTTGGGCAAAAATGGGCATCCCGGTGAATCGAAAACTCGAAAGGGTGGTTCAGGCAAAAAATAGGGATAAATAAAAAAAATCTGTACACCCGGCAAGTTGAAAATCCGAAAGGGCGACTTGGGCAAAAAAGGGTTTCCCGATGGATCGAAAACCCGAAAGGGCGGTTCAAGAAAAAGTTAGGGAATTAAAGCGTATGACTATGTCTCGTCGGATCACTTTAAGGACAATTTCTTCACCGACAAGCTCCGGGCTTCTGATCAACCTAATCAACATCGAACGAGGCAAAGAATGGACAAGATACTCAGAGTTACGAAGGCTATAGCAGAATGGGAACCCCATGGAATTGTTACACATAGCCATCTTTCTTTGTATAAATTTTTTCTCATTTTTATGACAACATTCTCTTACTAGGATGTCTGTCTCCCTTGTACAAAATACTTACACAAAGTTAATATAAAGATACTTCAAAGTACAGAAATTTGTTTGCCTTTTCTTTCTTTTTACACTTGTGTTTTATTTTAAAACGTCCAATGATTTATTAAATGAGCATATGCATTTGAATATAATCACTGCTTACAAATAAAACGAAATGAGAAAGAATAATTACTGATAGGTTGAAAGTATAGGAAAACTTCTTTAGGCTATTCCAGAAGAAATCCCCTGCAGTACATCATCCATATCCTCAACAAAGATAAAGCCTTGAAATACATATCCCCAGTGGAGTTAAGTTTCAGAATCCCCGTCAGATTTAGGTTTCCAAACTCCCAATCCCCAGCGGAGCCAGCAAACTTTGAACTGCAAACCCTCAGCGAAGATAAAACTTTCTTCCCCAACAGACTCCAAAACTTCAAACCTTAAACCCCGGTAGAGCACCATCCAATTTCCTCCATAAACCCCTAGTAGATTGGCATACAACCCAAACCCATGAGAACTCTTCAACAGAATAAACGTTCTCCCCACAGAGTTATTTCCCAGCAGAACGAAGATTCTCATTCTCATTTCTCCAGTAGAAGCCTCCCAGGTTTTAATTCCCCAGTAGAGATCGTCAGTGTTTTCCTTATTTCCCAGGAAAATCATGAAGGATTCTCACATCCCCACAAGTCACCAAGGATTTATTTTCCCCGGCAGCAGTCAAAGATTTCATTATCTCCAGCTATCAAGGATTTATTTTCCTCAGCAAGACAGCTAATCAGCTTACATGCGCATCCATTAAATTCATATATCATAAACATTGATAAAGCACATTTTATTGCACCATACATGTCATGCAACATAACTTTGTGTTTTAGCTAACATTTTACCTTTTTCAGGATAATATTAAAAGCTACCTTTAACAAATGTTCAAAGATTTCAGATACAGTACAGATACACCCCAGATACGGCGGTCATTCCACTACTCATTCAGATCTCTTATTCAGATACAGTATGGATACACCCCAGACACGGAGGTCATTCTATTACTCATTCAGAATCCATCAATCAGATATAGACTAGATACACTCTAGACTCGGAAGCCTTTCTATTTCTCATTCAGATTCAACTATCAACTTCAGGTTCAGATACACTCCAGACACATAAGTCATTCTGTCACTTGTCTAGATCCCAGTTACAGTACGGATACACTCCAGACACGGAAGTCATTCTGCTATTCATATAAATCTCAACTTCAGCTATAGTCCAGATACGCTCCAGACACGGTATCCATTCTGTCACTCATTCAAACCTATTCCCCAGCCCAGAGATACTCCAGACACGGATGTCTTTCTGTCGCTTATTCAGATTTCAGAATTCAGATACAATACAGATACACTGCAAACACGACAGTCATTCTGAAAGTCATTCAAGTATCAAATACAGTTACAGCTCGGATATGCTCTGGACACATACGCCATTCCTTTGCTCATACGAATCCAATCTCCAGATACAACTCAGTTACGTTCCAAATACGGATACCAATCTGGTGTTTATTCTCCTGATTTTCAACAAACAAGTCTTGGATGGCATATTTAAGCCCATCTCCATCAAGATTCTACCATCTCCAAATGGCATCTTTGAGCCCATTCCCTCATCTACATTTTGACGAGTGCAAATTTACGGGCGCTCTAGTGTCCAATCATCTTTTACCTTCGAGTCACGAAAGGCAAACTCGACAATCTAACTCTTCAAGTTCAAGAAGATTGAACAGGGGCAGCTGTTGTACCCCAAAATTTTCCCTCTCATTTTATCAAGATTTCCCCTTACAAGACTCCTTGAACTCCAGACAGGATTAGGGTTTTGCTCTGCTCAAGACATCTCCTTGCACTGATGACCTAAATTAGGGTTTGAGTTTGCACATGTATTTTTGGACTTTCAATGCTCAAAGTGACTTTCATACTTCATGTTGGACTTACAATATTACCTCTACCAAGTTTCAAGCCTTGAATCACATTTTTTCCCAGTCAATTGGACAGTTGACCTAGAAATCAACTGTATTGGGGAAAAAGTCAACTGTGGCCAATTTACAGTCAAACCTCACAATTTTTGATCCACATCAACATTATAGACTCATATGTACCATTTGATCAAGATTGAACCACAACTCCTCAAGAAATTTGATCAGATCACCAAAAGGGCAAAATGGTCATTTTTAGGGTTTTGACTGCAGAAGGGCAATATTTGACTTTTGACCTAGCCAATGGCAAATTGGGTTCAAGCATGGACTCATGGATTCAATGGCATCATCTTGACCTATTCACAAGGTTCAAAAGATCTCAAATGCATTGGATTGACAAATGAATTTTCCAGTCAACTGATTAAAATTTGACTGTACACTGAAAAGTCAAACTTTGACTTTTTGGTCAAAATCAAGTGCCAAGGGTCATTTTTCATCAAGATGTGTCAAAACATGAAACTTGTTCATCAAGAAACCCAATTTTGCAAATTAGGGTTTAAGATTGAAAATTTTCATAACTTAGAATTTTTCTAAGTTATGAAATTTTCTTAATTTTTCCTAACTTTGTCCAACATTTTCACCATGATGCATTTGGATTCAAACAAAACTTCCAACATGAAAGTTGTAGTCCTACACAAAATATACAACTTTTATTCACAAAGTTTTCCCAAAAGAAGCTTGGATCTCAAGTTATAATTTTTGGAACAAGGGTCCATGAAACTTTTAACTTAGTGAAATTTTGCCCTAGTTTAGACAGGATTTTGACCTATCTTCTTGGAAATTTTTCACCTAGTTCCACTTGGAATATAAAATTGCATTTCAAATATGGATTGTATATCATGTTACAAGCTTTCCAAAATGTCTAAGAAATCTCCAAAATGATTTGTGGTTAGGGAGAATCGAAGGCTTGAAGTTGGCAAAAACTCACTTTTTATCCATGGCATGTTCATATTGATACAAGTTGCAAACTCTAATCATCCTTGTTTGCACTAGATTACGGGTCCTAAAACCCTTCCACACTCAAAAATTAAATGAAAATCCATTGGTCTAAGGCTTTGTTTTGGTCATTAGAGGATTGCACACAAGATTAATCCTTAAATAGAAAAAGGCAACTTAGCCATTTTTGTCAAAAATTGCTTTATGTCAAACCACATCCCTTGAGAATTGAACCATATCTTGTGAAGCAAATCATATCCACCAACTTGAGGGGCCAAGAGCATAAGGTGCAGGCTGATAGATAGCCTGTACAGGCTTGTCTTGCATCATGGTTTGCTTTTTGCTTCATATACAAGAAACATGTCAAAATTCACACAACTTGAACATCAGAAAGAACCAACTTTTGCAAGCCTTTGAGACAAGTTTCACACATTGTATTGAACCTAAAACACGAGCCTTTGAGTCCTGAAACCTCCCATAGCACAAAATCACCTTCCATTGGAAAAACAGGGCAGCTTCTGCATCTTGTGTTTTACCTCATAAGTTGCTCGTGCGTTTTGCCCCAAACCTGTTCAAACACCTTCCATACAACCTATCCAAGCTATCCCAACCCTTAAACACTGACTGTAACTCCCTTTACAAGGTTTGCCATTTTTGATTTCATCTTGTGAAAGTTGAGTTCTGTAGGCTTGTTCAAGCACATTCAAGGCAAGCTAGGCATTGGGGAAGGTCAGAGGAAGTTCAAGCAAGCTCCCAAACACCTCAGGCCTCATTGAAAAGATCCACATTGTCAGACACGATCTCAACTGAAACAAGTTTTTATCAACTTCCTATCTTTCTATTTAGGAATCATTAGGCTTAGGTTTGTGAATACAAAATATAGTATTCATAGCCATGAAGCTGTACATATGCTCAGCTTTCATTTAAGTTAAGCATGTTAAGAGAATTTGATTCATGAACTTCCTGAAAAAATTAGGTCAGGATTTAGGGCCAGAGAAATTCTCTCTGGTCTTTGAGAGTTAGAATGAGTTCTTTACATGGTTGGATTCGTCTTGAAAAATGCTACAACTTTGATGTTTTAAGTTTTTGCATTAGAGCACGTATGCAGGATCTAACATTTTGTACAGGGCGCGCACAATTTTGAGACAAAGGTTGAAGATGAAGTCTGGTGGGCTGGGCTTGGTCCTGGCTTTGTTTTTGGCACCCCCCTCATTACTGACTGCACCCCCCCTGGCCCATTTCTTCATATTTTTGTATTTTTCCATTTTATTTTCATTTTTGATTTTGTTTTCTATTTTTCAAACATAAAAAATATCAAAAAATATTTTTATAAATTTTCACATTTATTTTGTATATACATTATTTTATTTTATTGTACATAAAAAATATATAATATATATTTACTTTCTTAAAAGAAAATTAGGGTTTTTTCCCTTAATAAAAAAATAATCTTTTTATTTCTTTTTTATATTAAATATTTTTACATACATAAAAGTAAACAAAGCATTTTTTGCATATTCATAATATTTTGCATATTTGTTTAATTTATTTATTTAAATATTGTTCATTTATTATTTGTACCAATTATTCAATTTGGATGTAATAGTAAATATTAGGGTTTTATTTTTTTTTGCCAAATATCCCCCATTCAAAAATTGTATCCCCCTTCCCATATCCAATGTTGTAATAGTGTAGATTTATTTTACGCATTTATGCTTTCAATTATGCCATGGTTAGAGATTAGGGTTTGTATGCAAAAATCCAAAATCAAACAAATAGCTTGACTAATACAAAGACAAAAAAGTATGAAAAATGACAACACAATACACATTTGCACCCCTAGGGTTTCATCCACTTGTTACCTTTAAATTGGCCATGTTATGCATGTTGAGCATCTTGGCAAAACAAAAACAAAACAAAAGATCATAGTCCCTCGATGACGCTATCTTGGTTGCCTATACAAAAATGATCTAGTCCCTCAAAAATTTGCTAAAGATACTTGGCAAAATTGCTATCATGGTCAATACGATGACCCGCGCCTATCCCGTTTAACATCCAAATAAAAGGTTGTTTACCAAATACAATGGTAAAACAACACTGTCAAAAGGGTTAAAAATGTATAGGAAAGATCTTTGAGTAAAATAGGGTAGACAACTCTTAGTTACTTGATCAAAACTTGTAAAAACATCCTTGCTATTTTTCAAACACACTTCACAACACAATTTCAAAACATTTCCCAAAAACAAACTTTCAAACATTGAAACATCTTTTCAAAAGACAAACACCTTTGTATATATTCAAACAAGAATCATTACAAAGGTTGCCACAATGATGGCCTCTTTTCAAAACATTTTTCAAAACCACACACAAAGCACCATTTCAAACAATTGAAAAGCAAAAGCAAGTGATCTAAACAAGTAACTAAGAGCCCATGGATAACCATGGATGAAAAGGGTGCTTTCACCTTCCCTTTTCATAATCTACCCCTCGAACCCAAGAAAACATCTTAAATGTCTTTCCTGTGCTTTTTGACCTTTCCTTTGGATAAAATAAAAAGTCGGTTTGTGACTCTTGCTAAACCGAAACATTTGCAAACACAAACGCAAAACACCAAGTCAGTTCTCCCACTGTATCACATATTGCTAGTTTGATACGGTGGGAGAACTGATTTGAGTGTTTTGCGCTTGATCGAAAATTTTACAGTTAGCAAGAGTCACCACCGACTTTTCTTTTATCCAAAAGGAAAGGTGAAAAAGCACAGGAAAGACCTTTGAGATATTTTCCTGAGTTCATGGGGTAGATTATGAAAAGGGAAGGTATTATCACCCTTCTCATCCATGGTTTTCCATGGGATCTTAGTTACTTGCTAGATCACTTGCTTTTATTTGAAAATGTGCTTTGTGTGGTTTTTTTGAAAGTATTTTTTGAAAAGAGGCCATTGTTTAGGAAAACTTTGTAATGATTCTCGTTCGTAAGAATGTATGCAAATGTGTTGATCTTTTGAAAATATTTTCAAGTTTGAAAGGTGTTTTGAAAGTGTAGGTGTTTGTTTTTTAAAATAGCAAGAATGTTTTATTTTGAAATTGAGCAAGTAACTAGGAACTTTCTACCTACTCAAAAGTCTTTCATGTTCATTTCTTTTTTCCTTTGACATTGTTATCTTACCATTTGATTGGTAAGTAACCTTATCTTTAGATGTAAAAGGGACGGGCAAGGGTCATCGTATAGTCATGAATAGCAATGTTGTAAGATATCTCTGCATTTTCTTTGAGGGACTAAGATCATTCTCAAGGCAACATTTGTAGCGCCATCGAGAGACTATGATCTTGTATTTTGTTTGTTTTTGCTAAGACATCTTACATGCGTATTATGACCATTTTCATAAGGCAACAAAGTGTATTTACCCTAAGGGTGTAAGTGTGCAAGTGTATTGATTTGCATGCATTGTTTTGTCTTTGAATTAGGGTTTTCTAAGCATTGGTTGGTTTTAGTTTTTCCATACAAAAAAAACTAATTACTATCATTTGTATATAAAGCGATAAATTGCGGAAATTAAAATTACTACGCTATTACATCATTTAGGGGAGGGGGTGTACAAATTACAAATGGGGAATATTGTAAGAAATTAAATCTAAATAATTATTACAACCATATTGAAATGAATAAATGTAAAAAATGGACAAATAAAATGCAAGAATGTAAATGTGGAAAGGAATATGATTTTTTTTTTTTATGAAAAGAGTTTTTTAACCTAATTAATTAAACTAAAATAATTAAGTAAAAAAAGAAAATTAATATTAAGTTAGTAAAATAAATTAATTTAAGGAAAAGTATTTTTTAGGGTTTTGGTGATTTAATTAAGTTAGTAAATAAAAATAATTAAATAAAAGATCATAAATTCTAAATTGATTTTAATTTACAAAATAATATAAGTAAAAAAAAAGGTAAATTTAATTATTAAAGAAAATGTTTTTTTGTTCTTTTAGTTTTTTATAAAGAAAAATAAAATGCATAAGTATTTTTTAAATATGCAAATAAATAAATAAAATATTTTTGGATATTTTATTAATAAAAATGATAATAATGATAATAATGATAATAATAGTAATAAAAATAATAAAAGAAAAATATGAAATAAAAATAAGGAAAAATAAATAAAAATGGAAAATAGAATAATGGGCCAGGGGTGTGAATAACAAGCCAGGGGGGTCAGAAGTAGCAAAAAATAAAGTCCAAAAGGGGGAAGGCCCAGCACTGCAAAATGCCAAAAAATGTCGAAAAAAAAGAAGAAAAAAGCAAAAAAGTCACGCTGGGGCTTGAACCCAGGACCTCATGGTGATAGGCACGCGCTTTAATCACTGGGGTGGTGATACATCCGTTAACTTATGTCAATACATAAATATATAACATAAATCTTTTCCCTAAATATACTTTATCTTCAACCTCCAGCCAGAAGCCCTGCAACTTGTTCATTTCTCAACCATTTGCAAAAATATAAACATGAAAATTGCTCCATTTTTTCATACGAATCCAACCATATAATATCACGAACTATAAATCAAAGATGAATGAGAATTTTTGAAAGTACCAAATTCTGACCTAATTATTTTCAGAGATTCAATCCTAAAATTCTCCTAACTCAATCAATATAAACGAAATCTATAGACATGTACAACTTCAGGGCAATGATGTCTACATTTTATCTTCAAAAATGCAAGCCTAACAATGCCTAAGTAATGAGATAGAAGTTCAAGAAAAATACTTCAAATATGGAAATCGTGAAATGAAAATGAGCTTGATTCAAGGTGCTGCAATGATCAGGTTAGCTTCCTCAAGTTCCCAGGAAGCTAATGCAATGGTTTGCTTGAGAAATGGATGGCTGGAATGGCTTGGAGAAGTCAATGTGCAATGCTCTATTTTTGGTTATGGAGGATATGGTAAATGATGTTACAGTAATGAAACAGGGACATGGATAGGTTACACTTGATGTAAGGAAGCTTTAGAAACTAAAAGGCCAACAAACACACGAGGGAAATATGAGTTTGATGTTTAAGGTCAGAAACTGTGCAACAATGGAGTTTTTGGGCAATTTCTGATTTGAGAGAGTTTTTTGTGTCTTTCATGGTGCTTAAACTCATCCTTTAGCTCACAAATAATGCCTCTATTTATAAGCAACAAGTATGGAGGCTTGTATCTGATCAGAATTCAAAAGCACATGTTTAAGCTCAACATGTGATTTTTTGAGAAATCAAGTTTCAATGCTTTGTGTATTGGATAAGATAGAGTGGTTATGCTTTAAACACACTTGCTTATGACTTTGCAGATGGAGTGTGATCAGAGGGAACAAGTTAGGAGCTCAAAAATTGACTTTGCACATAAAGCTTGCTTTTCTAAAATGGAAGTGTTCACTTTGTGCCATTAATGGGAATGTGGACTGGATAAAGCTTAAACCACTTGGATTAAAGCTCAAAGGTTTGTGTAATCCATTAATGATGGATAGATACACAAGTTAGAAGGCCTTCAAAGCAATATTATGCAGCCTAATATTGAAATTGCATTTTTGTTCATCATGAAAATGACCTATAATTTTAGTTTGAAACCCTAACTTCCTCTCTTCGATTCTCCTTACTCAAGAATGATCTCAAGGAGTTATTGGAAATTTTAGAAAGCTTGTAATATGCTATAAAACTACTCTTTGAATCACTTTTGAAAATTTCCCTTGGAACTATATGAAAAAGTGCCATGAAGTTAGGTCAAAATCCTGCCTAAGCTAGGGCAAAATTTCACTAAGTGTTTAATTTCAAAACCATGACTTCATGAATTAATAATTGAGATCCAAGAATTTTTAGGAGAAGTTGTGTAAAATAAATTTTGTATATATCATTGAGATCTATAACTTTCATGTTGAAAGTTTCTTTTTAATCATCTTGCATCATGGTGAAAAATTGGCTCAAAGTTATGAAAAAACATGAAGTTTTCAACACTTAGAAAAATTTCTAAGTCTGAAAACTTTGACTTTCCAAAATGAAATCTTGAATTTTTGATTTATTGATGAATAAGTTTCATATTTTCACATGTTTTGATGAATTGTGATCTTTGACACTTGATTTTGACCAAAAAGTCAAAGTTTGACTTTTTAGTATACAATTGACTAGAAATCAACAATCAACCCAATTGATCTTGAGCAATGTTTTGAGTCATACCATTAGGTAAAAATGGTGCAATTGAACTCTTGAGATCATGCTTCAAACCAATTTACCATTTGCTAGGTCAAAAATCAGAAATTGCCCCTTCTCAGTCAAAACCCTAATTTTGACCATTTTGCCCTTTTGATGATTTGATCAAATTTCTTGAGGAATTGTGGTACAAACTTGATCATATGATACATATGAGTTTATAATGTTGATGTGGATAAAAAATCATGAATTTTGACTGTAAATTGGCCACAATTGACTTTTTCCCCAATACAACTGATTTTTAGGTCAATTGCTCAATTGACTGAGCAAAAATGTGATTCAAGACTTGAAACTTGACATGAGTAATCTTGGGGGTCCATAATGATCCTTGAAATTCATATGAGGCATTGAAAGTTCAATTATCCTTGTGAAATCTCAAACCCTAATTTCAGTCATCAGTGCTCAAGGAGGTGTCTTGATCTGATCAATCCTTGTGCAGTCTTGAGCCAAGAGAGATCTTTGTGAGAAGATATTGGATAAGTGAGAGTGAAAATTTTGGGGTACAATAGCTAGTAACTTGTTACAAACGATTAATACTTTGTTACTTGATTTAAGTTTATTAATTAAATATTATAGTGTTTATTCCATAATTATTTTTATATTTGCATATCCGACATCCAATAGTTTTGTTCGCATAGACAAAAAAAATTGAAAACCTTCCGCATGCACTCTTTCGTAATCACTTTTAAAACCAGAATTTTTATCTGGATTTTTTTGGCTTGGTGATCTATTCACCCCCTCCCTCTAGATAAAGCCCCAATTTTCGCAGGAGAAAACTATAGTTATTGGAAAGCTTTTATGCAAATTCATGTTAACTCATATGACAAAGGTGTGTGATCCATTCAAAATGGTCGAACACCGATGACATATGTTGTTGACGATATTACTACATCAAAGCCAGAAAATTTACGGAATGAGGATGATAATAAGAAGTGGGCACATGATTGGAAAGCGAAAAAACATTGTCATATTCGCTCTTGGTGTTGATGAGTTTTATCATATTTCCCATTGTGAGACCGCTAAGGCTATGTGAGATACTCTATAAGTTACCTATGAGGGAACTAATGAGGTTAAATAAGTTAGAATTAATACACTTAATCAAAAGTTTGAACTCTTTTGCATGAAGCATGGTGAAACCATTGCTCAAATGCAAAAGTGGTTCTCGCATCTTATTAATCATTTAAATTTTCTAGGTAATCCTATTTCCAATGATATTGCTACTAACAAGGTTTTGAGATGTCTTACTAGGAATTGGCAACCAAAGGTCACCATGATCAAGGAAGCCGATAATATTGCAACACATGATCTCACCACTTTGTTTGGAAAGTTGGAGGAACACGAGCAAGAACACACTTGCTTGGATAAACATGAAAAAAAGCTTGAGAAGAAGAAAAAGAAAAAGGAGAAAGACATCGATAAGGATGAAGGAACAAAGTACGAAGCTATTAGGGCTTCAAGATCAAGATCCTTAAAGGATGAGAACGCTAATGATAGTGATTCTTGTGATGAAGAAAATTCAAATGACGAACAAATATGGTTATTTGTGAGGAGATACAATCGATATATTCGAAAGAATGATGTCAAACACTCTGAAAAAAATCTTGTGAAATTTAGAAGACAATCTACATCCTCCAAAGACGAAGACAACAAAAGAGATAAGGAAAATGGGATATGCCATGAATGTGGAAAGTCAGGTCATTTTAGACCGATTGTCCATCTCTTACCAATAAGAAAGGCAAGTGCCAAAGAAACAATTCTAGGAATTCTAGAAAAGCCTAAATTGATTGGGATAACAATAGTGATGCCTCAAGTAATGAAAGCTCAAGTGATAGTGATGAAGAGGCAAATTGTTGTTTCATGGCAAATCAACGTCAAAACAAGAAAAAGATTGTAAGTCATTCTAAATACTCTAACGTTGATAAGTTGTCTTTTGTTGAATTGAAAAATGCTTTTTGAAAATCTACAAAAAGAAGCATTACATGATTATAAGAAATTATATTCCAATGAAAAAGTTTTTACATACTTGGAAGCAAAGGTTATAGAAAACAATAAGCAATTTGAGATATTAAATTGATCTATTGTAGATAGTCAAAATCATTAAAAAAAAGGATGAGGAACCTTGTTGGTTCGATTGTGAAACTTGTCAAATTTGGAAATAAGAGGCGAGTCACTTGAAACCAAAGTGGACAAGGCATCACAACCTCATGATACTTTTGCTATTAGTTCTTCAAAGGTTGAAAAGCCTAATAAAAATTACAATTTGATTAAGCATGATTCAAATTGAAAAAGTGAATCTCATCATAGATTGTTTTGTCACTATTGTTGCAAGAAAGACCATACTATTGAAAAATGAAAATTTAGGTGCTTTCTAGTTTCTAAAGGAAATTTCTAATGGTTTCCCAAATGCAACAATTATTTCACTCACTCCCAAGGACCCAATTTGAATTGGGTACCTACCACTTTTGTTTGATTTTTGTAGGATGAGTGTCTTGATGCTATGACGGGAAAATAGGCTCTCGATAGTGGGTGTTCAAGACACATGAAGGGTGAAGAATGCTTAATTCATAGTAAATTATCACATTAAAACATGATATTTATCTTACTCGAATGACAAAGTTCTAACATAAAGACCTCAACTAATTAACAAAAGGATATTGTGCAAGTCTACTTTAGTTTTGCTATCATTTGTGCAGGTTTTGGCCATTAAAGCAAAAACCAGAAAACACACACTTCACTAAGAGAAAGTTACAACGAAAAGTTCATTTAGCGAACATCTAGCAAAGTGAAGATAGAATCAGATCAGTAAGTTTCACTAGTACTGAGGATAAGTGAAGCACTTCGCTTAGAGAAATATGACAGTTAAAGGAAGATATTTTGAAAAGACTTTAGGATGAAGAAAGAAACTTCGCTATGCGAGCATCACTTTGCTTAGCGAACTTTGGTGATTTCAGAAGACAAGTTGATTTGAAAAATTAGCACAAAGCAAAGACTTTGCTTAGCGAAGTATAGTTCACTTAGCGAACTCAGGCGGCCATAATTGGTATAAAAGGGACACAACTTAGTTCAGTTTACACATTCTAGTTTTTATCACTTGTAATAGCATAATACATCATTTGTGATAGCATCAGAATAGGTGTAGAGGATATTGTAAGGAGAAGGAGGTGGATTCACATCAAGAGTCGGGAAATCATCGTTGATGTTGTTTCAACTTAATTCTCCATTTGTGCTTCAAGCTACCATGAGTAGCTAAATCCCTCTCTTGTTGGTTTTGGTCGTACTTCTTCGAAACAATATGTATTTTCTTTAATCATGGTGTTATATGCAATTTATGTTTGAATCATTATTGTTGTCATCTTTGTTTTACCATTTATTTCATGAATTGAATTGATATTGACAAATACGGTTCTAATCTTGATCTAAGATAACAACTGTTAAACTCTAAATGCTAGACATATATTTAGGTCTAATATTCACTAAAAGTATCGAATCTTAATGCTATCGTATTGTTTAATAGCCTGAGAAATCATTGATTAAACCATAAGGTATAAATCTCATCAAAGTTTAGACATGAACTTCGTTTGTATGCGATACATTATGATAATGGAACATTTTTAAATTGTGTGTAACTGATCTGAGATTTGCATATTGAATCAGTGAACGAACGCCAATTCCCAACAAGTCTATTCATCTAAAACTTATCTTTCGTATTACGTATTTTACTTTCTATCACTTATAAACCAAACAAATATTGAAACTTATGCTTAGAAATATAGAAATCATTGAACGGTTTTGATATCGCTTCCATCCCTGAGGATACGATAAAATAATACTTTCATTTGATAATACTCAACATCAAATTGGCACTATTGCCGGGGATTGGCGTTTAAGGTATTAAAACATTGGAATCGTTTCTATACTTCTAAGTTTTGTGAATTTGTTATATTATATTATATTATATATATATATATATATATATATATATATATATATATATATATATATATATATATATATATATATATATATATATATATATATATATATATATATATATATATATATATATATATATATATATATATATATATATATATATATATATATATATATATATATATATATATATATATATATATATATATATATATATATATATATATATATATATATATATATATATATATATATATATATATATATATATATATGTTTTTTGCAACCGTTTGTTTAAGTGTTTGGATAGGTGCAAATTCTGTTTATACTACGAGGCAAAAGTTCGGAAGAAAAACTTCTTTTTGATCCCGAGATCGAAAGAACAATCTGAAATAACAAGAGACAAACGAAGAAACAAAACAACTATCCAAAAATAAAAATCACAAAGGAGTTTATACATCAACTTCCTCAATAAATCATCTTATCAAAAAAACAATGGCCGAAGTTGTCAACGGCCCGTACGCAAGCAGTCCAAGGCGACTGGCTCCACTCAACAACAATCCAGTTGCAAGACGAGCTTAAATGAAAATAGGGTTGCTACAAATTATTTATGCTATCCCTTTTGCATGTTTAGACCATGAAGATCCATACACCCATCTCACAAAATTCTATGAGTTGGCTAATACGTTGGTGCACCCGAAGCTGAAGAAGAGGTTGTCTTCATGACATTGTTTCTGCATTACTTGATCGTCAAAGCAAAGGATTGATACCTTGACCAACCTATTGAAATCATCACAAATTGGAATGCATTGGAGGAAAACTTTCTTAACATGTTCTTTCCACATAATCGATTCAGGGATGCAAAAACAACAATAGCCACATTCACACAAAGTGCAACAGAAACTCTTTGTAAAGCTTGGGAACGTTACAAATCCATGTTGTGAAAATGTACAAATCATGGCTTTGATAATCTCACACAGATTCATGTTTTTTACAATGGATTGCAGCCTCAACCAAAGCTCCTACTTGACGCAACAACTGGTGGTTCGTTACTATCTAATAACACGAAAAGATATAGCATTTCCCGTCCGATTTACATAGATTAAATTTCCGATTCTTCGTTTATTATGTCACGTTTTATCTCTTTTTGTAGTATTTGTAGTATATTTCAGGTACTTAGCTTTTGCAAGGCATAAATGAGAAAAGGAAGAAAAACAATGGAGAAATGAAGAAGAAATGGGCATTTTGCAGCATTTTAGAACATTCTGCACTAGAAGGCATCCCGCTCAGCACAGGAGCCTCCCGCCCGGAAAAATTTGTAAAAGTGTACCCCTCGGCACATTTTATGTTACGTCTGGGATAACTTGAAGATTTGTCCCCCACGTCACACGCACATTACACTTGCCACGACTCACATAACCATTGCAGCACTATCTCCATGAAGAGGACGAAACATATGGTTGGAGGATTTTTCTCCATGATGGAAGAACGAGAATCTAGGATACAACTCCTACTTTATCTCACGCTTGGAATCTATAAAAAGGGCAGTTACCAACATTGTTCGGGTCCATACTTTTGCACCATTTTCATTATTCTATGTACTGTAATTGCTATTGATTTTCAGTTTTTGTAACTTTACTGTTATTTCCAGTTTCATAGTTTTTAGTACTCCGTTTTATAGTTTAGTAGAATTCTCGTAAGCATAAAAACCACACCGTCAGAGCAGTATTTCTTCACATTGGAGGGATACTGCATCCTTAGTTTTTTTTCCATAGCTTACAAAATTTGTTAGGACCGTTTTATTTAATTCAAGATATTTTATACAAGTCAATCTTGTCGGCTTGTGGGGGATATACACTGCTCAAATTTATTGTTTCAGTATTTAATTTCAGGTTCCTATTTTAAAGTATAATTTATTTGTTCTTACCATGCATGCGTTATTAAGTTTATGTTTTAATTTTATGTTGTCCTGTAATAAAACTATGTCTGGCTAAATTCCCTGATACTGGTATGTAAATATTAACCGAAGGGATTCGGTAATTAATTGGCATTAATATTTTTTACAAAAACACTTTCTAGTTTTAATTTACAATTTGGATATTTAATTGTTTTTGTACGAGAGTAAAAGATAGTCTAAGGTTAAAATCAACAGAGCGAGAGTTTGGGGTTTTAACCAGATAGTGGTTATTAAACATTAATTTTAAAAACAACAAGAGCGCTTTAAAATTAATTGGACTCTAATTTTTTTCAAAAAATAATTTTGAATTTTAAAATGAAACAACGAGAGCGCTCATTTTGAGTTTAATAATATGACCTGACTCGATAGAACGAAAGTGTGAGACGAGGGTTTTTAAATAAATAGTTTCCACTGAAACAATGTTTTAATACTGAAAACAAATCCAAATGACTTATTGAATCCATGGAGTTGACAAATTACATACCGGTGTCCCGTTATTAATTACTAGATTTTAGTTAATTCCCGATTAAACCCAAACACCCTAATTTATTATTTAGCCTTAGATTTACACAGTAACCCTAAGATAACAGTAATTTGACCACCAGTTCTTGTGGGTTCGATATCTTTTAAAACTACGCAATAAGACTGTATACTTGCAGTAACTACATCTGATAGACTCATAAAGTCGTGATAAAGTTTTTGGCGCTGTTGTCAGGGACTAGTTTAGTTAATACTGTAAATCCCTTGTTATGCAGTATAGACTAAGGCAGCCAATTTTATTTTTATTTTATCCGTTGATTGTATGCCAAGCACTCGCTCTAAAGGAGAAGAATTAGAGAAATTAATCGACGAAGTCAGGCATTTTATTAATATAAGATGTGAATTAGAGAGTACCAAGCCAAGTACCATCTTCTCGAATTCAATCTTCCTAACTTTTCTCTTCCTGGCCCGAGAATGGCTGAAGGACCCCCAAGATCGTCCTCTGAAGGATTATGCTGCCCCATCACAAGAGGAACCCCACAATAGTATTGCTGCTCCCGCTATCGCGCGGAATGATTTTGAGTTAAAGCCTTCGCTTTTGCAAGCTGTCCAACAAAACCAATTTTCAGGATGTCTTACGGATGATCCAAATCTTCATCTATCTGTGTTTGTGCAATATACAGACATAGTGAAAGCAAATGGTGCCAGCCCTGAAGCAATAAGACTTCGTATTTTTCCTTTCTCATTAAGAGATAGAGCTAGAGCGTGGCTCCAGTCTCTACCATCCAACTCCGTTACAACATGGAAAAAATTGAAGAAAGTTTTCCTAGCGCGATATTTTCCGCCGAGTAAGACGACTATGCTAAGAGAAAATATCAACAGTTTTAAACAAAAGGAAAGTGAATCTCTTTTCGAAGCATGGGAAAGATACAAAGACATGTTGCGACTATGTCTGCATCACGGTATAGAGGAATGGTTGATCATCCACACCTTTTACAATGGTCTCTTGTACAACATAAGACTAACGATTGACACAGTTGTTGGTGGTGCACTGATGGATAAACCATAGCATGATGCCTATCAACTTATTGAAAGTATGGCTCAAAATCATTATCAGTGGGGAAGCGATAGAAACATGATGGAGAAACCTCAAAAAAAAGGCGGTATGCATGAAGTTAGTAGCGTAGATCAAGTTAATGCTAAGGTAGAAGACCTTACCCAAAATATAGAAAGCTTGACCATAACTCCCGCAACCACCGTGGCTGCAGTAACTCCAACCTTTGATTTATGCAGACTTCACGCGCATAATGCACCCGAATGTCCACTCTTAACAGGAATACCACTTGATCAAGTAAACTATGCTCAAGGAAACCCCTATGGGAATAGCTATAACCCTGCTTGGAAGAACCATCTAAACTTCTCATACAAAAGCAACAATGCTTTGTACGCACCAGGGCAATCTCCTACTACACCCCCAGGATTTCAGAAAGCCACCCAAAATGTCTCAACCATTCTGAATATTCATAGGAAGTCCAACATTGAAATAATGATAGAAAACTTTGTAGCCACCCAAGCTCAAACTAACAAAGATTTCATGAATTAAAATATTCACACCAGCGAGCAAATTAAGCAACTGACGAATAAGATTGACACTCTTGCCACATACAACAAAATGTTAGAAACACAAATTTCCCAAGTGGCTCAACAGCAAGAAGCTATAGATGTTCCAGCTGGAACTTTTCCTGGATAACCCCAACCAAATCCAAAGGGACATGTTAATGCCATAACACTTCCGAGTGGGACAGAACTAGGCGGACCAACTGAACCTAGAATCGAGAACCCAACCATGTACCAAAAACATGGAAAAGGAACTGAGAAAGAAGCTGAACCAAAGGAAGTAGAAAAAGAAGGTGATAAAGAGGACGTAGAAAAAGAAGAACCTTATGTACATCCTCCAACCTATAAGCCACCTATTCCATATCCTCAAAGACTTGCTAAGTCTAAAAATGTATGGAAATTCAAGAAATTCGTTGAACTTCTGAAACAACTTAATATTACCATACCTTTTACAGAAGCTATCACACAAATGCCCTCTTATGCAAATTTTCTTAAAGAAATATTATCCAATAAGAAAAAGCTTGAGGATAATGAAACTGTATTGCTCACTGTTTGATGCAGTGCTATAATCCAAAACAACACGCCTTCTAAACTTAAAGACCCAGGTAGTTTTTCCATACCTTGCGTAACCGAAAAATTTGTCATTGACAAAGCACTATGCGATTTAGGAGCCAGTATTAGTCTAATGCCCTTATCAATTTGCAAGAAACTCAACATGGGAGAACTAAGACCAATGAGAATATTCGTACAATTAGCATATCGATCAGTGAAATTTCCTTTAGGTATGTTAGAAAATGTTCTTGTATGTATAGGACAATTCTATATCCCCACTGATTCCATAATCATGGACATTAAAGAAGACTCCAATATTCCTATTATATTAGGTAGACCACTCCTAGCCACTGCATGAGCCATAATAGATGTTAAAAATGGAAAACTGAATTTCGAAGCCAGAGAAGAAAAATTTGAATTCATCTTGTCTAAATTCTTTGAGGCACCAACCATTGTGATTCATGCTATTTCCTAGATGAAATCGATAAATACGTAAAAGAATTGGAGAAACAAAAAACCACCTATTCATAGGTATTGAATATTCCTATACCTCTGATTCTCTAAGATGATAATTGGCGCCCTGAATATCAAGATGAAAATCTGAGCGAGTGCCTAGCTCTAACTCCTGACCCTATACCCTGTCCAAAGAAGCTAGTCATAAAACTCAAAACACTACCAAAATACCTAAGATATGAATTCCTAGTGTTGTACCCCAAAATTTTCCCTCCCATTTCATCAATATTTTCTCACCACAAGACCCTTGGAGCTCAAGGTCAAATTGGGTTTGCTCTGCTCAATACTCCTCCTTGCACTGTTGACCCAAATTAGGGTTTGAGTTTGCACAAAGTTGTTTTGACCTAAAAGGCCCAAAGTGACTTTCATGCTTCATGTTGGACTCACAAGTTTATCCATGCCAAGTTTCAAGTCTTGATTCCAATCTTTGCCCAGTCAATTGGACAATTGACCTAGAAATCAGCTGTATTGGGAAAAAGTCAACTGTGGCCAATTGATAGTCAAACCTCATGAAATTTGACCCACATCAACATATTGAACTCATATGAACCATTTGGTCAAGTTTGGATCACAATTCCACAAGAAATTTGATCAGATCACCAAAAGGGCAAAATGGTCATTTTTAGGGTTTTGACTGCACAAAGGCAATTTTTGACTGTTTGACCTAACCAGTGGAAAACCATGATCACATATGGACTCAATAACTCAATGGCATTGTCTTGATCCATTCAACAAGTTCAAAACATCCCAAATGCACAGGATTGACAGATGAATTTTCTAGTCAACTGATCAAATTTAACTGTATACTGAAAAGTCAAACTTTGACTTTTTGGTCAAAATCAAGTGCCAAGATTCATTTTTCATCAAGACATATCAAATTATGAAACTTGTTCATCAAGAAACCCAAAATTGCAAATTAGGGTTTAGAATGAGAAAATTTCATAACTTAGAATTTTTCTAAGTTATGAAACTTCCTTATTTTTTCCTAACTTTGTCCCATTTTTTCATCAAGATACAATTGGATTCAAGAAAAACTCAAAACACGAAAGTTGTAGTCCATTGTAAAATCTACAACTTTTATTCACAAAGTTTCCTCAAAAGAAGCTTGTATCTCAAGTTATGGTTTTTGGAATAAGGGTGCAAAACATTCTTAACTTAGAAATTTTTTGACCTATTCTAGGCAGGATTTTTGTCCAACTTCATAGCCACTTTTCACATGCTTCCACTTGGAATTTCAATTTTCATTACAAATATGGATTGTAGTACACATTCCAAGCTTTCCAAATTGTCCAAGAACTTCTCAAACACCCTTGTGGTTAGGGAGAATCGAATTTGCAAAGATGGGCAAAAGTCACTTTGTTCATAGCCAAATACATGTTCATAACCTTGGCATTTTCAACTCAGCATTGTTTAGGCTAGTTTACAGGCCTCTAATCCTCTTCACACTCAATAATTAAATGCATATCCTTTGTGTTAGAGTGTTATTTTGTTCATTTGGACAATACACACAAAATCAATCCTTAAGTAGAAAAAGCAATTTTGTCATTTTGGAAAAGTAAGGCTTTATGTCAAATTATGAATCTTTGAAGTACAGGCCATATCTTTGAGGCACAAGTTGATGGACAAATCCCACTGATCAAGAGAGAGTGCTGCAGCATGCTTGAGGGACCTGCATTGGCCTATAACCCAACTTGACTATCTTTGCTTATTAAAGAAGAAAACTTGCAAACTCACTATAATCTCTCATTCTTGTAAGAACCAGCCAAAGCAAACTTTGTCAACACTTTTCACATGACCTAACTGACCTAAAACACGAATCAACCACAACTCAAACCTTCTCATTCATCAAAACACCATTTTTCTGCAAGAAACAGGGCATTCCTGCAGTTTGACTTGGCCAGCATCATTCACTCGTGCGTTTTTTCCCAAACAAGTTCCAATACACTCCCTAACATCCATTGAAGCTATCCCAAGCCTTAGATACAAGCTGTAACATCCATAACCAAGTTTTCCATTTTCACTTTTCAGTTTTGCAGGTTGACTTCCATAGCTTGATTCAGAGAGATTCAAAGCAAGCTAAGCATAGGGGAAACATCCTTGGACTTCAGGCAAGCTGTACCAAAGTTCAAACTCCATTGAAGATACCTCCATTGCTGTACACGACTCAAGCTGAACAGGTAAAAATTTGAACTTCTATCTCTCTATCCAGGCATGGTTAGGCTTAAGTTTGTGAAGAAAGCATGTTCTACTCATAGCCCTGAACCCATCCATGTAGTTACTTTTCATTTATATTGTGTGTGCTATGAGAATTTTGGACCTGAACATGGAAGAAAACTTAGGTCAGAAATTGAGGATGGAGAAATTCTCCCTCGTTTCTGAGAGTTAGAACAACTTGTTTATATGTTTGAAATCGTGACTTGATGCTCTACATTATTGATGTTGTAAGTTTTTGTTAAAAGTCAAAGAATCAAGAGATAGCAGATGGAGAAGGAAGCGCGCGTTTTCTTGTTCAAACATGTGCTGGAGGTTGAAGACAGAGTTGACTTGGGCTGGGCCTGAGTCAACCTGCTTTTTGCACCCCTTTTTTCATTTTGCACCCCCCTGGCCCATTGTGTGATTTTTTAATCATTTTTGATTTTTTCTTTTTTGATTCTGACTTACTATTTTTTGCTCAAATATAAAAAATATAAAAAATATTTTTTCACCCATTTTTTCATTTATTTGACATTTATTTGTTTTATTTAGCTTATACATGTAAATAAATATATATACTTTTATTCAAAACCCTAGAAAATAATACAAAAAAATGTATTTTTTTAGTTATTATTTTTTTATTTACATTTTGGAAACATTTTCTAAAAATATACTTTTTTTTGTAAATAATTAATATTTCATTTTGTATATATTTAGTATATTTAATAAATAATATAAATACTTGTACATTTATTAGAATATTTAGGATAAAATATGAAAATAATAAATTTTTGTTTTTATTAATATTTGACATCAAAAATACTTTTTACAATATACATCTTTTTTTCTTTTGTATAAATTAATATATAATATTGTATAAATAAATATTATTTATTTATGAAAACTAGGGTTTTGCCCTAAGACCATAAAAATATCAAAAATTAACCTTTTTATTTTTTGTTTATATTTTACATTGAAAAATACTTTTACATACATAAAAGACCATTTTTGTGCATAATACATTGCATTTTGATATTTATTTATATTGTAAATATTGTACATTTAAATACTCGTCTATTCAATATGGATGTAATAGTTTAGATTTAAATTTCTTGTCAAATACCCCCATTCAAACATTTGTACCCCCATCCCCATAATCATGTTGTAATAATCTAGGACTTTAAAATTCCGCATTTAAAAGCTTTCTAATTATGCCATGATAGACCTAGGGTTTGTATGCAAAAATCAAATAACAAATAGCTTGACCTAATTCAAAGACAAAATGCATGAAAATGGACAACACAATGCACACTTACACCCTTAGGGTTACTCCACTTGTTGCCTTCAAAAATGGGCCATGCTTGCATGTTGAGTTTCTTTGGCAAAGCAAAACAAATCAAATGATCATAGTCCCTCGATGACGCTTTCGAAGTTGCCTAAACAAAATGATCATAGTCCCTCAAGAAAATTGCCAAAGACACTTGGCACCATTGAATTCATGGTCTATACGATGACCCGCGCCCGTCCCGTTAACATCCTAACACAAGATTGTCCACCAAATACAATGGTGGAACAATACTGTTAAAAGGGTTAAAACATAGGAAAAAGCTTTGAGTAAATTTAGGGGTAGACAACTCTTAGTTACTTGATCAAACTTGCAAAACAAATCCTTGCCATTTTTCAAAACACACTCCACAACACAACTTTCAAAACAACTTTCAAAACCTTGAAACATCTTTTCAAAAAGACAAACACCTTTTGTAAAACATTCGAGTAAAGAATTGTTACAAGGGTTGCCTAGACAAGGCATCTTTTTCAAAACATTTCCAAAACCACACACACAAAACACCATTTCAAACAATTGAAAGCACCATTTCAAACAATTGAAAATGCAAGGCAAGTGATCTAAGCAAGTAACTAAGAGCCCATGGATAACCATGGATAGAAAGGGTACTAATACCTTCCCTTTCTATAATCTACTCGCCGAACCCAAGAAAACATCTCAAAGGTTTTTGCTGTGCTTTTTAACCTTTCCTTAGGATAAAATAAAAAGTTGGTGGCGACTCTTGCTAAACCAAAACATTTGCGAAAACAAACGCAAAACCTCAAGTTAGTTCTCCCACCGTATCACAGAACTGGCGACTCTGCTGGGGAAATGATTAAAAGTGGAGTAACCTTAGGGATTAGATCACCCTTTTTGCATGACTAATTGTTTGCTTTGATTGCTTTATATTTTGGTTCTCTTGTTTGGGCTTGAAATCCTACACCCGGATTTGGGAAACATTTATAGATAGAAATACGTTGTGGAAATTGTGCAGGGTATACCGACACGGTTGAAGCAATAGCTATATTAGTGCGACATATTTGTGAGTACCGGTAACCCTTGAGTTCAATCAAGGAGAGTACGGGGCCGCTGAGTGATGTCACTAAGCACTAATGACCTAGAACCTTACTTGACCATCTTGGCCTTTTATTAGGGCTAGTGAGATGACCGGCTTTGGTGCAGTCCAAAGTTGGTAGATACTCGATACTACACTCATTGAGGGTTGTTTTCTTGGAATATTTTGGTCGCTAGTTAAGTGGCTAAACCAAAACAATGAACATGGAAAACAATCCAATGATATTGAGCTCCTTAGAACCCGATTACTATTTATAGGACAGGTTTTTAAGCCAACTACACTCAAGAGGGTACTTACCTATGAAACCCCATGCAAGCCTGAAACTAGGGTTTTTGTGTGACTTGCTTGTACATATGTTTGTGCATACATCATGAACATCATAAAGCATCATATGCATCCACTAACCATTTCAAGGGTTTGGATCTTCATCTTTGTTCTTGTTTTGTAGGTCATGGAAATTCTTCGCAGGAAAACTATCCAAGTCAACCTTGTGAGAATCCCTCCTTAACTCAAGGAGCTTACATCCAGAATTCCAGAAAGCTCTCTCTTCAGTGAAAGACATGGTAGACTGCTCAGCCTAGTCAACACCAACATTGAAGAGGACATGGTGAAAGTGTTGTTCCAATTCTTTGACCCCTTTCACCACTGTTTCATATTCCCCGATTACCAATTGGTGCCCACTTTGGAGGAATTTTCTCAACTCTAGAGAATTCCTATTCTTAATCAACTACCCTACAACGGTACGGAAAAAGAACCAAAGCCTGAAGATGTTGCTTAAGCACTACACTTGCAACCATCTGACATCAAGGGGCATTGGGAGACTAGAAGTGGTGTCAAAGGCTTCTTGGTAAAATTCTTGTTTGAGAAGGCACAAGAGTGTTGGAATTCTTTGGATCTGCAAGCCTTTGAAGAAATTGTGGCACTCCTCATTTATGGGTTGGTCTTGTTCCCAAATCCTGACCAACTTGTAGATGTCAACGTTGTCAAGATTTTCCTATCCAGGAATCCCATACCTACATTGCTTGGGGACATCCTCCACTCATTTTACACACGAACAATGAGAAAGAGAGGTGTTTTCATGTGCTGTACTCCTCTCCTTGCAAGGTGGTCTATTTCGCACCTTCCACAATCTGTTTTGAAGAATGACCAAGGCCTAAGGTGGTCACAACGGTTGATGACCCTCACACACTCTGATGTACATTGGTGTTCTCGGTCCAGAGAAAATGTCATCAACATCGATCGTTGTGGTGAGTTTCCTAATGTTCCATTACTTGGCATTAGGGGAGGCATTACCTACAACCCTTGTCTAGCTTTGAGACAATTTGGATATGCACGGAGGGATGGCCCTCATGACATGCTGATTCCTGACCTAGTTTTTGACTTCGACAACGATGCGCAAGGACTTCGCCAAAGATTCATCAGATCTTGGAGGATGCCTAACAAGGTAGATAGCAAGACACTGGGGCACAAGAACTCCATCCCTCTTGAGCCTTATCTCAAGTGGGTAAGGACCCGAGCCCAGAGTCTTATGATGCCTTACCCTCATATTCTCCCTTTGATTAAAGAGCCCGTTAAGGAAGGAGAGGTTCCCTACACCATCCTATATCCTGACATGCCAACATCATGGGAGGAGATGCAGAAGATTTGGATCCAACTCAAGGAGGAACGAAATACTTTTGAAGCCAGCTTCTACGCCAGTGAGAAGAAGGTTTTGGAGCTTACCCGCCGACTTCACGAGGAGGAGACCCTCAACACTTACATCGCGCCAAAGAGGATGCGCAACGTATTTTTACCTTAAGAAGTTTTTGTAATATTTGGCCCATGGGGCATTTATGTACTGACAAAATTTCTTCTTATTAATATGACGTGTGTTCTTTTTGTTTGCAACAATTTTGAATTTCTAAATCCTTGAATGCATTGCATGAATAAACATATCATTCATCATATGCATAAGCAGGTCTCCACACCAGGTTTCCTTATCTTTCTATTGTTTATTTCAGTAAGATGGATCTCGAACAGACGGTCAAAGATCTGCAGTCACAAAACTCACAGTTTCAACAGCTCCTAATAACCTTGGCAAAGGGTCAGGAGGATCTAAAAGCACTGTTGGGGAACAAAGAGCCAGAAAAAGGAAAAAAGAAGAAGAAGAGAGTTGGGGTAGCTACACTGGGAAGAAGGTTTGAGAATGAAGCTAGAATAGTTCTTGAATTTCCCTTCACATCTGAGGAGGAAACCAGTAAAGGAAAAGGAGATGCACTACCTTTTGAGTCCGAAGCTGAAGAGGAAGAGGTTGAGGAAGATGAAGACTACTCAGAGCAGCAATACCCGCCAGCGGATGACAAGTACAAAAACCTGGAGGATAGACTGGCAGCTATGGAGCTGCAAAGGATTCCTGGGTTAGATTTTGAAGAATTGGGATTGATCGCTGGGATTGTGATCCCTCCAAAGTTTAAGGTGCTAGTTTTTGCAAAATATGATGGGCTGTCTTGCCCGAAGATGCACTTGAGGTCATATGTCATAAGAATTCAACCTCATACATCCGACAGAAATCTTTAGGTACACTTCTTTCAGGATAGCTTGTCCGATACACAACTAGACTGGTTTTACCAGCTCGAGAGGTCAGAAGTGCATAACTGGGAAGACTTGGCAGCTGCCTTTTATCGCCAGTATCAATATAACGCTGATTTGGCGCCAACCCGTACTCAGTTACAAAGTATGGGGATGGCCTCAAATGAGGGATTCAAAGAATACGCCCAGAAATGGCGCGACTTGGCCGGAAGAGTGCAGCCACCTCTTTCAGATAGGGAGCTAGTTGATATGTTCTTAGGGACCCTATCTGGCCCGTTCTTCAACCATTTGATCGGGAGCTCTTCCGCAGGGTTTACTGAATTGATTCTGACTGGCGAACGGGTGGAAGCTGGTATTAAGAATGGGAAGATTCAAAAGGATGCCTCTGCATCTACAACTGCTAAGAAATCATTTCCGGCCAAGAAGGAGACAACTGTCATATACTCTCAGAAAAGATTGGGAAGAACTGAGCACCGGCCGACTGTGGGGGCCGTGATGATCCAAAATTCATCAAATGATCAGCCTCGTAACAACCAGTCTAGACCAAACCAGCAACGGGTAGAACGGCCACAACGGCAGTTCACCAGCATCAATATGACGCCTGCACAAGTTCTTCCCCATTTGTTGAAGTTAAATCTCACCACTATCAAAGAGGCACCAAAAAATGTGAACACATCTTCCCCACATTATCATCCTAATGCTAAATGCGCCTATCATTCTAACAACATCGGACATGACACCAACGATTGTTGGGCGCTTAAGCATAAAATTCAAGACTTGATAGATGCAAAAGAGGTTGAGTTTGATGCCCCAGAGAAACCAAACGTAATATCCGCTCCAATGCCGAAGCATGGTCGCAATGTCCATGCTATTGAAGAAGATCTGTATGTTTCTAATGTTGATGATCTGATGACTCCACTGTTGACAATCAAGTTGAATCTGTTGAAGGCTGGGATTTTCCCAGGATGTAAAGAAGACTGCTACTGTTGTTCCTCCCTACCAATCGACTGTCCATTACTGAAGATAGGCATCCAAGGCCTAATGGACAGCCAACAAATTCTTTTCGAAAAGATTCCTGCTATCCTAACTCCTATCGAAGATGTTTCAATAATCACCATTTCCACCAATCTTTCCAAGGTCCCTAAAAAGCCTGTTAAGATTACATCCGCTACAAAGTTTGTTCCTCTGAAAATAACCATGCCTGGGCATGTCCCCTACGAATCTGACAAATCAATACCATGGAATTATGGTGGAGAAATCTACTACCATGGTGTTAAACAAGTTGAGATAACTGAAGAGAGCTCTGACGAAGAAGATGCCGACATTGGAAACATTGCCAGTACGAGCAAGATTACCCAAAGTGGGAGAATATTTTCTCCAGAGATTGCCCCTCCAAAGGCAATCTTTGGACCCTCAGCTGCTGCCAAAGTTACTCCTGCACCGATAAAACTGTCTGCAAGAACTCCGTTGATTGAAGAAGTTGTTACTCCTGTGGTTGTCCCTCCTACTTCTGCTGATAAGGGGAAAGGGATCCAAGATGAGCTCACCAGGACGAGGGCTCAGCCATTGGTTATCCCCGAAACCTCTAAGAAAGAAATGGAGGAGATTCTGAAAATAATTAAGAGTGATTATGACGTGGTGGAGAAACTGGGGAAAACCCCCTCGAAGATCTCCATGTTAGCATTGCTGCTTTGTTCTGAGGCTCATGCCAAAGCATTGGTAAGGTTTTTGAAGACAACCCATGTTCCCCAGGAAACCTCAGCCGATCAATTCCAGGATTGTGTAGCCAGCCTTACCGCAGACAACGGCCTGGGTTTCTCTGATGCTGACCTGACTCTGAAGGGAAGAAAGCACAATGACGCATTTCATGTGTCAGTTGAATGTCGAGGAACTACTCTTGCCCATGTTTTGGTCGACACTGGTTCTTCTCTGAACGTGCTGCCTAAGAAAGCTCTGGACCGATTGGATTGTGAAGGCTTGGAGCTGAAACCAAGTAATATCATTGTCAGGGCCTTTGACGGGTCTAAAAGAATGGTACATGGGGAGGTCGACATCCCTATCAAGGTAGGAACTGAAGTATTCCACTCAACTTTCTATGTGATGGACATTCGTCCGTCATACTCTTGCTTGCTAGGAAGACCGTGGATACATAATGTTGGGGCAGTCACTTCCTCCCTACATCAGATGCTAAAATACCCTGTCAAAGGAAAGATCATAATTGTACATGGTGAAGAGGAATATATGATCAGTCACCTGAACTCCTTTCGGTATGTAGAAGTGGAGGGTGAATTTATTGAAACACCATTCCAACACTTCGAGGAAATTGCTCCCGAGGTTGCTGTAGCAAAGGCAGTAGCTGAGCAACCCAAGCAGGTGGCCAGGATGGCATCTCTGAAAGACGCAAAGGCTGCAATGAAGGAGGGAAAGAGCTCAACATGGGGTCAGTTACCTGACTTTCCCCACAAAACAGACAAGTTTGGGTTGGGATTTACCGCTGCGGGGCAAAAAGCTACGCGTCGCTCAAAAATTGAAAGAACACCCATCAAGATTTCTCCTCATGGAATCAATGCTTTGGAAGACGAAGACGAAGAGGGTAACATTGAAGACCGGATCTTCCCAACCGTCAAAGGGGGACTACACAACTGGGAGGCAAAAGACTTCGTCCCCATTACTTTCATTAATCAATAACTTATCTTTCGAATATTTCCTGTTGGTCTGTAATAATTACTTTTAAACAATCTGCACACTACTTTTTCACCTCATGCCTTGCCCGGGATATGTAGGTCCATTTGTAAGGGTTTTGATTCTCTTCATATCCATATGCCATGTTTAATGATTCATTGGACGTTTTTCATTTATAAAACTGCTGTGTTCATTTTATTTCCTTTTGCATTTTTGTTTGTTTAAGGATGGCTATCCCTTACACACACCCACACTCACAAATGCAGGTACCCATCCACTATGGATTCTATGGGTGACTATTCTGCTATGTCCTTCATTAACTCTGAAGATTTGGTCAATCAGGCTGAGTGCGAAGACGACGAAGATTGTGAAGTACCAGGAGAGCTAGCCAGACTTCTACAACAAGAAGAAAGGGCCATCTTGCCTCATGAAGAGTTGTTGGAAATAGTCAACTTAGGAACAGAGGAAGACATGAAAGAAGTGCAAGTGGGTGCCAATCTGGAACCAAGTGTCAAGGAGCGTTTGGTACAGCTGTTAAATGAATACGTTGAAATCTTTGCCTGGTCTTATGAAGACATGCCGGGTTTAGACACAGACATAGTGGTTCACCGTCTCCCTACAAGAGAGGATTGTCCACCAATCAAGCAAAAAGTCCGCCGAATGAGGCCCGACATGTCTGAGAAGATTAAAGCAGAAGTAATGAAGCAATTCAACACTGGCTTTCTGGTTGTTACATCCTATCCACAATGGGTTGCTAACATTGTGCCAGTACCTAAAAAAGACGGCAAGGTCAGAATGTGCGTAGACTACCGGGATTTGAATAGGGCAAGTCCTAAAGATGATTTTCCGCTACCGCACATCGACATTTTGATTGACAACACAACTCAGCATAAAGTGTTTTCCTTCATAGATGGATTCTCGGGCTACAACCAGATCAAAATGGCCCCCGAGGACATGGAGAAAACAACTTTTGTTACACAATGGGGTACCTTCTGCTACAAGGTGATGTCGTTCAGACTGAAGAACGCAGGGGCAACTTATCAGCGCGCCATGGTAGCTTTGTTTCATGATATGATACATCATGAGATCGAAGTTTACGTAGACGACATGATAGCTCGATCACAAACAGAGGAGGAACACCTTGAGCATCTGCAAAAGCTGTTTTCCAGGTTGAAAGAGTACAAACTCAGGCTGAATCCAAGTAAGTGTACTTTTGGAGTTAAGGTCTGGTAAACTCCTAGGATTTATTGTCAGCAACAAGGGCATTAAGGTCGATCCAGCAAAAGTGAAAGCAATACAAGAAATGCCTGCTCCCCGTACCGAAAAGGAGGTTAGAGGGTTCTTGGGGCGCTTGAACTATATTTCCAGATTCATCTCTCATCTAACGTCTACCTGTGAGCCAATTTTCAAACTATTGAAGAAAGATCAGGTAGTCGAATGGAACGACGATTGCCAAGCTGCTTTTGATAAGATCAAGGAGTATTTGCTAGAACCTCCTATTCTGATGCCACCCGTCGAATGAAGACCGTTGATCATGTATCTGACCGTCTTGGATAACTCGATGGGGTGTGTTTTGGGCCAGCATGACGAGTCTGGTCGAAAAGAGCATGCCATTTATTACCTTAGCAAAAAGTTTACCGACTGTGAGACTCGCTACTCACTGCTCGAGAAAACTTGTTGCGCTTTGGTATGGGTTGCTCGCCGACTAAGGCAGTATATGTTGACTCATACTACTCTGTTGATTTCCAAAATGGATCCTATCAAGTATATCTTCGAGAAGCCAGCTTTATCTGGAAGAATAGCTAGATGGAAAATGATCCTAACTGAGTATGACATCCAGTACACTACCCAAAAAGCTATAAAGGGGAGTGTACTAGCTGACCATCTAGCTCATCAAGCTATCGAAGATTATCAGTCCATGAGATTCGACTTCCCGGACGAGGACATCATGAATTTGGATGACATTAAAGGTAACAGACCGTATGACGGACCTGAAAATTGATCCCGATGGACCCTGTACTATGATGGTGCTTCAAATGCACTTGGAAACAGTATCAGTGTGGTACTCATTTCCCCGGAAGGTTGTCACACGCCTTTCACGGCCCGACTCTGCTTCAGCTGCACCAACAACATGGCTGAATATGAAGCCTGCATTTTTGGTCTCAAGGCTGCTATAGACCTGGGGATCAAATCTTTGATCGTATTTGGGGACTCGGCTTTGGTTATCAGTCAAATCAAAGGAGAGTGGGATACCAAGCATCCTAATATTATCCCATACAAAGAACATGTCCTGACATTGTTGCCTCATTTCGAGCAAATCACCTTCGAGCATTTCCCGCGAGAAGAGAATCAACTAGCAGATGCTCTGACTACAATGTCTTCCATGTTTAAACTCAACTGGGATAACGAGGCTCCCCAAATCACCATCGAGCGAATGGATGAACCTGCGCATTGTCATGAGATTAATACCGAAGAAGTAGTGGAACAACCGTGGTTTCACGAAATCAAAAGGTATCTCCAGACTAGAGAATATCCCGAAGGAGCTTCCGTAAATGACAAAAAGTTCCTAAGGAAATTTGCTGCCAAGTTCTTCCTGAGCAACGACATCCTCTATAAATGCAGCCATGATTGTGTTTTACTCCGATGTGTAGACAAAGCTGAAGCAGAGTTAATCATGACCGAGATACACAGCGGCACATTTGGCACTCACTTGAGCGGGCATACGATGGCTAAGAAGATTCTAAGGGCAGGCTATTACTGGTCTACCATGGAAGCAGATTGCCATCAACATTCCCGTACTTGCCACAAATGTCAAGTCTATGCTGACAAGATTCATATTCCTCCTGTTCCTCTCAATGTTCTGACAGCTCCTTGGCCATTCGCAATGTGGGGCATTGACATGATTGGAGAGATCAAGCCCACGGCGTCCAATGGACATCGCTTCATCCTGGTCGCCATTGACTATTTTACCAAATGGGTCGAAGCGGCTTCCTTCGCCTCTGTTACAAAGAATGTGGTTGCCCGCTTCATCAAGCAAAACCTCATATGCCAGTATGGTGTCCCCAACAGGATCATTACAGACAACGGTACAAATCTGAATAATACTATGATCACCGCTCTATGCGATCAGTTCAAGATTTATCATCACAATTCATCTCCCTATCGGCCGAAGATGAACGGTGCTGTTGAAGCTGCAAACAAAAACATCAAGAAGATCATTCAGAAAATGATAGTCACCTACAAGGACTGGCACGAGATGTTACCGTTTGCTCTGCATGGATACCGTACCACGACACGTACTTCAACGGGGGCAACCCCATTTTCTTTAGTATATGGCATGGAAGCTGTCCTACCCATGGAAGTTTAGATTCCTTCTTTAAGGATCATGAAGGACACTGGTTTGAATGAAGATGATTGGATTCAGACCCGACTTGATCAACTGAATTTGATTGACGAGAAGCGACTCGCTGCTGTTTGCCATGGTCAAACGTATCAAAAACGGATGATCAAGGCTTTCAACAAGAAAGTCAGACGTCAAGTATATCAAGTTGGAGATCTCGTAATCAAGCGGATTATCTTACCGCAAAGTGATCCTAGGGGCAAATGGACTCCTACTTACGAAGGACCATTTGTAATCAAGAGCATATTTTCTGGTGGTGCAATGATTATGACCACCATGGACGGCGACGATTTGCCGCACCCTGCGAACGCAGACATAGTCAAAAGATACTACGCATAAAGTCACCCGACAAGTCGAAAACCCGAAAGGGCGACTTGGGCAAAGATGGGTTTCCCGGTGGATCGAAAACCCGAAAGGGCGGTTCAGGCAAAAATTAGGGATAAAACAAAAAAATCTGTACACCTGACAAGTTGAAAACCCGAAAGGGCGACTTGGGCAAAAAAGGGTTTCCCGGTGGATTGAAAACCCGAAAGGGCGATCCAGGCAAAAGTTAGGGAATTAAAGCGTATGACTATGTCTCGTCGGATCACTTTAAAGAACAATCTCTTCATCAACAAACTCCAAGCTTCTGATCAATCCAGTTATCGGCGAACGAAGCATTTGAATGGACAAGATATTCAGAGTTGTGAAGGCTATGACAAAATGGGATCCCATAGAATTGTTGCACATAGCCATCTTTCTTTTGTATAAAATTTTCAATTTTTACGACAGCATCCTCTTACTAGGGTGTCTGTCTCCTTTGTACAAAGATACTCATAAAAAATTAATACAAATACTTTTCCAAATACAAGAATTTGCTTTGTCTTCCTGTTTCTCTTTTGCACTTATGTTTTATTTGAGAAACGTCCAATGTTTTGTTAAATAGGCATATGCATTTGAACATAATCATTTTCCTTACAAATAAAGAAAGATGATTGCTGATAGGTTGAAGGTACAAGTAGATATCTTGATACCCTTTCAAAAGAAATTCCCCGCAGATTTAAACTCCAAATTCCTCGACAAGGTCAAAATCCAGAACTTAATTCCCCAAACGAAGTTAAACTTCGGGATCCTCAGCAGAAAAAGCTTTCTCGAAACTAATTTCCCCAGCCAGAGAGCCTTCCGAAACTCAATTCCTCACAGGGTTAAGTTTCAATATCCCCAGTGGAGCCTTAAGAATTTGAAAATCCTATCCCCAGCGGAACCAGACTAGTGAATCTTCTCCCCACAGAGGTACTTCCCATCAGATTGTAGATTCTCAGTCTTACTCCTCCAGCACAAGCCTCCCAGGTTCTGGACTCCCCAGTAGAGATCATCAGAATTCTCTAGCCCCGCAAGTCACCAAGGAGTTTCAATCCCCAGCAGTGGTCCTAAGATCCCCAAACAATTGAAGATCTTGCATTCCCCAAGCAGATTGAAGACTCTCATTCTCAGTTGTTCACAGGATATTCAGATATTCCCCAATGAAGATCTCCTCAAGACAGGAATCCCTAGTAGATTGGCATACAACCCAAGCTCCTGATTCCCCAACAGTAGTCAACAGGGATGTCTCTTCCTCAGCAATAAAAAATTCTTGCACTCCCCTGCAGCAATCAAGGATTTACTCCCCCCGGCAGCAGTCAAGATTCTTTTATCTCCAGCCATCCAGGATTCATCTATCCTCAGCAAGACAACTCATCAGCTTACATGCGCATTCATTACATTCAATTTATATACATTGATAGAACATACATTGCATCATACATTTCATGCAACATAATTTTGTGTTTAGCTAACATTTTTTCCTTTCAGGATAAGAATAAAGGCTATCATTAAAAATTCAGATGCAGTTTTACACGGACTCATCATCAGGAAACCCTACACCGGTTCCTTTTCAACTTCAAGACTTCTGAAAACAGTTTACGGGTTCTCCAGACACGGATGTTAACCGATCGCTTGTTCAGACTCAACTTTTGAAAACAGTTTATGGACGCTTCCCAACAACAGATGCTGCTCTATTTCTTATTCAACTTCAACTTTTGAAAATAGTTTATGGATGCTTCCCAACAACGGATGCTTCTCTATTGCTTATTCAACTTCAAGACTTCTGAAAACAGTTTACGGGTTCTCCAGACACGGATGTTAACCTATCGCTTGTTCAGATTCTTCAATTTCTGAAAACAGTTTACAAATTCTCCAAACACGGATGTTAATCTATCGCTTGTTCAGATGCAACCTTTGAAAACAGTTTACGGATGCTTCCAGATACGGATGTCAATCTATTGCTTATTCAGACCCCCAGTTCAGAGACATTCCAAAATATGGATACCTTTCTGATACTCATTCCAGATGGCATCTTTAAGCCCATCCCCGACAAGGTTCTGTCACCCCTCCAGATGGCATCTTTAAGCCCATCTCCAAATGGCATCTCTAAGCCCATTCCCGCATCCATTGTTTCGACGAGTGCAAATTTAAGGACACTCTAGTGTCCAATCTCCTTTTACCTTCGAGACGCGAAAGGCAAACTTGTCAATCTAACTCTTCAGGTGCAAGAAGATTGAACAGGGGCAACTGTTGTACCCCAAAATTTTCCCTCCCATTTCATCAATATTTTCTCACCACAAGACCCTTGGAGCTCAAGGTCAAATTGGGTTTGCTCTGCTCAAGACTCCTCCTTGCACTGTTGACCCAAACTAGGGTTTGAGTTTGCACAAAGTTGTTGTGACCTAAAAGGCCCAAAGTGACTTTCATGCTTCATGTTGGACTCATAAGTTTATCCATGCCAAGTTTCAAGTCTTGATTCTATCTTTGCCCAGTCAATTGGACAGTTGACCTAGAAATCAGCTGTATTGGGAAAAAGTCAACTGTGGCCAATTGATAGTCAAACCTCATGAAATTTGACCCACATCAACATATTGAACTCATATGAACCATTTGGTCAAGTTTGGATCACAATTCCACAAGAAATTTGATCAGATCACCAAAAGGGCAAAATGGTCATTTTTAGGGTTTTGACTGCACAAAGGCAATTTTTGACTGTTTGACCTAACCAATGGCAAACCAAGCTCACATATGGACTCAAGAACTCAATGGCATTGTCTTGATCCATTCAACAAGTTCAAAACATCCCAAATGCACAGGATTGACAGATGAATTTTCCAGTCAACTGATCAAATTTAACTGTATACTGAAAAGTCAAACTTTGACTTTTTGGTCAAAATCAAGTGCCAAGATTCATTTTTCATCAAGACATGTCAAATTATGAAACTTGTTCATCAATAAACCCAAAATTGCAAATTAGGGTTTAGAATGAAAAAATTTCATAACTTAGAATTTTTCTAAGTTATGAAACTTCCTTATTTTTTCCTAACTTTGTCCCATTTTTTAATCAAGATACAATTGGATTAAAGCAAAACTCAAAACATGAAAGTTGTAGTCCATTGCAAAATATACAACTTTGATTCACAAAGTTTCCTCAAAAGAAGCTTGTAGCTCAAGTTATGAGTTTTGGAATAAGGGTGCAAAACATTCTTAACTTAGAAAATTTTTGACCTATTCTAGGCAAGATTTTTGTCCAACTTCATAGCCACTTTTCACATGCTTCCACTTGGAATTTAAATTTTCATTACAAAGATGTATTGTATTACACATTCCAAGCTTTCCAAATTGTCCAAGAACTTCTCAAACACCCTTGTGGTTAGGGAGAATCGAATTTGCAAAGATGGGCAAAAGTCACTTTGTTCATAGCCAAATACATGTTCATAACCTTGGCATTTTTAACTCAGCATTGTTTAGGCTAGTTTAAAGGCCTCTAATCCTCTTCACACTCAATAATTAAATTCATATCCTTTGTGTTAGAGTGTTATTTTGTTCATTTGGACAATACACACAAAATCAATCCTTAATTAGAAAAAGCAATTTTGCCATTTTGGAAAAGTAAGGCTTTATGTCAAATTATGAATCTTTGAAGTACACGCCATATCTTTGAGGCACAAGTTGGTGGACAAATCCCACTGATCAAGAGAGAGTGTTGCAGCATACTTGAGGGACCTGCATTGGCCTATAACCCAACTTGACTATCTTTGCTTATTAAAGAAGAAAACTTGCAAACTCACTACAATCTCTCATTCTTGTAAGAACCAGCCAAAGCAAACTTTGTCAACACTTTTCACATGACCTAACTGACCTAAAACACGAGTCAACCACAGCTCAAACCTTCTCATTCATCAAAACACCATTTTTCTGCAAGAAACAGGGCATTCCTGCAGTTTGACTTGGCCAACATCATTCACTCGTGCGTTTTTGCCCAAACAAGTTCCAATACACTCCCTACCATCCATTGAAGCTATCCCAAGCCTTAAAGATACAAGCTGTAACATCCATAGCCAAGTTTGCCATTTTCACTTTTCAGTTTTGCAGGTTGACTTCCATAGCTTGATTCAGAGAGATTCAAAGCAAGCTAAGCATAGGGGAAGCATCCTTGGACTTCAGGCAAGCTGTACCAAAGTTCAAACTCCATTGAAGATACCTCCATTGCTGTACACGACTCAAGCTGAACAGGTAAAAATTTGAACTTCTATCTCTCTATCCAGGCATAGTTAGGCTTAAGTTTGTGAAGAAAGCATGTTCTACTCATAGCCTTGAAGCCATCCATGTAGTTACTTTTCATTTATATTGTGTGTGCTATGAGAATTTTGGACCTGAACATGGAAGAAAACTTAGGTCAGAAATTGGGGATGGAGAAATTCTGCCTCGTTTCTGAGAGTTAGAACAACTTGTTTATATGTTTGAAATTGTGACTTGATGCTCTACATTATTGATGTTGTAAGTTTTTGTTAAAAGTCAAAGAATCAAGAGATAGCAGATGGAGAAGGAAGCGCGCGTTTTCTTGTTTAAACATGTGCTGGAGGTTGAAGACAGAGTTGACTTGGGCTGGGCCGAGTCAACCTGCTTTTTGCACCCCTTTTTTCATTTTGCACCCCCCTGGCCCATTGTGTGATTTTTTAATCATTTTTGATTTTTTCTTTTTTGATTCTGACTTATTATTTTTTGCTCAAATATAAAAAATATAAAAAATATTTTTTCACCCATTTTTGCATTTATTTGACATTTATTTGTTTTATTTAGCTTATACATGTAAATAAATATATATACTTTTATTCAAAACCCTAGAAAATAATACAAAAAAAATGTATTTTTTTAGTTATTATTTTTTTATTTACATTTTGGAAACATTTTCTAAAAATATACTTTTTTTTGTAAATAATTAATATTTCATTTTGTATATATTTAGTATATTTAATAAATAATATAAATATTTGTACATTTATTAGAATATTTAGGATAAAATATGAAAATAATACATTTTTGTTTTTATTAATATTTGACATCAAAAATACTTTTTACAATATACTTCTTCTTTTTCTTTTGTATAAATTAATATATAATATTGTATAAATAAATATTATTTATTTATGAAAACTAGGGTTTTGCCCTAAGACCATAAAAATATCAAAAATTAACCTTTTTATTTTTTGTTTATATTTTACATTGAAAAATACTTTTACATACATAAAAGACCATTTTTGTGCATAATACATTGCATTTTGATATTTATTTATATTGTAAATATTGTACATTTAAATACTCGTCTATTCAATATGGATGTAATAGTTTAGATTTAAATTTCTTGTCAAATACCTCCATTCAAACATTTGTAACCCCATCCCCATAATCATGTTGTAATAATCTAGGACTTTAAAATTCCGCATTTAAAAGCTTTCTAATTATGCCATGATAGACCTAGGGTTTGTATGCAAAAATCAAATAACAAATAGCTTGACCTAATTCAAAGACAAAATGCATGAAAATGGACAACACAATGCACACTTACACCCTTAGGGTTACTCCACTTGTTGCCTTCAAAAATGGGCCATGCTTGCATGTTGAGTTTCTTTGGCAAAGCAAAACAAATCAAATGATCATAGTCCCTCGATGACGCTTTCGAAGTTGCCTAAACAAAATGATCATAGTCCCTCAAGAAAATTGCCAAAGACACTTGGCACCATTGCATTCATGGTCCATACGATGATTCGCGCCCGTCCCATTAACATCCTAACACAAGATTGTCCACCAAATACAATGGTGGAACAATACTGTTAAAAGGGTTAAAACATAGGAAAAAGCTTTGAGTAAATTTAGGGGTAGACAACTCTTAGTTACTTGATCAAACTTGCAAAACAAATCCTTGCCATTTTTCAAAACACACTCCACAACACAACTTTCAAAACAACTTTCAAAACCTTGAAACATCTTTTCAAAAAGACAAACACCTTTTGTAAAACATTCGAGTAAAGAATTGTTACAAGGGTTGCCTAGACAAGGCATCTTTTTCAAAACATTTCCAAAACCACACACACAAAACACCATTTCAAACAATTGAAAGCACCATTTCAAACAATTGAAAATGCAAGGCAAGTGATCTAAGCAAGTAACTAAGAGCCCATGGATAACCATGGATAGAAAGGGTGCTAATACCTTCCCTTTCTATAATCTACTCCCCGAACCCAAGAAAACATCTCAAAGGTTTTTGCTGTGCTTTTTAACCTTTCCTTAGGATAAAATAAAAAGTTGGTGGCGACTCTTGCTAAACCGAAACATTTGTGAAAACAAACGCAAAACCTCAAGTCAGTTCTCCCACCGTATCACACCTAGATATAGAACTTGAACGACCAGTCATAGTCACCTAGGACAAATAGAAACTGAAAAATTATTACATGTCCTAAGAAAATACCCGACTTCTTTAGGATATAACATCTCAGATCTAAAAGGAATAAGCCCTTCTATTTACATGCACCGTATTATGCTGGAGGAAGACTGTTAAACCTCTAGGGAACATCAAAGGAGAATCAATCCCATTCTGAGGGATGTAGTCAAAAAGGAAGTAGAAAAGCTATTAGAAGAAGGAATAATATACCCAATATCCGACAGTAAATGGGTTAGCCCAGTACATGTCATACCTAAGAAAGGAGGTGTTACAGTTGTCAGCAATGCTAAAGGAGAATTTGTAACGCAACAAACTCACACCGGGTGGAGAATGTGCATCGACTATAGAAAGTTAAACAAAGCCACTCGTATAGATCACTTTCCTTTACCTTTCATTGATAAAATGCTTGAACGACTAGCTAAGCACTCTCACTTCTACTATTTAGACGGTTATTCCGGATTTTCCCAAATCCTTATCCATCCTGACGACCAAGAAAAGACGACTTTCACTTGTCCTTATGGTACGTTCGCTTATCGATGAATGCCATTCGGATTATGTAATGCCCCTGCAACATTCCAGAGATGTATGATGTCCATCTTCTCTGATTTTCTAGATGGCGTGATGGAAGATTTTATGGATGACTTCTCCGTCTGTGGAGAAATTTTTGAAGTATGTTTATCGAACCTTGAAATGGTACTAAAAAGATGCGTAAGTGTCAATTTCATGCTAGGAATAATGCCACTTCATGGTCCAACAAGGAATTGTCTTAGGGAACATAGTATTCGATTGGGGAATTGAAGTAGATAAAGCAAATATCTAAGTAATAGAAAATCTTCAACCACCCAAAACTTTTAGAGAAATAAGAAGTTTTCTAGGACACACTGGTTTTTATCGACGTTTCATTACAGACTTCTCTAAAATAACCAAACCTCTAACTGAACTGCTAATGAAGGATGATGAGTTCATTTTCACCGGCAAATGCTTGGACGCGTTTACAACACTAAAAAAGGCATTAATTTCAGCACCTATTATGCAACCTCCTGGTTGGAGTGAACCATTTAAGATAATGTGTAATGCCAGTGACTATGCTGTAGGCGCAGTCCTAAGACAAAGAAAGGATAAAAAGCTTCATGCAATCTACTATGCAAGTAGAACCCTAGATCCTGCGCATACAAATTATGCTACAACTGAAAAAGAATTGTTAGTTATTGTGTTTGCCTTAGATAAATTTCTTTCTTACTTAGTAGGAGTACAAATAATCATCTATATCGATCACACTGCAATCCGATACCTCTTGAGTAAGAAAGACGTCAAACCAAGATTACTAAGGTGGATCTTGCTTCTACAAGAATTCGATTTGGAAATCAAAGACAAGAGAGGGACCGAGAATGTAGTAGCTGACCACCTATCCAGAATAGAAGGCATCAAACTAGATCATGTACCCATCGATGATGATTTTCCTTATGAACACCTTGCAGCCCAATTAGAATTAGAAAGTATTACAATCGGGTACCCTGTGACTTATGAAGACACGAACACAAACGAAATCTTGGAAGCAGTCTACACTAAAACCATACTGCCATGGTATGCTGATTTTGTCAACTACTTGGCTGCTGGAGTGCTTCCACCTGATATGTATTATCAACAAAAGAAGAAATTCTGTCATGACCTTAAACACTATTATTGGGACGAGCCTTTGCTTTTCAAAAGAGGTGCCAATGGTATTTTCCGTCGATGTGTTCCCGGAAACGAAATTGAAAACATAATTTTCCACTATCATGCCGCTCCCTATGGAGGACATGCAAGTACTTCAAAGACTTACGCTAAGATATTACAAGCTGACCTCTATTGGCCTAATCTTTGGAAAGATGTCCATATCACAGTTAAAAATTGCGACCGATACCAATGCACTGGAAACATCTTTAGACACGATGAGATGCCTCAAAAGGGAATTCTAGAAGTTGAAGTCTTTGACGTATGGGAAATTGATTTCATGGGACCCTTCATGTCTTCCTTTGAAAATCACTACATACTAGTTATTGTCGACTATGTTTCAAAATGGATTGAGGTTGTAGCCTCTCCAACAAATGATGCACGAGTAATAGTCAGGCTTTTCAAGAACATAATATTTCCAAGATTCGGTGTTGCGAGACTCGTCATCAGTGATGGTGGCTCCCATTTCCTTTCCAAAATCTTAGAAAAGCTATTAGCAAAGTATGGAGTCCGACATCGAGTCGCAACACCTTATCATATGCAAACAAGTGGGAAAGTAGAGGTCTCCAACAGAGAGATTAAGAATATCTTAGAAAAAATGGTAGCAACCTCTAGGGAAGATTGGTCATCTAAGTTACACGAAGCTCTATGGGCATATAAGACGGCATACAAAACTCTGATTGGAACTACGCCATTTAAATTAGTCTATGAGAAATCATGTCATCTGCCGGTAGAAATAGAACATAAAGCTTATTGGGCCATTAAAACCCTTAATTTGAATTACAGCGCAGCGGGTGAGAAAAAAATCTTAGATATCCACGAACTAGAAGAACTTAGACTAGACGCTTCAGAAAATGCTCGGATTTATAAGGAGAGAACTAAAAATGGCACGATAAACGAATATCTAGAAAAGAATTCAATGAAGGCGGTATAGTTCTAATATTTAATTCTAGACTTAAACTATTCCTAGGAAAACTTTTCTCTAGATGGTCTGGTCCATTCGAAGTCACTAAGGTCTTTCAAAATGGAGCAATAGAAATCAAAGGAATATGTAGTGAACCTTTCATCGTAAACGGACATCGTCTAAAACATTATCATAGCATCGATAATAAAGAATATTATGAAACCTTTAGGCTAGACACGCTGCCACCCTATTCATTAGACTAATCACCGTGTTATGTCGAGTTTATGACGTAAAACAAAGCGCTTATTGGGAGACAACACACTTTTTAATCTTTTCTTTTTTGCTTTGCTTAATTTTCATTTTTCTTTTCTTACTTTTGTTATTGCTTATTTCTATTCTGATAAAATTATGCAGTATTGTTTCTCTAATATTACTCTCTACTAACTTAATGCTAACTATCAACCTACTTCAGGCTAACTTTCCTATTAGCTAATTACACTAACCACGATGAATCTGGTTGATACTTTGGGTATTATGTTTAGAGGAAGAAATCATCATAGGAGGTTTGAGTCTTTATCTGATAGGGAGATAGGATTGAGTACCTACCCCGACGGACCATTTATGATAACATTAGGAATCTGAGATAGTGTTTTGTTTTTATTAAGCCAAATAGGCTGGGACACATCTGCTTTGAGAAGAAAGTTTAGCTCATACCGTAGATTAACCTTAGAGTTTTTAAGCTCCCTTACCTACAAACCTAACCATGGTCTGGGCTTCAATATAGGACTAATTAGGTTTAGGCTTTTTGGTATTGAATACACCTTCACCCATAGGGAGATGGCAGAACTATTAGGATTTCCACACGGCCTAGATGCATTCACAGTAATCCAGGAAGAACTTTTCAATGTGGGTGAGCTAGACTATTTCTGGGGGGATATTATAGGTATAGGTAACCCTAAACCTGATGACATGAACTCAGAAAACATCCATAACCCAACTTTATATATTTTCATAAAATCCTATCCCACACCCTCTTTGGTAAGCCTGAAAAACATAACCACGATATCTAGAGCCGAGCTTTTCATTATGTCCTGCGCTTTGCAAAACTGTCCCATAAATGGAGCTACATTTATGATAGCAAACATTCACCGTCTTGCGAGAGCTGTTCATGAACCCATCCTGATATGCGGCTGTAATACGGTGGGAGAACTGACTTGTTTGTTTTGCATTTGATTGCAATTATTGCGGATAGCAAGAGTACGCCACCTACTTTTCTTTTATCCAATAAGTAAAGGGTGGGAAGAACAGGAAAGACCTTTGAGATGTTTTATTGAGTTCAGGGGGTAGATTATGAAAAGGGAAGGTGTTAGCACCCTTTTCATTCATAGTTATGTATGGGCTCTTAGTTGCTTGCTAGATCACTTTGAAAATGCTTTGTTTGAAAATGTGCTTGGTGGGTTTTGAAAGTATTTTTGAAAAGCACCTTTGTTTAGGCAAACTTTGTAATTATTCTCGTCTCTATAAGAATGCATACAAAGTGTTGGGCTTCTTGAAAATATTTCATGTTTATGAAAGTGTTTGGTGTGTTTGAAAATATGTTTGTTTTGAAGATGGATTGTGAGCAAGCAACTAAGATAGTTCTACCTACTCAAAAGTCTTTTTGTTTATTCCTTCCTTTGATATTTCTATCTTACCATTGATTGGTAAGAAGCCTTATCTTTGGATGTAAAGGGACGGGCGTGGATCATCGTATAGTCATGAATAGAAATATTGTGAGATGTCTTAGCATTTCTCTTGAGGGACTAAGATCATTTGAAGGCAACATTCGAAGTATCATCGAGGGACTATGATCTTGTATTTTTTGATTGTTTTTGCTAAGACATCTCACATGCATATTATGACCTTTTTCTCAAGGCAACAAGTGGAGTTAACCCTAGAGGTGTAAGTGTGTAAGTGTTTATTTTTCATGCTTGATTTGTCTTGGATTAGGTTTGTCTAAGATTGATTTTATCTTTCCATACAAATCCTAATTACTAGCCTTTATATGAAAGTGATAAATTGCGGAAAGTAAATTTACTACGCTATTACATCATTTGAGGGATGGGGTGTACAAATTTACAAATGGGGATTGCAAGAAATTAAATCCTAATTATCTATTATAACCATATTGAATTTGAATAAATGTACAAGAATTGAAACGTATATAATGTACAAGGCATGAATGAAAAGAAAATGAATTTTGTTTTGATTTTGTTAAAGGAAGATTTTGGCCTATTTAACTAAAAGGAAATTTAATTAAACTAAAGAAAAATTAAGATTAAGTTAAAGAAAAGAAAATAAATAGAAAAAAATGTTTTTGATCTTTTTCATTGTAAGAGGTTAAATAAAAATAAACTAAATAATTTAAATATATTTTTGGTGTTTTTGTGTAGAAAACAGTTTTTTGTGTTTAAAATAGTTTTTTGTGTAGAAAACATTTTTTTTATGTTTGGGCTCAGGGTCTGCTTGTTAGTTAGTAAGCAGACAAAGTGAGAAAATATGAAAAATGAACAAAAGGTCTCGCTGGGGCTTGAACCCAGGACCTTCTACATGGCAAGGCTTTTAGCGCGTGCTGTTTGTACCACTGGGGTGGTCTGTTTCATCCGTTGGTTATACAACTTGCACTAAATATAAAATGAACTCATTTCTGAAGGTTTAAACATGGCTTCATCTTCTTCCTTCGCGCGCAGGGATGCATGACTCCAATGTTGAGCTTCGAAAGGCTTCATTTCTCAGCCAAATCGAAAGATATAAATATCAAACCTGTCTAAAGTTTGAAAATGAATCTCTGAAAGTGTAATTTGAATGAGCTCTATATGACTTCCAGGAATGATTCGATGATGGGTTAAGCCTGTTTTGACCTCCCTGAAGCTATTCCAGTTGCTACTTTGCTTTGAAAGTCACTGAATCGAAAAGATGGTATATAGAAGCTGGGAGTGAATTGAAAGGTTGGTATATGGAAGCTATGGAGTGAACCGAAAGGCTGATATATGGAGGCTAGGGAGTGAATCGAAAGGCTGGTATATGGAATCTAGGGGGTGAATTGAAAGGCTGGCTAACACATGAAGGGATTTCATATTTTTGTGGGTAAGGTCAAGATGTGCCAAGTTTTATGCTTGGCTTTATGCTTGTATGCAGGTTCTGAGTTGTTGACAACTTTGGGAGTGTTTGAATATTTTTTCAACACAACAAGAATCTGGCCCTTTGATTTCTAAATGGTCTCTATATTTATAGAGAAAAAGGTTTGGGAAGTTGGAGTAACCAGATTTGTAAGATAACAAACAATGGTTTGGTTAAAAACGAAAAAACCAAGTTGAGTGAATTTTCATAGTTCCCAAGTTCAAGTACAAGCAGAGCTTGATGTTTATTGGGTGCAGGATATTTGTCCCATGCTTTTGATGTTGCTTGTGTTCATATAAAATCAGGTTGGGAGTTCAAGAAGCTGACTTTGTGATTAAAGTAATCTTTATGAAAATAGATACGTAGCTTTTTGCCATTTCATCCAAAAATGGTATAATCTAGTGGATAAAGCTTCGAATCTTAGTGTAATGCATCACAAATTTGTGTAAACCTCTGATTATGTAAATATTTAGAAGCAACATAGCCTGGAAAGTGAGATTTGGAGGATAAGGGTATGAGATTTGATCAATGTTCTTCAACCAAGCTTGCTCGAAGGAGGCCAAATCCCCAATCGAAGCTTATGACCAAGCTTGTTTGAAGGAGGCCAATGCCCAATCGAAGCTTATGAACCAAGCTTGCTTGAAGGAGGCCAAATGCCCAATCGGAGCTTGTGAACCAAGCTTGCTCGAAGGAGGCCAAATGCCCAATTGAAGCTTGTGAACCAAGCTTACTCGAAGGAGGCTAAATGCCCAATCGAAGCTTGTGGATTAAACTTTCTTGAAGGAGGCCAAATGCCCAATTGAATCTTGTGAACCAAGATTGCTCGAAGGAGGCCAAATTCCCAATCGAAGCTTGTGGATTAAACTTTCTTGAAGGAGGCCAAATGCCCAATCGAAGCTTGTGAACCAAGCTTGCTCGAAGGAGGCCAAATGCCCAATCGAAGCTTATGAACCAAAGCAAGCTTGATTCGAATAGCCTGAACCAGATTTTGAATTCGAACTGTTATCTGCAGCCACTCTTTTAAATCTGCTTTGCCTTTTCGACATTTCCCTCTTCCTCCTTTCTTCAACCTGATGCTTGAGAGCCCAATATGATTCATGGAAAATACATGGGGCATTAAAGGTCCAATTGTACTTGTCCAAACCTGAACCTTAATTTGAGCTATTAGTGTTGAGGAAGTATCTTGAGTTGATCAAACCTTGTGAAGTCTTGACCCAATAGAGATCTTGGTGAGAAAATTCTTGAGAAATGAGAGGGCAAATTTTAGGGTACAACAACTTCCCCTGTTCAATCTTCTTAAACCTGAAAAGTGAGTATGGAACGTTGTCGTTCATAGCTTGAAGGTGGAAGATTATTGAACACTAGAGTGCTCAGAAATTTGCACTCGATGATGTGTTAGTTGATTGTGTAGGAAATGGGCTTAAAGATGCCATTTGGAGAAATGATGGAGAGTTGTCGGAGATGGGCTTATAGATGCCATCTAAAGGTGATTATTGATAGAAATTAGACTAAGTCCAAGCTTGAATGTAACTGGGAGAATTATCAGAATAAATCTTTAGTCGATTTAATCTGAAGGAGTAGATGTAGTAGGATAAGTATCAGAATAATATCCATAACTGGATCGTATCTGACTCGTATCTTAAAGATGTATTGAATGAGTGTCAGAATGACATCCGCATCTGGGTTGTATCTGAACTGCATTTGAAAGATGTATTGAATGAGGGTCAGAATGACATTTGCATCTGGATCGTATATGAACTGTATTGAATGAGTGTTAGAATGACATCCTTATCTAGATCGTATCTGAACTGTATTTGAGAGATGTATTGAATGAGTGTCAGAATGACATCTGCATCTGGATCATATATGAACTTTATTTGAAAGAATCTGGAATAAGTATCAGAATGTCATACGTCTCTGAATCGTATCTGAACTGTTTCTAGAAGAGAATCTAGAATAAGTATCAGAATGTCATCCGTCTCTGGATCGCATCTGAACCGTTTCTAGAGTGAATCTGGAATAAGTATCAGAATGTCATCCATCTCTAGATCGTATCTGAAATGTTTCTAGAAGAGAATCTGGAATAAGTATCAGAATGTCATCCGTCTCTAGATCGTATCTGAACCGTTTCTAGAGTGAATCTGGAATAAGTATCAGAATGTCATCCGCCTCTGGATCGTATCTGAAATGTTTCTAAAAGAGAATCTGGAATAAGTATCAGAGTGTCATCCATCTCTGGATCATATCTGAACCGTTTCTAGAGTGAATCTGGAATAAGTATCAGAATCTCATCCGTTTCTAGATTATATCTGAACTATTTCTAGAAGAGAATCTATAATAAGTGTTAGAATGTCATCCGTCTCTAGATCGTATCTGAACTGTTTCTAGAAAAGAATTTGTAATAAGTATCAGAATGCCATCCGTCTCTGGATCGTATCTGAACTGTTTCTAGAAGAGAATCTGGAATAAGTGTCAGAATGTCATCTGTCTCTGGATCGTATCTGAACTGTTTCTATAAGAGAATTTGGAATAAGTATCAAAATGTCATCCGTCTCTGGATCGTATCTGAACCATTTCTAGAGTGAATATAGAAATTCACGAGAAGGAGCCTGTGTAGGACGGCTTTAGGATGAGTCTGTGTGAAACTTCATCTGTAAATATATGAGAAGGAACCTGGGTAGGGTTGCTTCAGGATGAGTCCGTGTGAAACTTCATGTTGTACCCAGAAATTTTCCCTCTCACTTATCAAGAATTTTCTCACAAGATCTCCTTGGGCTCAAGACTGCACTAGGGTTTGATCAGCTCAAGACATCTCCTCAAACACTGATGAACAAAATTAGGGTTTGAGTTTGCACAAGGATTTCTGAACTTCCATTATCCCATGTGACTTTCATGGATCATCATGGACCCCCAAGATTAATCATGCCAAGTTTCAAGCCTTGAATCACATTTTTGCTCAGTCAATTGAGCAGTTGACCTAAAAATCAGTTGTATTGGGGAAAAAGTCAACTATGGCCAATTTACAGTCAAACTTCATAATTGTTTATCCATATCAACATTATAAACTCATATGCATCATTTGATCAAGTTGGACCGCAATTCCCCAAGAAATTTGATCAAATTATCAAAAGGGCAAAATGGTCAAAATTAGGGTTTTGATTGGGAAAGGGCAATTTCTGATTTTTAACCTAGAAAATGATCAATTGGTTTAAGTAATGATCTCAAGAGTCCAATTGCATCATTTTTACCTAATGACATGGTTCAAAACATTGCAATTCCATTGGATTGACAAATGAATTTTGTAGTCAATTGATCAAAAGTCAACTATATACTGAAAAGTCAAACTTTGACTTTTTGGTCAAATTCAAGTGCCAAGGATCACAATTCATCAAAACATGTCAAAATATGAAACTTATTCATCAAGAAATCAAAAATTCAAGATTTCATTTTGAAAAGTCAAAATTTCTAAACTTAGAAATTTTTCTAAGTGTTGGAAATTTCATATTTTTTCATAACTTTGAGCCAAATTTTCACCATGATGCAAGATGATTCAAGAGAAACTTCCAAAACTAAAGTTGTAGATATCCATGAAATCTACAACTTTTCTTTACACAACTCCTTCCAAAAATGCTTGGATATCAAGTTATAATTTTATGAACATGTGGTCATGAAACTAAACACTTAGTGAAATTTTGCCCTAATTTGGTCAGGATTTTGACCTAACTTCATGGCATTTTTTCATATAGTTCCAAGGGGAATCTTCAAAAGAAATTCAAAGATGGGTTGTAGAGCATATTGAAATCTTTCCAAAATGTCCAAGAACTACTTGAGATCATTCTTGAGGAGGGAGAATCGAAGAGATGAAATTATGGTTTTGTCACTTGAATTACAAGTCATTTTTTATGAACACTTGAACCGAATCCATGCTAGGCTGCATTATCTTTGCTTTGAAGGCCTAAAAATTGTTTGTAACTTCATAATTAAATGTTTACACAACTGTTAGGGCTTTGATCCAAGCAATTGAGCTATTGTCCAAGTTGCATTTCCATTTATGGCACAAAGTTAACAATACCATTCTTGTAAAGCAAGCTTTTGCATAAAGTTCACATTAAGCCTCTAACTTGTTCCCTCTGATCACATTCCATCCACAAATTCATAAGAAAGCTTGTTTAAAGCATAAACACTCTATCTTAGCAAGTACACAAGGCATGGAAACTTATTTTGTCAAAAAATCACATGTTTAACTTAAACATGTAAATTTGAATTCTGATCAACTAGAGCACTCCAAACTTGTTGCTTATAAATAGAGTCACTATTTGTGAGCTAGGGCACGAGCTTTAACACTCTGAAACACTCCCAAATTCCCTCTATCTAGAAATTTCACAAAAAACTCCATTCTTGTGCAGGTTCTGACCTTGAACTTGTATCTTCTATTTCCCTCGTGCGTTCTTTGGCCTTTCAGTTCCTAAAGCTCCTATACATCAAATATAACTTGTCCCTGTCCCTATTACACGATTGTAACACCATTTGCATCAAACTCCATAACCAAAAACAGTGCATTTCACATTGACTTCTCCAAGCCATTCCAACCATCCATTGCTCAAGCTAATCATTGCATTAGCTTCTTGGGAACTTGAGGAAGCTAACCTGATCACCACAACAACTTGAATCAAGCTCTAACTCAAAACACGATCTCCAAATGCAAGTTGAGTTTTATGAACTTCTATCTTTTCATTTAGGCATTGTTAGGCTTGCATTTGTGAAGATAAAACATAGACATCATTTCCCTAAAACTATACATGTTCATAGATTTCATTTATATTGCTTGAGTAGTGAGAATTTTTAGTTTGAACTTGCTGAAATATTTAGGTCAGAATTTGGTACTTTTAAAATTCATGTTCATCTTTGAGAGTTAGCTTAAGTTATTTACATATTCAGAATCGTGAGGAGATTTCTAACAAGTTTGATGTTGGAAGTTTTGTGAATGGATGAGAGATGAGTGAGTTACAAGAACCATGGCTGGAGGTTGAAGATGAAGTTCATTTCTGGAACTTGTTTTGCCTTACATATTTATTATTTTACTTGTATTAACGGATGTATAGCCACCCCATGGGTAAGGCAGCGCGCGTTTCATACTAAGGGCGTGGGTTCAAGCCCCAGCGCTGCCATTTTTCCTAATTTGTTTTCATATTTTTCTTATTTTTGTCACATAACAGATGCGCTGGGCATCAACAGTTGAGCCTTGTTATTTTTGCTGACCTCCCACCCTCCTGACTGTTTTTAACACCCCTGGCCCAAGTTATTTATTTATTTATTTATTTCATTTATCTTGTAGGTGTTTAGGTATTGGCTTGCATTTTTGGTAAATCCCAAGTGTATGTGTGAATGTCATGACTGATGTCATAACATTCTAGTTCAGGTTGTACTAACTCATTAGGTACCTTTGCAGAAAAATATTGTAATTCAAATACTGATGTTTATAAGTGTGTATCTGAGCATTTTTGCAAAATGATCACATTTTGCTAAATCAGTAGACAGGTTTTCTCAGATGTCATAACAGATGTTATGACATCCTGTTCTGAACTAACAGGATTGCAGGATTGGATAAGTCTGAGTTTTTTCAGGAAATAACTCAGTCCTTTCTGAACAGAATCCTGCGTTTTCTGAGGGGTAACCTAGCTCAACCCTAACCTGGTTAATAAAGTCCTGTGACCTGATCTTTAGGTCAAAACGGAATTAACCCTAGGTTTTTGGAAACCCTAACTGAAGTTGCAGCTGCTATATATTCAACAGAGCTGCTGTTTTTCATGGATGGCTTTTATTGATTAGAAGATCATTTGTAATCTGTATAGATTTGTTTATTGTACTCCAAGCAATTATCATTGTGATAAGTGCCTTGGAATAGGTTTCAAATTGTAAGGGTTGTGTAGCACTCAAAGCTTTAAAGCAAGAGTGTTTGAATGTTCCTTGACTAAAGCTGTGAAGCAGAGTCAAGTTAGTTGTGTGCATCACTCAAAGTTGTGAAGCAAGAGTGATTGTGTTGCTTGATTAAAAAGCTGTGAAGCTTAATCAAGTGTTTGTCTTTGAAGAGTGTCTTCATCAATTCTTAAGTCAAATTGGTTTATGTATCACTGCACTGATTGAGGGGGAGTGAGTAGGAACTCAGGTTTAAGTTGTACTTAGATTGGAATTGCATTGGGTAGGTCTTAAGTGAAGGAGATAAACTGGTTGGTTTATTCCTGAATTAAAATCTCTTATAGTGGATTTCCTCCCTGGCTTGGTAGCCCCCAGAGTAGGTGTTGTTGCACACTGAACTGGGTAAACAATTGACTGTGTTCTTTATTGCTTTTGTATTTACTGTCATATAGTAAGTCAGATACGGTGTCATAACATTGAACGTGACATTGAGTATCTGCAGCCAGAATTTCAATTGGCATCAGAGCAGGCACCCTGCCTGTATTACTGGGTGAGATCTAGGGATATCACTTTCTGGAACTATGGACAAAGAAGGAGTTTTTGGAAATAGACCATCCATTCTGGACGGAACCAATTATGACTACTGGAAACCTCGTATGATTGCCTTCCTAAAATCTCTGGACAAAAAGGCTTGGAGAGCTGCTGACAAAGGATGGATTCATCCCACCATAACTGAGAGAGATGGGACAATCAGTCTGAAGCCTGAGGAAGATTGGAGTAAAGAAGAAGATGAGTTAGCTCTGGGAAATTCAAAAGCTCTAAATGCCTTGTTCAATGGAATTGATAGAAACATTTTCAGACTAGTACATCAATATGAACTGGCCAAGGAAGTTTGGGACACTCTCAGAACTACTCATGAGGGCACTTCCAAAGTAAAAATGTCAAGGCTTCAGATGTTAACCACTAAGTTTGAGAATCTAAAAATGATGGAAGATGAAACCATTCATGAGTTTCACATGAACATCTTGGAGATTGCCAACACCTCAGGAGCACTGGGAGAAAAAATGTCAGAAGAAAAACTGGTGAGGAAGATTCTCAGATCCTTGCCTAAAAGATTTGCAATGAAGGTAACTGCCATAGAGGAAGCCCAGGACATTAGCAAGTTGAAAGTGGATGAACTTATTGGGTCTCTTCAGACTTTTGAGATGGGGATCACTGATAATGGTGACAAGAAGAACAAAAGCATAGCACTTGTATCCAACACTGATGTTGAATACAAGGAGGATGAAGAAGAAAACATATCTGAAGCTATTGCCATGCTTGGAAGACAATTCAACAGGCTCATCAAAAGAATGGACCCAAAGTCAAGGTCTAATGTTCATAACATTCCCTCTGACATTGACAGTTCCAGCAGAAGACCAAGGTCAGAAGATAAGGGAAACCAAGGCAGAGGTATTCAATGCCATGGATGTGAAGGATATGGACATATTCGAGCTGAATGTCCTACCTTTCTTAAGAAGCAAAAGAAAGGAATGACTGTTACTTGGTCTGACTATGATTCAGAAAGTAATTCTGAAGAAGAATCTGCCAAACTAGTTACTTCCCTAACTAGTGTTTGTACTTCTGAAAGTGACACTAGTGATGAAGAAGTGACATTTGAAGAACTGGCTGATACCTACAAGAAATTGTGTATCAGAAGTGCTGAAGTCTGTGTGCAGAATGAGAAACAATCAAAACTCATTATCAAACTGGAGGCTGAAAAAAGGGCGAATCTTGAAACTATAAGTCATCTAGAAGGAGAAGTTCAATTGCTGAACTCACAACTGAATCAAATGACCAAATCTGTCAAGATGTTGACCAATGGAACAAACAAATTGGAAGAGATCCTTCAGGCTGGACAAAATATGGGAAATAAATCTGGACTAGGATTTATGGAAGCAAAGAAATCTGGTACTGGTAAGCAAATGTCAAAACGGATGTCTCAACACAACTCTCAACATCAGGGACAGAGACATATGAAGAAGAGGTACCAAAGATGGAAATGTCATCATTGTGGGAGATATGGTCACATAAAGCCCTTCTGCTTCAGACTACATGGATATCCTAATCAGAACTCAGGTGTCAAACCTAAGTCTAAAAAGGTACTTCATGTTCCTAAATGGAAGAAAAAGGTTGTTGCACTGATAGCTCACACTTCCCTGAGGGTCTCTGCAAAGGAAGATTGGTACTTTGACAGTGGATGTTCCAGACACATGACTGGATTCAAAAATCTCCTCAATAATGTTATGCCTCACACCACCAGTTTTGTGACCTTTGGAGATGGTGCTAAAGGTGAAGTCAAAGGAGTTTGTAATTTGGACTGCCCTGGAGTTCCAAGTCTGAATAAAGTACTGCTGGTGAAAGGGTTGACTGCTAATCTCATTAGTATCAGTCAATTATGTGATCTAGGATTCAAGGTCAACTTCTCAAGATCTGAATGTCTAGTAATTAATAAAAAACTAGAAGTTGTAATGAGAGGAATCAAATCCAAAGATAACTGTTACGTGTGGCAGCCTGAGAACACTGTTATCTCCAATGTGTGTCAAATCATCAAAGAAGAAAAAGAGATGAAACTGTGGCAGCATAAGCTTGGTCTCCTTCATCTAGGAAGAATGAAAAGAGCTATTTCTATGGAAGCTGTCAGAAGAACTCCAAAACTACAGGTTGATAATATCTGTGATGTGGCAAATAAACTTGAAGAAGAATGTGTTGTCAGAACCTTAAGTCATCTTGACAAGGATGTTGGAAATAACAAGTCAAATAAATTCTGTTCTCAAAACATCTGGTCAAAACAGATGCTCCCTGAGTACAATGTTACACAAGATGTTGTGACATTGTGGTGTGACAATCTGAAAACAATCAACATTTCCTTGAATCCTATTGACTTTGAAGAGAAGAATTCATTTAAACTGGAACATAGTTTCTCTAAGCTTCAGCTAACTGATTCTTCTACCAAGGCTCTTGTTGGAAATAAACTTGAAAATTTGAGGGGCAGGTTGGGTATTCACCAACATGAGAAATTATAGCAATTAATTTTGCTTAAAACAAGGGTTGAAGGGATTAATTTTATTAAGTCTATATTTAGTGGGTTAATCATATTCTTTCACAATTCCTTCAAAAGCCTTAAGAAGTTGAAGAGACTCCCTTTTATCCCCTACCTCTCAGTTCCTTGCAACCTGTTTTCTCCTCCAAATCAAAGATTTTTCTCAAACTGCTACCATTACTCAAAGTCAATCAAAATGTCTCAGACATCGTCTTCAACCATGGCGACCTCGTCTTCCTCATCATCGTCATCATCTGACCAAGATTCTAGGGCAATCACTACATGCATAGAATCTGAAGTTCTTGAGGTCACTCCTCTCAGGGAGATGGCAACTGACCCAGCCAGAGTCAAAAAGCTCAGAACCAGACATGCAGGAAGAGCTCAAGCTACAGCCTCTGGTAATTCTTCTCATCCTTCGTCTTCTGTACCTAATAGAGAAGGAACAGTTCAAGTACACCAAGCTATTGCTGGGCTGGTTACTAGCATACTGAGTGGCAACCAATCTGTACCGGGAATTTCTATCCCTTTAAATCAATCAGAAAGTCCAAATGTGGAAGGTTCTGAAAATGTAGATGTCACTGAGGATGTTGTGACACCAAAAGACAACATTCATAATCCCTCTGAAAAGGCTGCTGATCCACCTATCATTGATGTGGATGAAGATTACTCAGATAATGAACTGATTGCTAATGTGAACCCTAGCATAGCTAGGAGATTGATGAAAAGAAAGAGTAGTCAGAATGATAAACCTGATGCTAAGAAATCCAAGGCTGAAGGGATGGCTGAGAAAAGTATTCAGACAAAAGGGAAGAAGGCCCAGGTACAGACTGCTAGACAACCAATCTCTAAGAAAAGTAAAGAACCTGAAACTTCTGAGTCTGATGATGAATCAGAATTTGAGATTGATATTGAAGAAACTCCCATCAGAAGGAAGCTCCCCTCCAGCAAGATTGCTAGAGTGCCTGAAGTGCCAACAGACAACATCTCTTTTCATCATCCTGACAATGCAAACAGATGGAAGTATGTTTGCTTAAAGAGAATAGCCTTGGAGAGAGAACTCAACAATGATGCCTTGGAGTGCAAAGACATCATGGATCTGATCAAGAATGCTGGGCTAATGAAGACAGTGATAAAGTTTAACAAATGTTATGAAAATCTGGTTAAGGAGTTTGTAGTGAACTTGTCAAATGATTGTGCTGATGGAAGGTCAGCTGACTTTGAAAGTGTCTTTGTTAGAGGAAGAAGGGTCAAGTTCTCTCCATCAGAAATCAACAAGTTTCTTGGAAGAACAAATAAAGATTGTCCTGATCTAGAGGCAACTGACAATGAAGTTTGTCTAACCATCACAGCCAGGCAAGTAAAGTGCTGGCCCTTGAAAGGGAAGCTGAATGCTAGTAAACTCAGCATGAAATTTGCCATCTTGCATAAAATAGGAGCAACCAACTGGGTGCCTACAAATCACAAATCAACTATCTCCACAGGATTGGGGAGATTTATCTATGCTGTGGGAACCAAGACTGCTTTTGACTATGGGAGGTACATCTTTGAACAAACTTTAAAGCATGCTGGCAGTTATGCTGTCAAAGGACCAATTGCCTTTCCCTCCCTCCTTTGTGGAATCATCCTTGCACAATTCCCTGATATTCTTGTGGCAAGAGATACAGTCTGCAAAAGAGCTCCTGCCCTTGGCCTGCACTACAAATTGTTTCAGGGATCTCATGCTCCAGACATTGTCATAACATCAGCTGAGACATCGTCTGTAAAGACCCAGTCCAAGACATCAGATGTCATAGGTGTTTTAAAAGAAACTTGCAAAGAGCTGGATGCTAGAAAAAGGACCCTAGAAATTCTAATTGCCAGGCTAGAAAAGGAGGAAGCTGAAGAAAGCAGAAGGGAAGAAGGTGTAGAAGCTGAAGGACAGCTCAACATTGAAGAAACTAGCTCCTCTGAGTCTGATGACAGTGCTTGAAGGTTGATTGCTGTTTGGTGGTGTTGCTGGTTGGTTGCTGATATCTGGTGGAGTTTGGAAGTGTATTCTGTGTTGTCTGCTGCTGATCTTATTATTTTGTTTTGGATAACTGTATAATTTTCTGAACATGTATCTTTGGCCCATTTGTGGCTAAAGAGGGGGAGAATATTTTAGTACTTACTTAATTAGTACTTGACATTCTATTTTTCTGCTGTCACTTATTTCTGCTGCTATCTATCTCTGATTGTTTAGGGTCTTTAGCCAAAAATCTGCCAAAGGGGGAGTTTGTAGGTGTTTAGGTATTGGCTTGCATTTTTGGTAAATCCCAAGTGTATGTGTGAATGTCATGACTGATGTCATAACATTCTAGTTCAGGTTGTACTAACTCATTAGGTACCTTTGCAGAAAAATATTGTAATTCAAATACTGATGTTTATAAGTGTGTATCTGAGCATTTTTGCAAAATGATCACATTTTGCTAAATCAGTAGACAGGTTTTCTCAGATGTCATAACAGATGTTATGACATCCTGTTCTGAACTAACAGGATTGCAGGATTGGATAAGTCTGAGTTTTTTCAGGAAATAACTCAGTCCTTTCTGAACAGAATCCTGCGTTTTCTGAGGGGTAACCTAGCTCAACCCTAACCTGGTTAATAAAGTCCTGTGACCTGATCTTTAGGTCAAAACGGAATTAACCCTAGGTTTTTGGAAACCCTAACTGAAGTTGCAGCTGCTATATATTCAACAGAGCTGCTGTTTTTCATGGATGGCTTTTATTGATTAGAAGATCATTTGTAATCTGTATAGATTTGTTTATTGTACTCCAAGCAATTATCATTGTGATAAGTGCCTTGGAATAGGTTTCAAATTGTAAGGGTTGTGTAGCACTCAAAGCTTTGAAGCAAGAGTGTTTGAATGTTCCTTGACTAAAACTGTGAATTAGAGTCAAGTTAGTTGTGTGTATCACTCAAAGCTGTGAAGCAAGAGTGATTGTGTTGCTTGATTAAAAAGCTGTGAAGCTTAATCAAGTGTTTGTCTTTGAAGAGTGTCTTCATCAATTCTTAAGTCAAATTGGTTTATGTATCACTGCAGTGATTGAGGGGGAGTGAGTAGGAACTCAGGTTTAAGTTGTACTTAGATTGGAATTGCATTGGGTAGGTCTTAAGTGAAGGAGATAAACTGGTTGGTTTATTCCTGAATTAAAATCTCTTATAGTGGATTTCCTCCCTGGCTTGGTAGCCCCCAGAGTAGGTGTTGTTGCACACTGAACTGGGTAAACAATTGACTGTGTTCTTTATTGCTTTTGTATTTACTGTCATATAGTAAGTCAGATACGGTGTCATAACATTGAACGTGACATTGAGTATCTGCAGCCAGAATTTCATATCTTTTCTTAAATATATTTTTTCTAAATACAAATAAAATTCATAAAATACAAAAAAATGATATATTTATATTTTGACTTATTTTATTTTATTTTTCTCATAAAAATATTTTTTATTTATTATACTTTATTTATTTTATTAAATAATCTTGTAAACTTAATTAATATTATGTTTTCATTTGTTTATTTTTTTCACACCATTTAAAATACATTATTTTTAATATAAAAAAGGACCCAAAAATATTTTATAATGTTATAAATATTTTCAAGACAAAAAGACCAAAAAATACATTTTTCTTAAACTTATTTCCCTTTAATCAACTAAATAGAATTAGGGTTTTATTAAAAAATCTTTTCTTAATAAATTTCAATTTTAATTAATTATTTTCTTTATTTAATTAGGTTAAGACAAAATCTTTTTTTCATGAAAATCAAACAAAGATACATTTTCTTTACATCTTGCATTTTTTTTTACATTCATTCATTTTATACTTTGTATTTATTTATTTCCTTGTACATTGATATAGATTCAATATGGTTGTAATAGACTAATTAGGTTTAAATTCTTACAATCCCCATTTACAAATTGTATACCCCCTCCCCACAAATGTTGTAATAGCGTAGTAACTTTAAATTTCGTAATTTATCGCTTTTATATTACATGCTAGTAATTAGGGTTTGTATGGAAAGACTGAAACCAATATTTAGAAAACCCTAATTCAAGACAAAAACAAGCATTAAAACAATACACTTGCACACAAGAACCCCTAGGGTTATTCCACTTGGTTGCCTTTACAAAATGACCATATTACGCATGTGAGGTATCTTAGCAAAAACAAGCAAATACAAGATCATAGTCCCTCAATGATGCTATCTAATTTGCCTTACAAATGATCTTAGTCCCTCAAAAAGAATGATAAGATACCTTGCAACATTGCTAATCATGGTTATACAATGACCCACGCCCGTCCCGTTTACATCCAAAGATAGGGTTGCTTACCAAATCAATGGTAAGACAACAATGTCAAAGGAAAAGAAAATGAACAAGAAAGACATTTGAGTAGGTAGATTGCTCCTAATTACTTGCTCCATTTCAAAACAAACATCCTTGCTATTTTCAAAAACAAATACTTACACTTTAAAAACATCTTACAAAACTTGAAAATATTTTCAAAAGATCAACATCTTTGTATACATTCTTACGAACGAGAATCATTACAAAGATTGCCTAAACAATGGCCTCTTTACAAAATACTTTAAAAAACCACACAAAGCACAATTTAAAACAAAAGCAAGTTATCTAGCAAGTAACTAAGAACCCATGGATAACCATGGATGAAAAGGGTGCTAATACCTTCCCTTTTCATAATTTACCCCCCGAACTCAAGAAATAATCTCAAAGATATTTCCTGTGCTTTTTCACCTTTCCTTTTGGATAAAAGAAAAGTCAGTGGTGACTCTTGCTAACCGTAACATTTACGATCAAACGCAAAAACCTCAAGTCAGTTCTACCATTGTATCACACTTCATCTGGAACTGTATGAGAAGGAATCTATGTAAGATTGCTTTATGATGAGCCCGTGTAAAGCTGCATCTGGTCACGTAGGTAGTTGTTCTGTCTTGCTTCAGAAACTAATCTTGGACCTGTTAAAAATTGTTGATGATAATTATCTATTGATTGATCTTTCATGAAAAGGTAAAGCGTTAGTTGTATGCAATGTCATGATGTATGAAATGCATTGTGTAATGGTGTTCTCAAAATAAATGAGATTGTGTTATATGTGTTTCGTATGCATATGTTATGATGTATGAAATGTGAAATGTTGTTGAAGTGTATCTTTGTCTGGGAAAATAAATCCTTGACAAATGCTGGTGAGCCTTGGGAAATGAAATCCTGGACTGTTGTTGGGGATGAAGAGTATGCTCTGAAGGAGTGAAAAACACAAGAAGGGGGGTTGAATTATTTAAACTTGAAATCAAATGCAGACAACACTATATTTTTATCCTGGTTCGTTTGATCTCAAACTACTCCAGTCCACCCGTCAAGGTGATTTCGCCTCTCTCCAACGAGGTCTTAATCCACTATATTCAACTGAATATTACAACTGCTTTAACAACTGCTAAAGCCTTCTTGAGTCAAAACCACAAACCGGTTTCTCAAGGAAATACTTTCTTACAGATAAATGAAATCTTAGTGTGTTGAATGTTTTCTACAAAACTGTTTATCACAACTGTGATATTACACAATTTAAGCTTATGAGAACTAGAGTGCTAAAACAATAGAGTAAGTAATTTGAGAGCTTTAGAAAACTGTGAATGAGGATGAAGATGAATCGCTTTAGGCGTGTAGAGAGTTGTAGAGCATTAGCCGTTTCATTCTTCACTGACTTGTTTATATAGCATTGGAAATGATACGTTGGAGTCAGTTATTCCGTTTCAATGTCAATTACATTCTTTCCATATTGAGAAGATCTTTGTCTGGAATAATGCCGTTGATAATAAAGTATCTTGAATGCACAGTACCGTTGCCAATTAAGCGTGTTCTGGCTTTGGCTTATTCTGACGCTGCTAGGTGCTGATGAATTGTTGTTATCTTGATCAGAGTTTAGATTGTTACGCGCAGATCTGTTCATCAAGCTTCAGCGTAAGCACATGCTTTGATCTTCTGATTCTGGCATCTGATATAACATCCTCTGATGCTGATGTTGATATTTCATCTTCTGATGCTGATGATGATATTCTTATGCTGATACACATCAGAGTTTCTGTAAAACACAATATAATTTTTAGGTAGCATATATGTCTTACATGAATCATACAATTTATATATTCTTGCATTTTGTTATCATCAAAACTTTAACTTAGGGTAGTAGATTTAAACTTTGTTCTAACAATCTCCCCCTTTTTGATGATGACAAAAACTAGATTTTTTCAATTGAAAATTAACGAGAAAAGTATCAGAGATAACCAAATAATAAATTGTGTCAGAATTAAATAGATAGGTATCAAAGATAAGGACAAATAAGAGGTATCAGAGTTTAAGAAGTTGAGAGAAAAATTATCAGAGTTATGATCAGAAAAACTCCCCCTGAGTTTATTACTTCCCTTTTTAATTCCTTGAATCCTTTAGCATCAGATCTTTCTTGAACTTTCTTTTGAGTATCAGATCTTTCCTTTACTCGAGCAGAGCTTCAGTGTATCAGAGATAATTGACTTCTTGTACCTGTAAGCTTATGCAAAACAAGGAAACATTCAAGTATATCAGAGTGTTAGAATGTTTGAGACTTTTGTCTCAATAAACCGTTATTGAAAAATATCATTCTTTTTCTCCCCCTTTTTGTCAGCAATCAAAAAGTGCAAGTAATTGAAGTTAAAACGAGCAGTGCAGAAAAACTCTTGTATTTAGTTCAAAGCTTAGAAGATAGTACATAAAACATGGAAAGAAAACAATGAAAAACAAAATCTAAGGTTGGGGTGGAAGGCATGTGAACAGAGCTTCTAGCATGTTCTTAATCTGATCAGCGGTTTCCTTTTGCTGATGCACCATGCTGACTACTGTATCAATCTTATTGTCTTGCACATCCATCCTTTCCTTCATCCGTTGATCATTCTCATCCATTCTTTGCTGCAAACGAATATCATTTTGCTTCAGCTCTTCAAGAGTCTGCCTGTCCAAAGCAGCTTGAGAGACGTCAGAATTAGGGTGCTTCTGAGAGCTTTCTGCAACATCTTCTTCTTGACTAACATCTTCAGCTGGTTGAACTATTAATGTTGGACGCCTTTCAGACCATGGCTCACTATCCAGAAAGAGCACTTCCTCCTTCAGCAGCTGACTCATGACTGGACCTTCAACTTCCTTCAGCAGCTTGCTGAAGTTCTGTTGAGCCTGTTCATAGTTTATGTCTTGCAACTTGAAGGCTTCAGCGCGTACCCACTTTCTGAATTGTGTCCAGAGTTGGTCTGAAGCAGCAGGATCAATCATTCCAGGACAAGCCTGCTTTAGAGAAGAAATCCAATTCTGCATTCCTGTTTCAAAATTCAAGATGCTAGAACCAACATCTAGTTGTTTGGGTTTGGGAATGGCGATTTTATTTTTAAGGTCAGCAAGGCGGTCAAGGACTGTTAGATCGATGAAGGTCTTGTTGTGGTCCTCTGTATTTTGTTTGGGTGAAGGAGTAGGAGAGTCAGAAATGATTATTGGACTGTGTGGAGTATTAGGAGGGGTAGTTTCTGGTGAGGATGGCAGTTGGGGTATGTTTACAGTTGTACCACATGGCAGTTGAATTGCCAAGGGTTGTGGTTCAGAGGATTGAGGTGATTGAGGTTCAGGGGTTTGAGGTTCAGGTGATGGAGTTTCAGAGTGTTGAGACTCAGGTTGTGGAGATGATGCTTGAGGTGAAGGTGGATTAAGTTCTGGTTGAGGAGAGGGAGATGGAGTAGTTTCTAGTTCTGGTGAATGTGGATTTTCTGGTATTGGTGAGAGTGTATATTATGGTTGAGGTGAATGGGCAGTTTCTGGTTGAGTGTTTGGATTTTCTGAGAGGGGAGCAGAAGAACGTTGATCAATATCAGAAAGAACTTTATCAAGTTCTGATTCTGTTGATGTTGTGGGTTTTGGATTTTGAGGTTTGGTGCGGGATCTCCTGAGAGTTAGTGACTCAGAAGGGTCAAACTCTGGTTCGGTATCATCAATGGTTGGTATGGGAATTGGGAGTTCATATGAAGCTGGGGTTGGAATCAATGTTGGAACAGCAGATGAATTTAAAACATTAACAGCAGATAGATTACCTCTCTTCTTTGGGGTCTGCTGGGGTGGTCCTTCTGAAGCAGCCTTTCTCTTCTTACTCTTCTTCAAAGTAACCTCTGGTGTTTGCTGGTGCAGATCTTTGATGTTCAGATCAGGATCTGTGCCATCAGCTTTACACGCATCCAAGTATCTGAGAACGATGACTGGTTTAGAGTCAATCTCAGAGAATATGGGAAAGTCGCTCAGAGGGACTCTTCTGCTGGTGATGTCAGCAAGAGGAGTGACGCTGGGCTCCTTTTCTGATATTCTCTATCAGTTTCATCTTCTTCAGATTCTTGGTGTTCAGGTGCTTGCCAACCGCTGGTTCCAGAGAGCTTATTTCGTGTGCCTCTGTCAGGTGTTCTATCAGCCTATTCTCAGTTAGAATATCTGATATTAATCTTCCGAAGGGTATCCAATCCCTTTTAGTCTTTTCTTCTTCTCTCGTCTCCTTGACGCTGGTCTTCAGATGATTGAACAGAAGATGAGCAAGGTTGATCTTGGTCTTCTTTGCAATAAAATAGAGCAGAAATTGCTGATCTATGTTGATGTAGTCAGGAGAGCTTGTGGGCTTCCTGTGGTTGAAGCAGCCCAAGATGATTTTTGCCCAGATTCTGTGTTGATCCATCAAATCTCTTATTTTGCTGCTGAGAACCCCATGAGTGAAAATCTGTCTAGCAAATATGCCAGTGTTTCCAGCTCTTTCTGCCATGTCAATACAGCGGATGCCACCACCGTTGTATCCAATCAGCCTAGCAATGTGATCCTCAGTAATCACAATCTTCTTGCCCATGATGTACGATGTAACCTGATGAGTTGAAGAAGACGCATGAATCCAGAACTCTTTAACCAGGATTGGGAACTTTGGACCCACCAACCTATCAAAATACCTCTCCCATCCTTGTGCCCTAATTTCTTCAGTCAAATTGAATCCATTTTCTTTCAAACTGTTGAAATCAACGATTAGTTCAGACAGAACTTCCAAGTTCTTCACCGGTGTGTGCAGAGTTCTGAAGGGAATCTGATATTGTTCAGATGAAGCCTCTTGCTGGGAACCTGCAGAAACAGTGCTAGAAGTTTCCATGTTCACACTAGGGTTTCTTTGAGACAAAAACTTGAAAAGGGGTTTCTTTTGAAAAAGATGAACACACAAGTAAGAATGTAGAAAATATTTAGATGATTGCAAGAGACGGTAAAAAGTGAATGAATGTAGTGATGGTGTTTAAATAAGTTTCAAAAAGTGTTTTGAAAACATAAACATTTTTAAGAGAGAGAATTAACTCATGATTATGCGCATTTAATGTTGGCTGATTTTGGGGGATTTGAGAAAGATATTTGGAACGGTTACCAGACATGTGTCTTAATGCATCCAATCAGCGTTTTGCCTTCTCAGAAGCGTGCATGCGTGTTCTGCTTCAGAGATTAGCTGATGACTGGATGACACTTGTTTGATTTGGTGAAAAGCACATCTATCCTTGAAATGAGACGCTCAGATCTTTATGGATAGACTCTGATACAATCTGCATGTCTAACTTTCTGAAAGAAGATTGATCAGAAGTTCACAGTAAAATAAAACACATTCTGAAGGTTAATATATAAAATTAAAACATTTTCACTCTGGGCAGAGCTTCATGCTGAGATGTTTCAGAATGAAGTTGAACCTATCTTCAGAAAGTGGTTTAGTGAAGATATCAGCCTATTGATGGTCTGTATCAATAAATTTTAAGTTCAAAATTCCTTTCTGAATATAGTCCCTAATGAAATGGTGTTTTATTTCTATATGCTTAGCCCTAGAATACAAGATTGGATTTTTACTTAAGCAAATGGCAGAAGTGTTGTCACAGAGTATAGGAATGTTACTCTCAAAAATCTGGAAGTCTTCAAGCTGACTTTTCATCCAGAGCATTTGTGTGCTGCATCCAGCTGCTGCTATGTACTCAGCTTCTGCTGTTGATAGCGCAATTGTGGATTGCCTTTTGCTGGACCAAGAGATCAGATTTTCTCCCAGAAACTGGCAGCTTCCAGAAGTACTTTTACGCTCTACTCTGTCTCCAGCAAAGTCAGCATCGCAGTAACCTACTAAGCTATAATCACTAGATTTTCTATAAAATAAACCAAGATTAGTAGTACCTTTCAGATACTTGAAAATTCGCTTAACAACTGTTAAGTGAGATTCTCTAGGATCTGATTGGAATCTTGCACAAATACATACGCTGAATAAAATATCAGGCCTTGAAGCCGTCAGATAAAGAAGAGAGCCAATCATACCTCTGTAGACCTTCTGCTCTACCTTTTTGCTTACCTCTTCTCTTTCCAGAATGCACGTGGGATGCATTGGAATCTTTGATGACTTACATTCTGAGAGATCAAATTTCTTCAGAAGTTCTCTGACATATTTTCTCTGATGAATGTAAGTTCCCTCAGGATTTTGATTGATCTGAATTCCCAGAAAGAATTTCAGTTCTCCCATGAGGCTCATCTCAAATTCTGCCTGGATACACTTAGCAAATTTTCTTCCAAGAGAAGAATTAGTAGATCCAAAAATAATATCGTCAACATAAATTTGACAAACTAAGATGTCATTCTTAACTGACTTACAGAATAAGGTAGTGTCCACCTTCCCTCTGGTGAATTCTTTTTCTAACAGAAAGTTACTTAGTCTTTCATTCCAAGCTCTGGGAGCTTGTTTCAGACCATATAGTGACTTCTTTAGTTTGAAAACATATTCTGGATTTTTTGTACTTTCAAAACCAGGGGGTTGGTTCACATAAACCTCTTCTTCTATATATCCATTTAAGAATGCACTCTTAACATCCATCTGATACAGAGTGATGCTTTTATTAACAGCAAAAGAAATCAAAAGTCTGATAGATTCTAACCTGGTGACTGGAGCGAAGTTTTCTGTATAGTCTATTCCCTCTTGCTGACTATAACCTTGTGCTACCAGTCGTGCCTTGTTTCTGATGACTTCACCTTGTTCGTTCAGTTTGTTTCTGAACACCCATTTTGTTCCAATGACGTTGAATCCTTTTGGTCTGGGAACTAGATCCCACACGTTATTTCTGGTGAATTGATTCAGCTCTTCTTGCATTGCTAGAATCCATTCATTGTCCAGAAGTGCTTCATCAATTGAAGAAGGTTCAATCAGAGACACAAGTCCCATGAGGGATTCTTCAGAGTTTCTGAAGCTGGATCTTGTTCTGATTGGATCTTCCTTTCTTCCTAAGATAGTTTCTTCTGGGTGATCCAAGCTGCTTCTGGGTAGTCTTTTCTGAGGTTGGTCAACAGATGTTGCTGGATTGCTAGCTGTGCCTCTTTCTGATGTTGAAGGAGTGTCTTTATTTAGAGCTTCTGATGACTTGTCTTCAGAACCTGTAAATTCAACTTCCATACCTGCAAAAACTTCATTCTGCTTTGACTTTTCAGAGTCAAGCTTATCATCAAAACGAACACTGATTGATTCTTCCACAATCTGTGTTTCTGTATTATATACTCTGTACCCTCTTGAGCGTTCAGAGTATCCTAACATAATACACTTTTGTGCTTTAGAGTCAAACTTGTTCAAATAATTTTTTGTATTTAACATAAAACAAGTACATCCAAATGGATGGAAATATGAAATGTTAGGCTTTCTGTTCTTCCACAATTCATATGGAGTCTTTTCCAGAATAGGTCTTATGGAGATTCTATTCTGAATGTAGCACGCTGTGTTTATTGCCTCTGCCTAGAAGATCTTAGCAACGTTTGTCTCATTGATCATGGTTATGTCCATTTCTTACAATGTTCTGTTCTTTCGTTCTACAACTCCATTTTGCTGGGGAGTTCTAGGACAAGAGAAATCATGCAGAATGCCTTTGTCATTAAAGAATGACTCAAAATCTTTGTTTTCAAACTCTCCACCATGATCACTTCTGACTTTAACGATTCTAAGATCCTTTTCATTCTGAACTTGGTTACAGAAGGTGACAAACACAGAGTGTGACTCGTCCTTGTGTCTTAAGAACTTTACCCATGTCCATCTGCTATAGTCATCTACGATTACTAACCCTTACTTCTTGCCACTGACTGAAGCAGTTTTAACTGGTCCAAATAAGTCAATGTGCAGAAGTTCTAATGGCTTAGAGGTAGAAACAACATTTTTAGATTTGAAAGAAGGTTTTGCAAACTTGCCTTTCTGACATGCTTCACACAGAGCATCTGAATTGAACTTCAGATTAGGAAGTCCTCTGACCAGATTGAGTTTGTTAATCTGAGATATTCTTCTCATACTAACATGCCCCAATCTTCTGTGCCAGATCCATTGCTCGTTGTTAACAGACAGAAGACACTTTACATTCTGAATTTTCAGTTCAGAAAGTTTGATTTTATAAATGTTGTTTTTCCTCTTTCCATTAAATAGGATAGTCCCATCTTTCTGACTAACAGCTTTACATGATTTTTGATTAAAGATTATATCATAACCGTTATCACTTAATTGACTTATGGATAACAGATTATGCATTAATCCATCTACTAGCAGAACATTGTTTATAGAGGGAAGATTTCCATTACCTACAGTTCCAGAGCCAATGATATTTCCCCTCTGATTGCCTCCAAAGCCTACGTGGCCTCCAGGCTTAAGTTCCAGGCTTTGGAACGTATGCCTTCTTCCCGTCATGTGTCGTGAGCAGCCAGAGTCCAGGTACCATGGCTGGTGTTTCTGATTTGCTGCTAAAGATATCTGCAACATGTATTATTTTATCCTTAGGTACCCATATTTTCTTGGGTCCTGATTTGTTAGCTTTGCCAAAACTCTGGTTGAATTTTGGTTTCACAGAATGATTACTACTAGTATATTTAATGTCATGTGTGTGACCATACACAAAGTGTGAATTCAGAGGAGTGTGTTTAATAGTTAAATCCATGGCATTCCTTGGTGTAGGAACCTTACCTTGGTATCCTATTCCCTTTCTGTCGTTTCTGCTAACTCCATAGATCATTGAAGCCATTTTGCTTCTATCTATTCTTTTAGCAAGGAACTTCTGAAAGCTATGATCATACTCCTTCATGATCTCATCAGCGCTGCTGGGAGTTTCATAAATTGTTTCCTTCTGAGAGTTTTGTAAAACATTTTCTAATTTTGAAATTTTATTTTTCAACTCAGAATTTTCCAATTTGAGACTCTCAGTTTTGTCAGAGTCAGAATCAAGATTCCTTTTCAGGTTTCTGAATTTAACTCTGATCTGCTGGTACCTTTCCAGAATTTCATTAAGGATTTCAGCAAGTTCAGCCTTAGTAAAATTAATTGCAAAGTCAGGAAATACCTCTTCGGTGTCTGATTCTGAGTCTGATTCAGAAGCTTCACTGTCTTCTGATATGTTGGCCATGAGAGCTATGTTTGCTCTCTCATCATCTGATTCTGAGTCAGCTTCAGACGAGTCAAAGTCATCCCATGTAGCCATGAGACTTTTCTTCTTTTCTCTTCCAAACTTCTTTTTGGGCTTTTCCCTCTGAAGCTTTGGACAGTCACTCTTATAGTGTCCTTGCTCGTTGCATTCATAGCAAGTGATGTCTTTGGTGTTTGACTTTCTGCTTCCTGAAGAGCCTTCAGATCTTCTGTATCCAGAGGAAGAGTCTGACCTTCTGTGTCTGGAAGAGGACTCATTCTGATCAGATCTTCTGGGATTCCTGAACTTCCTTTGCCTCTGCTTCCATAGTTGGTTCACTCTTCTGGAGAGGAGGGAAAGTTCGTCTTCTTCTGATGAGGACCCATCAGATGTTTCTTCAACTGCCTGCAAAACTTTAGACTCAGATTTTCTGTTAGATTTTAATGTTAAAGGCTTACCTTGCTTCTGAGGTTCATCAGCTTCTAGCTCTATCTCATGACTTCTGAGGGGGCTGATAAGTTCCTCCAGAGAAATTTTGTTGAGATCTTTAGCTAGCTTCAGCGCTGTAACCATTGGCCTCCACTGTTTCGGCAAGATTCTGATGATCTTCTTGACATGATCAGCAGTAGAGTATCCTTTGTCCAGAACCTTGAGACCAGCCACCAGAATTTGGAATCTTGAGAACATTCTTTCAATGGATTCACTTTCTTCCATTTTGAATGCCTCATACTTCTGAATGAGCGCAAGAGCTTTAGTTTCTTTGACCTAAATGTTGCCTTCATGCGTCATTCTGAGTGAGTCAAACATGTTCTTTGTTGTGTCTCTGTTAGATATCTTTTCATATTCAGCGTAAGAGATGGCACTAAGAAGAATGGTTTTGGCCTTGTGGTGATTTTTGAAGTCACGCTTTTGTTGATCAGACATTGCTTTCCTGTCAATCTTCTGACCGCTTGCATTCACTGGGTGCGTGTATCCATCTGTCACCATGTCCCACAGATCAGCATCATGTGCCAGAAAGAAGCTTTCGATTCTGTCTTTCCAGTAATCAAAATTCTCTCCATCAAAGACTGGAGGTTTGCCGCTGAATCTGTCTTTATCTTCATTGTTGTTATTGCTACTGTGTTGATATGTTCCTGCCATTGTGTTTTTCTGACGCTGGATCTTGTACTGACACGGTTAAGTGTTTTAGCTCAGAACCAGGCGCTCTGATACCAATTGAAGGAGTGAAAAACATAAGAAGTGGGGTTGAATTGTTTAAACTTGAAATCAAATGCAGACAACACTATATTTTTATCCTGGTTCGTTTGATCTCAAACTACTCCAGTCCACCCGTCAAGGTGATTTCGCCTCTCTCCAACGAGGTCTTAATCCACTATATTCAACTGAATATTACAACTTCTTTAACAACTGCTAAAGCCTTCTTGAGTCAAAACCACAAACCGGTTTCTCAAGGAAATACTTTCTTACAGATAAATGAAATCTTAGTGTGTTGAATGTTTTCTACAAAACTGTTTATCACAACTGTGATACTACACAATTTAAGCTTATGAGAACTAGAGTGCTAAAACAATAGAGTAAGTAATTTGAGAGCTTTAGCAAACTGTGAATGAGGATGAAGATGAATCGCTTTAGGCGTGTAGAGAGTTATAGAGCATTAGCCGTTTCATTCTTCACTGACTTGTTTATATAGCATTGGAAATGATACGTTGGAGTCAGTTATTATATTTCAATGCCAATTACATTCTTTCCATATTGAGAAGATCTTTGTCTGGAATAATGCCGTTGATAATAAAGTATCTTGAATGCACAATACCGTTTCCAATTAAGTGTGTTCTGGCTTTGGCTTATTCTGACGCTGCTAGGTGCTGATGAATTGTTGTTGTCTTGATCAGAGTTTAGATTGTTACGCGCAGATCTGTTCATCAAGCTTCAGCATAAGCACATGCTTTGATCTTCTGATTCTGGCATCTGATATAACATCCTCTGATGCTGATGTTGATATTTCATCTTCTGATGCTGATGAAGATATTCTTATGCTGATACTCATCAGAGTTTCTGTAAAACACAATATAATTTTTAGGTAGCATATATGTCTTACATGAATCATACAATTTATATATTCTTGCATTTTGTTATCATCAAAACTTTAACTTAGGGTAGTAGATTCAAACTTTGTTCTAACATGCTCCTCTTCAGACCTTGTTTTAGGATGTTTCTGTTGGGGATTCCTATTTTGTTGTTAAGGAAAATTCCACTTGGGAATGTTGATTTTTCTTGAAGGAAACTCCATGGAGAGTGTTGATTACTTCTTGGGGAAAAGAGTTCAGGAGTTTTAGTTGTCCGTTGCTCTACTGGGGAGTTATCTATTTATTGGAGAGAATGGAAGTTAACAACTTGTTGGGGATAAAGAAGTTAACTATTATCTGGTCGGATTCCAGGCTTCGCAGCAACTCACTGGGAATAGTGGTAAACTCTACTGGGGAAGAGGAGTTTTTGAATTGTTATTTGCTCGGGTCCAGGCTTTGCAGCAACTTCAGAGATGGAAATGACTCTGTTGGCGACTTCACTGGGGACTAGGGGTTGTGGTCCCTTAATTTGTAATAGTCTGAGAGGAAAACTCAAGCTGGGGAATATATAGTTTGTTGGGGAAATAAACCATGTTGAAGAGAATATTTGACGAACTGCTGAAGAGGTGTTTTCTTTTGGAAAAAATCCTTGAGGATTCTTCTTGAGACCAACTCAGCTGGGGAGAGGATTTCCTGAGACTAAAAGTCTGGATGGGGATTGCATGTATCCAACTTTATGGGGATATCCATGAATTTGGCCTTGAGGGTTTGTACCCTTATCCGTGAAGATTATTCTGTGGGGATAACCTTATAGAGATGACTCTGTAGGGACTTGGCTGGGTATCACCCTATGAAAAGTAATTTGTAGGAATTTGTTGATGTCCATAGCAGCAAGTGTTGTAGCGCTCCTAGAAAATGTTTGTTTGGTCGTATGTGACCCTTTGCTGGAATTCATGTTCAATGCCCCAAGTGATTCAGATGGAGATCTGCCCCTGGCTATTCAGCATTTCTTGAGAGATTTCTTGGAATCTCGACTGACTGCCACATATGAGTTGGATAGTGACATTTCATTCCCCCTTGATTATAGTAGATTTTTCATTAGAAGTGACTTCCCATTTGAAGTGATTCTGTTTCTCGAGAGAGTTTTTGTTCACTGGATATTTGTCGTGCGAATTTCTCTGTTGTCAAACAAATAGCTATATGCAAACAACAATATTCAAAATAATACAAAGTTTATGTCTGTCTTGAAGTTTTTTGAAAATGCATTTTTAGCAGATAAAAGAATTTTGTAAGAACATGAATATAACTCAGGATTTACAGTAAACCTTACAGAAGTAAGGATACCTTTTGTAACAGTATGCTTTTGAACTAACCCATGCTTCAATTAGGACTTTTGAAGGGTTGTAGCGTGGCCTGGTTCACGGTTTAAGAAACAAAGGATAAGGCTCAAAGTGTATTTATACCCAACCCGTTCTCCATGATGTTCTCCAGTCCTATACTCAGTTAATTGCGTGTATTGAATCATAATTGAGTCTTGGAATGACGTTTTGGTGATGGTTCAGATATTGGAAGTTTACTTGTGAAGGCAGTCATTTTTTGCAACATTTTTCTGTTGTTGAGGATTTGTAGCGACCATTTTTTTATATTTATTGTCCCTGATTTTTGCCTGACTGTTTTTTCTTGTTTTTGAGACTAAAATCAGCGGGATGCCCCAGTTTTTCTTAAGTCTCCTTTATAGGTTTTGACTTAGTGGGCTTTTTATTTTGAGAGATAATGACTTCCTATTTTACGGGGAACCATCGTCGTCTTTTGATTCAGAAGGACGTTTTTGATGTCATTCATTGTGTACGAGTGAAAGCTTGCGACCAAATGCGCATTTGAATTAATTGAGAAACTAACCTGCCCCAGGTTTTAATTAAAGGTTTCAATTTGTGTAAAAAAGAAAACTCCTACTTCTTTGGCTCAAAGGGGTCGACTAGGGATTATCTTCCTTATAACTCCACTGTTTAGGAATTGAAAGAATGCTTATACATCGTCAGCAAGGTCTGTCCAAAAGCATACTCTATGAGATTATGGTATTGTTTTCCTCATCCTCCCTCTAAAGGCTTAAGGCTTGTAGTCGAGAGTTGAATATCATACAAAAAGAGGTAAAAGCATAATTTCAGTATAGTGAAAACGAATGGATTTAATTCAAAACAAACATATGCAATGCATTAATGAAAATAACCAAAGTCTGACATAAAGATAAGTGTTTAAGCAAACAAAGAAATTACAATTGAAAATTCGAATAAACAAAAATTTCTCCGCCTAATTTGTCACTTTAAATGTTGTGTCTTTGAGAGGTGACAGAAGAACTCCAATTGACCATATTGCGTGAATTCCAACACTCCTTAGTCAATCAGGTCTTGAATCTTGTTTTTCAATGTCAAATAGTGGTTAGTGTCATGTCTAGGACTATTGGAGTGGTATGCACACATTTCTTCAGGATTGTAACGGGGAGAAGCAACAAAGGGTTTTTGAGGAGACTCCCTCAATGTAATCAGCTTGGCTTCCAACATATGATGCAATGCTTGAGCCAAGGGCATGTTGATCTCAGCAAATTGTCTTCCTTGCTTACACCGACCACCTTGTCGTGGTTGGCGAGGTTGTTGTTGGAATCATGATGTAGCAGCAATTTGGAAAGGTCCACTCTCCACCAAGCCAATTTCTTGTCTCTTTGGGGCTGATTAATGACTTGATCCCCAACCTCGATTGTTTGTTTCATACGGTTGCATTCATCTTGATGAAGCTTGTTGACAAGGGCTCTCAGCTCTTCTTGTCCCCGAGTTAAGTTTTGGATAAGAGCCAACTGACCCATCATTTTCCCCATCATATGGACTTTCATTGTTGCCATTTTAGTTTGTAACTGTTCTAACTAGTCGTCCTGGTTATCTTCAGGGTTCCTTTTGGTCATGCTCTCAATGAGGAGTGCTTTCACTTCTTCTCTCCCCTTGGATAGGTTCAAGAACATTTATTGCAGTTAAGCATTTTGGGTCTGAAGATCTATGACAGTCTGTTCTAGAGCCATTTCTACTGAAATAAACAGTAAGCAGATGAGAAAACTTGTGTGGGGAAAACCTGTTATGATGACATGCATGATATGTGGATGCAATGTTCTCAAGGATCTCACGAGGTATACACAAGAAAATTTCAGAAGTTGAACTTTGATCACATCTTTGATTGGAGAACTTCGTATCGTTGGATGTCCTTCCACGAGAATCAAGCTCACTGAGTTGAGTGGGTCATAGCCCTTGACTCTTGTTACCGTGTATGATACGGTGGGAGAACTGACTTGAGGTTTTGCGTTTGTATTCGCACTTGTTCAGTTTAGCAAGAGTCACCACCGACTTTTTATTTTATCCTAATAAAAGGTTAAAAAGCACAGGAAAAACCTTTGAGATGTTTTCTTGGGTTCGGGGAGTAGATTATAGAAAGGGGAGGTATTAGCACCCTTTCTATCCATGGTTATCCATGGGCTCTTAGTTACTTGCTTAGATCACTTGCCTTGCATTTTCAATTGTTTGAATGGTGCTTTGTGTGTGTGGTTTTGAAAATGTTTTGAAAAAGATGCCTTGTCTAGGCAACCCTTGTAACAATTCTTTACTCGAATGTTTTACAAAAGGTGTTTGTCTTTTTGAAAAGATGTTTCAAGGTTTTGAAAGTTGTTTTGAAATTGTATTGTGGAGTGTGTTTTGAAAAATGGCAAGGATTTGTTTTGCAAGTGGGTCAAGTAACCAAGAGCTATCTACCCTAAATTTCTCAAAGATCTTTCCTATGTTTTAACCCTTTTAACAGTATTGTTCCACCATTGTATTTGGTGTACAATCTTGTGTTAGGATGTTAACGGGACGGGCGCGGGTCATCGTTTAGACCATGAATGCAATAGTTCCAAGTGTCTTTGGCAATTTTTCCTTCAAGGGACTTGATCATTTTTTAGGCAACTTGAGAAAGCGTCATTGAGGGACTATGATCATTTGATTTGCTTTTGTTTGGCCAAAGACACTCAACATGCAACATGGCCCATTTTTTGAAGGCAACAAGTGGAGTAACCCTAAGAGTGTAAGTGTGCATTGTGTTGTCCATTTTCATGCTTTTTGTCTTTGTATTAGTCAAGCTATTTGTTATTTGATTTGCATACAAACCCTAGGTCTATCATGGCATAATTTGAAAGCTTTTAAATGCGGAAATTTAAAGTCCTAAATTATTACAACATAATTATGGGGATGGGGGTACAAATGTTTGAATGGGGGGATATTTAGCAAGAAATTAAATCTAAAACTATTACATCCATATTGAATATACAAACAAATTGTACAATAATTAAATAAATACAATAAATATGCAAAATGTATTATGCACAAAAAGGATTTTTTATGTATGAGAAAGTATCTTTTAATGTGAAATATAAACAAGATAAAAAAGTCAATTTTTGGTGATTTTTATTGTCTTAGGGTTAAACCCTAGTTTTTTGAATAAACATTTTTATTTATTGAGTATATACAAAATAAATTAATTTATGCACAAAATAAAAAGTATATGGTTAAAAAGGTATTTTTGATGTCACATATTAATAAAAATAAAAATGTATTATTTTTATATTTTTGTCCTAAATATTTAATAAAATATGTATAAGTATATTTATATATATTTAATAAGCTAAATATGTACAAAAATAAAATATTAATTATTTACAAAAAATGTATTTTTTTAGAAAATGTTTTCAAAATGTAAATGAAAAATAATAACTGAAAGTAAATATATTTTTGTATTTTTTAGTGTTTTAAATAAAAAGGAAATATATTTGTTTATATATATATGCTAAATAAAACAAATAAATGCCAAATAAATGCAAAAATGGGTGGAAAAATATTTTTAATGTTTTTTATGTTTTGACAAAAAATATCAAGTCAGAAGAAAAAATAACAAGTCAAAAATAATGGATATTTCACACAATGGGCCAGGGGGGTGCAAATGGAAAAAAGGGGTGTGAACAGCATGCTGACTCAGGCCCAGCCCAAGCCAGCTTTGTCTTCAACCTCCAGCTCCATTCAAACAGAAAACACGCGCGCCTTTTATGCAATCATCATCTCCTGATTCTTTGACTTTTAACAAAAACTCATAACATAAACAATGTAGAGCATCAAGAGACGAATTCATACATATAAAACACATGACCTAACTCTAAGAAACGAAGGAGAATTTCTTCATCCCCAATTTCTGACCTAAATTTTCTTCAATGTTCATGGCCAAAATTCTCACAGCACGCATAATATAAATGAAAAGTAAATACATGGATGTCTTCAGGGCTATGAGTAGAACATGTTTTCTTCACAAACCTAAGCTTAATCATGCCTGGATAGAGAGATAGAAGTTCATGTTTTTACCTGTTTCAGCTTGACTTGAACAGAACAATGTAGCAACTTCCAATGGATTTTGAGCTTTTGTACAGCTTGCTTGAAGTCCAAGGATGCTTCTCCAACTCCTAGCTTGCTTTAAAATCAATTGAATCGTGCTATGGAAGTCAACATGCACAGCTTGAAAATAAAAATGGCAAACGTGGTTATGGGTGTTACAGCTTGAGTTCAATGCTTGGGATAGCTTCAGTGGATGATATGGAACATGTTTGATCTCTTTTTAGCCAAAATGCACGAGTGGAAATGTTTGTGGAAGTCAAGTTGCAGAACTTGCTCTGTTTCTGCAACAAGAGGGTGTTTTTGTGTTTGAGGTGGTTTGATGGGTGGTTGATTCGTGCCTTAGGCTTGCTTGGATGTATGAAATATGAGAACAAGGTTTGCTTAGGTTGGTGTTTACAGGAATGAGAGTTCTTCAGTTTTTGCAAGCTTTCTTCTACTTGAAGCAAGAAAATGCAAGTTTCAATACAAGCCTGTACAATGCCCTAAAGTATGCTGCAACTTTGGCTCTTGGTTAGAGGGATTTGTCTACAAACTTGTGCCACAAAGATCTGGCTTGTACCTCTTGGATATGGTATTTGACATAAAGTGCATCTTTATCAAAATGGCATGTTTGCTTTTTCTATTTAAGGGATAATTTCATGTGTAATGCCCAAAGGGAAGAAATAATGCATTCATACAATGGTTAGGCATTTAATTATGGTGTGTGAGACTGGTTTTGAGGCCTGCAAGCTAGCTTGTACAAGCTGATTTGAAAAATGCCAATGTATGAACATGTATTTGGTTATGAACAAAAGTGACTTTTGCCCATCTTTGCAAATTCGATTCTCCCTAACCACAAGGATGTTTGATAAGTTATTGGACAATTTGGAAATCTTGGAATGTGTACTACAATCCATCTTTGTAATGCAAATTGAAACTCCAAGTGGAAGCATGTGAAAAGTGGCCATGAAGTTGGACAAAAATCCTGCCTAGAATAGGTCAAAATTTCTCTAAGTTAAAAATGTTTTGCACCCTTGTTCCAAAAATCATAACTTGAGATACAAGCTTCCTTTGAGAAAACTTTGTGAATCAAAGTTGTATATTTTGAAATGGACTACAACTTTCATGTTTTGAGTTTTATTTGAATCCAATTGTATCTTGATGAAAAAATGGGACAAATAAGGAAGTTTCATAACTTAGAAAAATTCTAAGTTATGAAATTTTCTCATCTTAAACCCTAATTTGCAATTTTGGGTTTCTTGATGAACAAGTTTCATAATTTGACATGTTTTGATGAAAAATGAATCTTGGCACTTGATTTTGACCAAAAAGTCAAACTTTAACTTTTCAGTGTACAGTCAAGTTTTGATCAGTTGACTGGAAAATTCATCTGTCAATCCTGTGCATTTGAGATTTTTTGAACTTGTTGAATGGATCAAGACAATGCCATTGAGTTCTTGAGTCCATATGTGAACTTGTTTTGCCATTGGTTAGGTCAAACAGTCAAAAATTTCCTTTGTGCAGTCAAAACCCTAAAAATGACCATTTTGCCCTTTTGGTGATCTGATCAAATTTCTTGTGGAATTGTGATCCAAACTTGACCAAATGGTTCATATGAGTTCATTATGTTGATGTGGGTCAAATTTCATGAGGTTTGAATGTCAATTGGCCACAGTTGACTTTTTCCCCAATACAACTGATTTCTAGGTCAACTGTCTAATTGACTGGGCAAAGATTGGAATCAAGACTTGAAACTTGGTATGGATAAACTTGTGAGTCCAACATGAAGCATGAAAGTCACTTTGGGCATTTTAGGTCAAAACATCTTTGTGCAAACTCAAACCCTAATTTGGGTCAATAGTGCAAGGAGGAGTCTTGAGCAGAGCAAACCCTAACTTGATCTTGAGTTCCAAGAGTCTTGTGGTGAGAAAATGCTGATGAAAAGAGAGGGAAAAATTTTGGGTACAACAGTTGCCCCTGTTCAATCTTCTTGCACCTGAAGAGTTAGATTGGCAGGTTTGCCTTTCGCGTCTCGAAGGTAAAAGGAGATTGGACACTAGAGTGCCCTTAAAGTTGCACTCGTCAAGACATGGATGCGGGAATGGGCTTAAAGATGCCATTTGGAGATGGGCTTAGAGATTCCATCTAGAGATGTGACAGAATATTGTCGGGGGATGGGCTTAAAGATGCCATCTGGAATACTTGTTGAACTGTATGTCGTTGATGAGTGAGCGAGTATCAGAAAGGTATCCATGTTTGAAATATCTCTGAACTGGGGATCTTGAATAAGCAATGGATTGACATCCGTGTTTGGAGAATCCGTAAACTGTTTTCAGAAGTTGAAGAATCTGAACAAGCGATAGGTTAACATCCGTGTCTGGAGAACCCGTAAACTGTTTTCAGAAGTCTTGAAGTTGAATAAGCAATAGATCAGCATCCATGTTGAGAAGCGTCCGTAAACTGTTTTCAAAAGTTTGAGCTTAATAATCTTTACCTGAAAAGGGTAAAATATTAGCTGAAACACAAAGTTATGTTGCATGAAATGTATGATTCAATGTATGTTATATCAATGATTATGATATAAATGTAATGGATGAGCATGTAAGCTGATGAGCTGTCTTGCTGAGGAAGGCGGATCCTAGATGACAAAATCTTTGACTGCTGTTGGAGGAAAGTAAATCCTGGACTGCTGCAGGGGATTGAGAATCCTTTGATCGTTGAAAATGAGAAGTCCTGGGACTGCTGTTGGGGAATCAGGAGCTTGGGTTGTATGCCAATATACTGGGGATTCCAGGGCGAGAGTCTTCATTATGTTAAGGGTCAGAAATTGGGAGTATACCAATCTTCTGAGGCTTCAAGGATGAGAATCTTCATTCCGATAACGCTTAACCGTTATCTGGTCGATCTCCAGGCTTTCACAGAAACTTGTATTGTCATCTGGTCATAGTCCAGGCTTCACAATAGCTTGCTAAGCTGCTATCCGGTCAAATCCGGGCTTCACGGCTTGTGTTAAAGATGTACCACTATCTGGTCGACTCCAGGCTTCGTAGTATTCTTGACTGTTGTCTGGTTGTAATCCAGGCTTCACAGAAACTTGTATTGTCATCTGGTCGTAATCCAGGCTTCACAATAGCTTGCTAAGCTGTTATCCGGTCAAATCCGGGCTTCATGGCTTGTGTTGAAGATATACCAATATCTCGTCGACTCCAGGCTTAGTAGTATTCTTGACTGCTGTCTGGTTGTAATCCAGGCTTCACAGAAACTTGTATTGTCATCTGGTCGTAATACAGGCTTCACAATAGCTTGCTAAGCTGTTATCCGGTCAAATCCGGGCTTCATGGCTTGTGTTGAAGATATACCATTATCTGGTCGACTCCAGGCTTCATAGTATTCTTGACTGTTGTCTGGTCGTAATCCAGGCTTCACAGAAACTTGTTGGGGATTAAACTATTATCCGGTCGAATCCGGGCTTCATAGCTTGCTCTGAGGGGATACCACTATCTGGTTGCAATCCAGGCTTGGCGGTAGTCTGGAATTGTTATTCGGTCGTACTCCGGGCTTCACAATATGCTGTAGAGATTAAGATACTATTCAGTCAAATCCGGGCTTCATAACTTGAACTTCGTGAGAATTTGATCTTTGACGACTGTAACTTCCAACAGGTGATGAAGGAACTTTTGAACGACCGATCAATTTGAAATGTAATTTGTTTTGGAGAATAAATCCTTGACAAATGTTGGGGAAATAAACCCATAACCGAAGCTGGGGATAGAAGAATCCTTTGGTTACTGAGGGTGAGAAATCCTTGTTGACTGCTGATTGCTTGGGGAGCAAGATCTTCAGTTATTGAGGGATCCTAGGACCACTGCTGGGGATTGAAAGTCCTTGGTGACTTGGGGAATGAGGATCCTGATGATCTCTACTGGGGAGTCCAGAACCTGGTAGGCTTAAGCTGGAGAAGTAAAATTGAGAATCTTCAATCTGGTGGGAAGTATCTCTGTGGGGAGAAGGTTCACTAGTCTGGTTCTGCTGGGGATTGATAGTTGGAAGTTTTAGCTCTGCTGGGGATAGGATTTTCAGATTTTAAGGCTCCGCTTGGGGATGCTGAAACTTAACTCTGAGGGGAACTAAGTTCTTGGAAGGCTCTCTTAGCTGGGGAAATCAACTTTGAGAAAGCTTTTGTTCTACTGAAGATCCTGAAGTCTAACTCTGTTTGGGGAATTAAGCTCTGGATTTTAACCTTGTCGAGGAATTTGGAGTTTAGAACTGCTGGGGATTCCTTCTGAAAGGGCATCAAGATATATATCTGTACCCTCAACCTATCAGTAATCATCTTTTCTTGGTTTGTAAGAAAATGATTATGTTCAAATGCATATGCCTATTTAACAAAACATTGGACGTTTCTCAAATAAAACATAAGTGCAAAAGAGAAAAAGGGAAGACAAAGCAAATTTCTGTATTTGGAAAAGTATTTGTATTAACTTTTTATGAGTATCTTTGTACAACGGTGACAGACATCCTAGTAAGAGGATGTTGTCGTAAAAATTGAAAAATTTATACAAAATAAAGATGGCTATGTGAAACAATTCCATGGGATCCCCATTCTGCTATAACCTTCACAACTCTGAATATATGTCCATTCGCTGCTCCGTCCGCCGATGACTGGATTGATCAGAAGTTCGGAGCTTGTTGATGAAGATATTGTTCTTTAAAGTGATCCGACGAGACATAGTCATACGCTTTAATTCCCTAACTTTTGCCTGGACCGCCCTTTCGGGTTTTTAATCCACCGGGAAACCCCTTTTTGCCCAAGCCGCCCTTTCGGGTTTTCGACTTGCCGGGTATACAGATTTTTTAGTTTTATCCCTAATTTTTGCCTGAATCGCCCTTTCAGGTTTTCGGTTCACCGGGATGCCCATTTTTGCCCAAGTCGCCCTTTCGGGTTTTCGACTTGTCGGGTTGTTTTATGCATAGTATCTTTTGACTATGTCTGCATTCGCAGGGAGCGGCAAATCATCGCCGTCCATGGTGGTCAGAATCATTGCACCACCAGAAAATATGCTCTTGATCACAAATTGTCCTTCGTAAGTAGGAGTCCATTTGCCTCTGGGATCACTTTGCGGCAAGATAATCCGCTTGATTATGAGATCTCTGACTTGATATACTTGACGTCTGACTTTCTTGTTGAAAGCCTTGATCATCCGTTTTTGATACGTCTGACCATGGCAAACAGCAGTGAGTCGTTTCTCGTCGATCAAATTGAGTTGATCAAGTCGGGTCTGAATCCAATCGTCTTCATTCAAACCAGCGTCCTTCATAATCCTTAAAGAAGGAATCTGAACTTCCATGGGTAGGACAACTTCCATGCCATATACCAAAGAAAACGGGGTTGCCCCTGTTGAAGTACGTGCCGTGGTACGGTATCCATGCAGAGCAAACGGTAACATCTCATGCCAGTTCTTGTAGGTGACTGTCATTTTCTGAATGATCTTCTTAATGTTTTTGTTCGCAGCTTCAACAGCACCGTTCATCTTCGGCCGATAGGGAGATGAATTGTGATGATAAATCTTGAACTGTTCGCATAGAGCGGTGATCATAGTATTATTCAGATTTGTACCGTTGTCTGTGATGATCCTGTCGGGGACACCATACCGGCATATAAGGTTCTGCTTGATGAAGCGGGAAACCACATTTTTTGTAACAGAGGCGAAGGAAGCTGCTTCGACCCATTTGGTAAAATAGTCAATGGCGACCAGGATGAAGCGATGTCCATTGGACGCTGTGGGCTTGATCTCTCCAATCATGTCAATGCCCCACATTGCAAATGGCCAAGGAGCCGTCAGAACGTTGAGAGCAACAGGAGGAATATGAATCTTGTCAGCATAGACTTGACATTTGTGACAAGTACGGGAATGTTGATGGAAATCAGCTTCCATGGTAGACCAGTAATAGCCTGCCCTTAGAATCTTCTTAGCCATCGTATGTCCGCTCAAGTGGGTGCCAAATGTACCGTTGTGTATCTCAGTCATGATTAACTCTGCTTCAGCTTTGTCTACGCATCAGAGTAAAACACAATCATGGCTGCATTTATAGAGGATATCGTTGCTCAGGAAGAACTTGGCAGCAAATTTCCTTAGGAACTTTTTGTCATTTACGGAAGCTCCTTCGGGATATTCTCTAGTCTGGAGATACCTTTTGATTTCGTGAAACCAAGGTTGTTCCACTACTTCTTCGGTATTAATCTCATGACAATGCGCAAGTTCATCCATTCGCTCGATGGTGATTTGGGGAGCCTCATTATCCCAGTTGAGTTTAAACATGGAAGACATTGTAGCCAGAGCATCTGCTAGCTGATTCTCTTCTCGCGGAAAATGCTCGAAGGTGATTTGCTCGAAATGAGGCAACAATGTCAGGACATGTTCTTTGTATGGGATAAGATTAGGATGCTTGGTATCCCACTCTCCTTTGATTTGACTGATAACCAAAGCCGAGTCCCCAAATACGATCAAAGATTTGATCCCCAAGTCTATAGCAGCCTTGAGACCAAAGATGCAAGCTTCATATTCGGCCATGTTGTTGGTACAGCTGAAACAAAGTCGGGCCATGAAAGGTGTATGGTAACCTTCTGGGGAAATGAGTACCGCACCGATACCGTTTCCAAGTGCATTCGAAGCACCATCAAAGTACAGGGTCCATCGGGATCCATTTTCAGGTCCGTCATACGGTCCGTTACCTTAAATGTTGTCCAAAGTCATGATGTACTCGTCTGGGAAGTCGAATCTCATGGATTGATAATATTCGATAGCTTGATGAGCTAGATGGTCAGCTAGTACACTCCCTTTTATAGCTTTTGGGTAGTATACTGGATGTCATACTCAGTCAGGATCATTTGCCATCTAGCGATTCTTCCAGATAAAGCAAGCTTCTCGAAGATATACTTGATAGGATCCATTTTGGAAATCAACAGAGTGGTATGGGTCAACATATACTGTCTTAGTCGGCGAGCAGCCCATACCAAAGCGCAGAAAGTTTTCTCGAGCAGTGAGTAGCGAGTCTCACAGTCGGTAAATTTTTTGCTAAGGTAATAAATGGCATGCTCTTTTCGACCAGACTCGTCATGCTGGCCTAGTACGCACCCCATTGAGTTGTCCAAAACAGTCAGATACATGATCAGCGGCCTTCCTTCGACGGGTGGCATCAGAATAGGAGGTTCTAGCAAATACTCCTTGATCTTATCAAAAGTAGCTTGGCAATCGTCGTTCCATTCGATTACCTGATCTTTCTTCAATAGTTTGAAAATTGGCTCACAGGTAGACGTCAGATGAGAGATGAATCTGGCAATATAGTTCAAGCGCCCCAAGAACCCTCTAACCTCCTTTTCAGTACAGGGAGCAGGCATTTCTTGTATAGCCTTCACTTTTGCTGGATCGACCTCGATGCCTTCGTTGTTGACAATAAATCCTAGAAGTTTACCAGACCTAACTCCAAAAGTGCACTTACTTGGATTCAGCCTAAGTTTGTACTCCTTCAACCTGGCAAACAGCTTCTGCAGATGTTCAAGGAGTTCCTCCTCTTTTTGTGATCGAGATATCATGTCATCTACGTAAACTTCGATCTCATGATGTATCATATCATGAAACAAAGCTACCATGGCGCGTTGATAAGTTGCCCCTGCGTTCTTCAGTCTGAATAGGAGGTTTTAGCAAATACTCCTTGATCTTATCAAAAGCAGCTTGGCAGTCGTCGTTCCATTCGATTACCTGATCTTTCTTCAATAGTTTGAAAATTGTCTCACAGGTAGACGTCAGATGAGAGATGAATCTGGCAATATAGTTCAAGCGCCCCAAGAACCCTCTAACCTCCTTTTCAGTACGGGGAGCAGGCATTTCTTGTATAGCCTTCACTTTTGCTGGATCGACCTCGATGCCTTTGTTGTTGACAATAAATCCTAGAAGTTTACCAGACCTAACTCCAAAAGTGCACTTACTTGGATTCAGCCTAAGTTTGCACTCCTTCAACCTGGCAAACAGCTTCTGCAGATGTTCAAGGAGTTCCTCCTCTTTTTGTGATCGAGCTATCATGTCATCTACGTAAACTTCGATCTCATGATGTATCATATCATGAAACAAAGCTACCATGGCGCGTTGATAAGTTTCCCCTGCGTTCTTCAGTCCGAACAACATCACCTTGTAGCAGAAGGTACCCCACTGTGTAACAAAAGTTGTTTTCTCCATGTCCTCGGGGGCCATTTTGATCTGGTTGTAGCCCGAGAATCCGTCCATGAAGGAAAACACCTTGTGCTGAGCTGTGTTGTCAATCAAAATGTCGATATGCGGTAGCGGAAAATCATCTTTAGGGCTAGCCCTGTTCAAATCCCGGTAGTCCACACACATTCTGACCTTGCCGTCTTTTTTAGGTACTGGCACAATGTTAGCAACCCATTGAGGATAGGATGTAACAGCCAGAAAGCCAATGTTGAATTGCTTCATTACTTCAGCTTTAATCTTCTCAGACATGTTGGGCCTCATTCATCGGACTTTTTGCTTGATCGGTGGACAATCCTCTCTTGTAGGGAGACGGTGGACCACTATATCTGTGTCTAAACCCGGCATGTCTTCATAAGACCAGGCGAATATTTCAACGTATTCATTCAACAGCTGTATTAAGCGCTCCTTGACACTTGGTTCCAGATTGGCACCCACTTGTACTTCTTTCCTGTCTTCCTCTGTTCCTAAGTTGACTGTTTCCAACAACTCTTCATGAGGCAAGATGGCCCTCTCTTCTTGTTGTAGAAGTCTGGCTAGCTCTCCTGGTACTTCACAATCTTCGTCATCTTCATACTCAGCCTGATTGACTAAATCTTCAGATTTATTGAAGGACATAGCAGAATAGTCACCCATAGAATCCAAAGTGGATGGGTACCTGCATTTGTGAGTGTGGGTGTGTATAAGGGATAGCCATCCTTAAACAAACAAAAATGCAAAAGGAAAGAAAATGAACACAGCAGTTTATAAATGAAAAACGTCCAATGATTCATTAAACATGGCATATGAATATGAAGAGAATCAAAACCCTTACAAATGGACCTACATGCCCCGGGCAAGGCATGAGGTGAAAAAGTAGTGTGCAGATTGTTTAAAAATAATTATTACAGACCAAAAGGAAATGTTCAAAAGATAAGTTACTGATTAATGAAAGTAATGGGGACGAAGTCTTTCGCCTCCCAGTTGTGTAGTCCCCCTTCGATGGTTGGGAAGATCCAATCTTCAATGTTGGCCTCTTCGTCTTCGTCTTCCAAAGCATTGATTCCATGAGGAGAAATCTTGACGGGTGTCCTTTCAATTTTTGAGCGACGCATATCTTTCTGCCCCGCAGTGGTAAATCCCAACCCAAACTTGTCTGTTTTGTGAGGAATGTCAGGCAACTGCCCCCATGTTGAGCTCTTCCCCTCCTTCATTGCAGCCTTTGTGTCTTTCAGAGATGCCATCCTGGCCACCTGGTTGGGTACCTCAGCTACTGCCTTTGCTACTGCCACCTCGGGAGCAATTTCCTCGAAGTGTTGGAACGGTGTTTCAATGAATTCGCCCTCCACTTCCACATACCTAAAGGAGTTCATATGACTGATCATGTACTCCTCTTCACCGTGTACAGTTATGATCTTTCCCTTGACAGGGTATTTCAACATCTGATGCAGAGAGGAAGTGACCGCGCCAGCATTATGTATCCATGGTCTCCCTAGAAAGCAAGAGTACGACGGACGGATGTCCATCACATAGAAAGTTGAGTGGAATACTTCAGTGCCCACCTTGATGGGAATGTCGACCTCCCCATGCACCATCCTTTTTGACCCGTCAAAGGCCTTGACAATGATATTACTTGGTTTCAGCTCCAAGCCTTCGCAATCCAACCGGTCGAGAGCCTTCTTAGGCAGCACGTTCAGAGAAGAACCAGTGTCGACCAAAACATGGGCAAGAGTAGTTCCTCGGCATTCAACTGACACATGCAATGCGTCATTGTGCTTTCTTCCTTTCGGAGTCAGGTCAGCATCAGAGAAACCTAGGCCGTTGTCTGCGGTAAGGCTGGCTACATAATCCTGGAATTGATCGGCTGAGGTTTCCTGGGGCACATGGGCTGTCTTCAAAAACCTTATCAAAGCTTTGGCATGAGCCTCCGAACAAAGCAACAAAGCTAACATGGATATCTTCGAGGGGGTTTGCCCCAGTTGCTCTACAACGTCATAATCACTCTTCTTTATTATTTTCAGAATCTCCTCCATTTCTTTCTTAGAGGTTTCGGGGATGACCAATGGTTGAGCCCTCGTCCTGATGAGCTCATCTTGGATCCCTTTCCCCTTATCAGCAGAAGTAGGAGGAACAACCATAGGAGTGACGGCTTCTTCAATCAATGGAATTCTTGCAGAAAGTTTTATCGGTGCAGGAGTAACTTTGGCAGCAGCTGAGGGTCCAAAGATTGCCTTTGGAGGGGCAATCTCTGGAGAGAAAATTCTCCCACTTCGGGTAATCTTACTCGTACCGGCAATGTTTCCAATGTCGGAATTTTCTTCGTCAGAGCTCTCTTCAGTTATCTCAACTTGTTTAACACCGTGGTAGTAGATTTCTCCACCATAATTCCACGGTATCAATTTGTCAGATTTGTAGGGGACAGGCCCAGGCATGGTTATTTTCAGAGGAACAATCTTCATAGCGGATGTAATCTTAACAGGCTTTTTAGGGACCTTGGAAAGATTGGTGGAAATGGTGATTATTAAAACATCTTCGATAGGAGTTTGAGTAGCAGGAATCTTTTCGAAAAGAATTTGTTGGTTGTCCATTAGGCCTTGGATGCCTATCTTCAGCAATGGACAGTCGATTGGTAGGGAGGAACAACAGTAGCAGTCTTCTTTACATCCTGGGAAAATCCCAACCTTCAACAGATTCAACTTGATTGTTAGTAGTGGAGTTACCAGATCATCAACAGCAGCAACATACAGATCTTCTTCAATAGCATGGACATTGCGACCATGCTTTGGCATCGGAGCGGAGATCACATTTGGCTTCTCCGTGGCGTCGAACTCAACCTCTTTTGCATCTATTAAATCTTGAATTTTATTCTTAAGCGCCCAACAATCGTTGGTGTCATGCCCGGCGCTGTCAGAATGATAGGCACATTTAGCATTGGGATGATAGTGTGGGGAAGCGGTATTCACAATCTTTGGCGCCTCTCTAATAGTGGTGAGATTTAGCTTTAACAAATGGGGAAGAACTTGTGCAGGTGTCATGTTGATGCGGGTGAACTGCCGTTGTGGCCGTTCTACCCGTTGCTGGTTAGGTCTAGACTGATTGGTACGAGGCTGATCATTTGACGAATTTTGAATCATCACGGCCCCCACAGTTGGCTGATGCTCAGTTCTTCCCGATCTTTTCTGAGAGTATATAACAGCTGCATCCTTCTTGGCCGGAAATGATTTCTTCATAGTTGTGGACGCAGAGGCATCCCTTTGAATCTTCCCATTCTTAATACCATCTTCCACCCGTTCGCCAGTCAGAATCAGTTCAGTAAACCCTGCGGAAGAGCTCCCGATCAAATGGTTGAAGAACGGGCCAGATAGGGTCCCCAAGAACATATCAACTAGTTCCCTATCAGAAAGAGGTAGCTGCACTCTTCCGGCCAAGTCGCGCCATTTTTGGGCGTATTCTTTGAGTCCCTCATTTGAGGCCATCCCCATACTTTGTAACTGAGTACGGGTTGGCGCCAAGTCAGCGTTATATTGATACTGGCGATAAAAGGCAGCTACCAAGTCTTCCCAGTTATGCACTTCTGACCTCTCAAGCTGGTAAAACCAGTCTAGCTGCGTACCGGACAAACTGTTCTGAAAGAAGTGTACCCAAAGATTTTTGTCGGATGTATGAGGTTGAATTCTTCTGACATATGACCTTAGGTGCATCTTCGGGCAAGACAGCCCATCATATTTTGCAAAAATTGGCACCTTAAACTCTGGAGGGATCACAATCCCAGCAATCAATCCCAATTCTTCAAAATCTAACCCAGGAACCCTTTGCAGCTCCATAGTTGCCAGTCTATCCTCCAGGTTTTTGTATTTATCGTCCGCTGGCGGGTATTGCTGCTCTGAGTAGTCTTCATCTTCCTCAACCTCTTCCTCTTCAGCCTCGGACTCAGAAGGTAATGCAGCCCCTTTTCCTTTACCGGTCCCCTCATCAGATGTGGAGGGGAATTCAAGAACTCTCCTAGCTTCATTCTCAAATCTTCTTCCCAGTGTAGCTACCCCAACTCTTTTCTTCTTCTTTTTTCCTTTTTCTTGTAGTTTATTCCCTAGCAGTGCTTTAAGATCCTCCTGACCCTTTGCTAAGGTCATTGGGAGATGTTGAAACTGTGAGTTTTGTGACTGCAGATCTTTGACCGTCTGTTCAAGATCCATCTTACTGAAATAAACAGCAGAAAGATAAGGAAACCTGGTGTGAAGACCTGCTTATGCGTATGATGAATGATATGTTTATTCATGCAATGCATTCAAGGATTTAGAAATTCAAAATTGTTGCAAACAAAAAGAACACACGTCATATTAATAAGAAGAAATCTTGTCAGTACATAAATGCCCCATGGGCCAAATATTACAAAAACGTCTCAAGGTAAAAAGACGTTGCGCATCCTCTTTGGTGCGATGTAAGTGTTGAGGGTCTCCTCCTCGTGAAGTCGGCGGGTAAGCTCCAAAACCTTCTTCTCACTGGCGTAGAAGCTGGCTTCAAAAGTATCCCTTTCTTCCTTGAGTTGGATCCAACTCTTCTGCATCTCCTCCCATGATGTAGGCATGTCAGAATGTAGGATGGTGTAAGGAACCTCTCCTTCCTTAACAGGCTCTTTAATCAAAGGGAGAATATGAGGGTAAGGCATCATAAGACTCTGGGCTCGGGTTCTTACCCACTTGAGATAAGGCTCAAGAGGGATGGAGTTCTTGTGCCTCAGTGTCTTGCTATCTACCTTGTTAGGCATCCTCCAAGCTCTGATGAATATCTGGCGAAGTCCTTGCGCATCATTGTCGAAGTCAAAAACTAGGTCAGGAATCAGCATGTCATGAGGGCCATCCCTCCGTGCATATCCAAATTGTCTTAAAGCTAGACAATGGTTGTAGGTAATGCCTCCCCTAATGCCAAGTAATGGAACATTAGGGAACTCTCCACAACGATCGACGATTATGACATTTTCTCTGGACCGAGAACACCAATGTACATCATAGTGTGTGAGGGTCATCAATCGTTGTGACCACCTTAAGCCTTGTTCATTCTTCAAAACAGATTGTGGAAGGTGAGAAATAAACCACCTTGCAAGGAGAGGAGTACAACACATGAGAACACCTCTCTTCCTCATTGTTCGTGTGTAAAATGAGTGGAGGATGTCCCCAAGCAATGTAGGTATGGGATTCCTGGATAGGAAAATCTTGACGGCGTTGACATCTATAAGTTGGTCAGGATTTGGGAACAAGACCAACCCATAAATGAGGAGTGCCACAATCTCTTCAAAGGCTTGCAGATCCAAAGAATTCCAACACTCTTGTGCCTTCTCAAACAAGAATTTTGCCAAGAAGCCTTTGACACCACTTCTAGTTTCCCAATGCCCCTTGATGTCAGATGGTTGCAAGTGTAGTGCTTGAGCAACATCTTCAGGCTTTGGTTCTTTTTCCGTATCGTTGTAGGGTAGTTGATTAAGAATAGGAATTCTCAGGAGTTGAGAAAATTCCTCCAAAGTAGGCACCAATTGATAGTCGGGAAATGTGAAACAGTGGTGAAGGGGGTCAAAGAACTGGAACAAAACTTTCACCATATCTTCTTCAATGTTGGTGTTGACTAGGCTGAGCAGTCTACCATGTCTTTCACTGAAGAGAGAGCTTTCTGGAATTCTGGATGTGAGCTCCTTGAGTTGAGGAGGGATTCTCACAAGGTTGACTTAGATAGTTTTCCTGCGAAGAATTTCCATGACCTACAAAACAAGAACAAAGATGAAGATCCAAACCCTTGAAATGGTTAGTGGATGTATATGATGCTTTATGATGTTCATGATGTATGCACAAACATATATACAAGCAAGTCACACAAAACCCTAGTTTCAGGCTTGCATGAGGTTTCATAGGTAAGTACCCTCTTGAGTGTAGTTGGCTTAAAAACCTGTCCTATAAATAGTAATCGGGTTCTAAGGAGCTCAATATCATTGGATTGTTTTCTATGTTCATTGTTTTGGTTTAGCCACTTAACTAGCGACCAAAATATTCCAAGAAAACAACCCTCAATGAGTGTAGTATCGAGTATCTACCAACTTCGGACTGCACCAAAGTCGGTCATCTCACTACTCCTAATAAAAGGCCAAGATGGTAAAGTAAGGTTCTAGGTCATTAGTGCTTAGTGACATTACTCAGCGGCCTCGTACTCTCCTTGATTGAACTCAAGGGTTACCGGTACTCACAAATATGTCGCACTAACATAGCTATTGCTTCAACCGTGTCGGTATACCCCGCACAGTTTCCACAATGTATTGCTATCTATGAACGTTTCCCAAATCCGGGTGTAGGATTTCAAGCCCAAACAAGAGAACCAAAATGTAAAGCAATCAAAGCAAACAATTAATCATACAAAAGGGTGATCTAAGCCCTAAGGTTACTCCACTTTTAAAATTTTCCCCAGCAGAGTCGCCAGTTCTGTGATACGGTGGGAGAACTGACTTAAGGTTTTGCGTTTGTATTCGCACTAGTTCGGTTTAGCAAGAGTCGCCACCGACTTTTTATTTTATCCTAAGGAAAGGTTAAAAAGCACAGGAAAAACCTTTGAGATGTTTTCTTGGGTTCGGGGAGTAGATTATAGAAAGGGAAGGTATTAGCACCCTTTCTATCCATGGTTATCCATGGGCTCTTAGTTACTTGCTTAGATCACTTGCCTTGCATTTTCAATTGTTTGAAATGGTGTTTTGTGTGTGTGGTTTTGAAAATGTTTTGAAAAAGATGCCTTGTCTAGGCAGCCGTTGTAACAATTCTTTACTCGAATGTTTTACAAAAGGTGTTTGTCTTTTTGAAAAGATGTTTCAAGGTTTTGAAAGTTGTTTTGAAATTGTATTGTGGAGTGTGTTTTGAAAAATGGCAAGGATTTGTTTTGCAAGTGGGTCAAGTAACCAAGAGCTATCTACCCTAAATTTCTCAAAGATCTTTCCTATGTTTTAACCCTTTTAACAGTATTGTTCCACCATTATATTTGGTGGACAATCTTATGTTAGGATGTTAACGGGACGGGCGCGGGTCATCGTTTAGACCATGAATGCAATAGTGCCAAGTGTCTTTGGCAATTTTTCCTTCAAGGGACTTGATCATTTTTTAGGCAACTTGAGAAAGCGTCATCGAGGGACTATGATCATTTGATTTGCTTTTGTTTGGCCAAAGACACTCAACATGCAACATGGCCCATTTTTTGAAGGCAACAAGTGGAGTAACCCTAAGGGTGTAAGTGTGAATTGTGTTGTCCATTTTCATGCTTTTTGTCTTTGTATTAGTCAAGCTATTTGTTATTTGATTTGCATACAAACCCTAGGTCTATCATGGCATAATTTGAAAGCTTTTAAATGCGGAAATTTAAAGTCCTAAATTATTACAACATAATTATGGGGATAGGGGTACAAATGTTTGAATGGGGGGATATTTAGCAAGAAATTAAATCTAAAACTATTACATCCATATTGAATATACAAATATCAAATTGTACAATAATTAAATAAATACAATAAATATGCAAAATGTATTATGCACAAAAAGGATTTTTTATGTATGAGAAAGTATCTTTTAATGTGAAATATAAACAAGATAAAAAAGTCAATTTTTGGTGATTTTTATTGTCTTAGGGTTAAACCCTAGTTTTTTGAATAAACATTTTTATTTATTGAGTATATACAAAATAAATTAATTTATGCACAAAATAAAAAGTATATGGTTAAAAAGGTATTTTTGATGTCACATATTAATAAAAATAAAAATGTATTATTTTTATATTTTTGTCCTAAATATTTAATAAAATATGTATAAGTATATTTATATATATTTAATAAGCTAAATATGTACAAAAAATAAAATATTAATTATTTACAAAAAATGTATTTTTTTTAGAAAATGTTTTCAAAATGTAAATGAAAAATAATAACTGAAAGTAAATATATTTTTGTATTTTTTAGTGTTTTAAATAAAAAGGAAATATATTTGTTTATATATGTATATGCTAAATAAAACAAATAAATGCCAAATAAATGCAAAAATGGGTGGAAAAATATTTTTAATGTTTTTTATGTTTTGACAAAAAATATCAAGTCAGAAGAAAAAATAACAAGTCAAAAATAATGGATATTTCACACAATGGGCCAGGGGGGTGCAAATGGAAAAAAGGGGTGTGAACAGCATGCTGACTCAGGCCCAGCCCAAGTCAGCTTTGTCTTCAACCTCCAGCTCCATTCAAACAGAAAACACGCGCGCCTATTATGCAATCATCATCTCCTGATTCTTTGACTTTTAACAAAAACTCATAACATAAACAATGTAGAGCATCAAGAGACGAATTCATACATATAAAACACATGACCTAACTCTAAGAAACGAAGGAGAATTTCTTCATCCCCAATTTCTGACCTAAATTTTCTTCAATGTTCATGGCCAAAATTCTCACAGCACGCATAATATAAATGAAAAGTAAATACATGGATGGCTTCAGGGCTATGAGTAGAACATGTTTTCTTCACAAACCTAAGCTTAATCATGCCTGGATAGAGAGATAGAAGTTCATGTTTTTACCTGTTTCAGCTTGACTTGAACAGAATAATGTAGCAACTTCCAATGGATTTTGAGCTTTTGTACAGCTTGCTTGAAGTCCAAGGATGCTTCTCCAACTCCTAGCTTGCTTTAAAATCAACTGAATCGTGCTATGGAAGTCAACTTGCACAGCTTGAAAATAAAAATGGCAAACGTGGTTATGGGTGTTACAGCTTGAGTTCAATGCTTGGGATAGCTTCAGTGGATGATATGGAACATGTTTGATCTCTTTTTAGCCAAAATGCACGAGTGGAAATGTTTGTGGAAGTCAAGTTGCAGAACTTGCTCTGTTTCTGCAGCAAGAGGGTGTTTTTGTGTTTGAGGTGGTTTGAGGGGTGGTTGATTCGTGCCTTAGGCTTGCTTGGATGTATGAAAGATGAGAACAAGGTTTGATTAGGTTGGTGTTTACAGGAATTAGAGTTCTTCAGTTTTTGCAAGCTTTCTTCTACTTGAAGCAAGAAAATGCAAGTTTCAATACAGGCCTGTACAATGCCCTAAAGTATGCTGCAACTTTGGCACTTGGTTAGAGGGATTTGTCTACAAACTTGTGCCTCAAAGATCTGGCTTGTACCTCTTGGATATGGTATTTGACATAAAGTGCATCTTTATCAAAATGGCATGTTTGCTTTTTCTATTTAAGGGATAATTTCTTGTGTAATGCCCAAAGGGAAGAAATAATGCATTCATACAATGGTTAGGCATTTAATTATGGTGTGTGAGACTGGTTTTGAGGCCTGCAAGCTAGCTTGTACAAGCTGATTTGAAAAATGCCAATGTATGAACATGTATTTGGTTATGAACAAAAGTGACTTTTGCCCATCTTTGCAAATTCGATTCTCCCTAACCACAAGGATGTTTGATAAGTTCTTGGACAATTTGGAAAGCTTGAAATGTGTACTACAATCCATATTTGTAATGAAAATTGAAACTCCAAGCGGAAGCATGTGAAAAGTGGCCATGAAGTTGGACAAAAATCCTGCCTAGAATAGGTCAAAATTTCTCTAAGTTAAAAATGTTTTGCACCCTTGTTCCAAAAATCATAACTTGAGCTACAAGCTTCCTTTGAGAAAACTTTGTGAATCAAAGTTGTATATTTTGCAATGGACTACAACTTTCATGTTTTGAGTTTTATTTGAATCCAATTGTATCTTGATGAAAAAATGGGACAAAGTTAGGAAAAAATAAGGAAGTTTCATAACTTAGAAAAATTCTAAGTTATGAAATTTTCTCATCTTAAACCCTAATTTGCAATTTTGGGTTTCTTGATGAACAAGTTTCATAATTTGACATGTTTTGATGAAAAATGAATCTTGGCACTTGATTTTGACCAAAAAGTCAAAGTTTGACTTTTCAGTGTACAGTCAAATTTTGATCAGTTGACTGGAAAATTCATCTATCAATCCTGTGCATTTGAGATTTTTTGAACTTGTTGAATGGATCAAGACAATGCCATTGAGTTCTTGAGTCCATATGCGAACTTGGTTTTCCATTGGTTAGGTCAAACAGTCAAAAATTTCCTTTGTGCAGTCAAAACCCTAAAAATGACCATTTTGCCATTTTGGTGATCTGATCAAATTTCTTGTGGAATTATGATCCAAACTTGACCAAATGGTTCATATGAGTTCATTATGTTGATGTGGGTCAAATTTCATGAGGTTTGACTGTCAATTGGCCACAGTTGACTTTTTCCCCAATACAGCTGATTTCTAGGTCAACTGTCCAATTGACTGGGCAAAGTTTGGAATCAAGGCTTGAAACTTGGTATGGATAAACTTGTGAGTCCAACATGAAGCATGAAAGTCACTTTGGGCATTTTAGGTCAAAACATCTTTGTGCAAACTCAAACCCTAATTTGGGTCAATAGTGCAAGGAGGAGTCTTGAGCAGAGCAAACCCTAACTTGATCTTGAGTTCCAAGAGTCTTGTGGTGAGAAAATGCTGATGAAAAGAGAGGGAAAATTTTGGGGTACAACACCGTGCTTTGGTCTTTGATAACATTTGGTTAGAGGAGAAAAAAATCCTCTTGCCCCTTGATAGACATTTGGTTCAACATGAACCTGCATCATAGGCCTTTGAGATCCCTGAAATGGTTATTGAAAATGCTATGGTATGATGTCATGATGTTATGTACAAGTAATCATACACAAACAAAAGCAAACAAGTCGTTATGTACAAACAAATCCTTAGGTTTAGGCTTGCATGTAGTTTGTAGGTAAGTACCCTCTTGAAGTTTAGTTGGCTCAACCTGTCCTAGAAAGTAACCGGGATCTAGGGGATCTCAATATCACTGATCTTTCTTCATTGGGCATTTTCTCAGTATAATCAATCTTTTCTTGCAGCTGAAATATCCTAAAAGTCTGACCTCAATGAGTGTAGTATCAAGTATCAACCAATCTTCAGCTTTACACCAAGGTCGGCTATCTCACTACTTCATAATGATTGTTATTCAATTAAGGTTCTAAGGTCAGTTCATGCTTCATGACACCGCTCAGCGGCCCCATATTTTCCTCGATTTAACACAAGGGATACTGGTACCAACAAATACGTCACACTAACGTAGCCATTGCTTCAACCATATTGGTCTATGTTGTAGGTGTTTAGGTATTGGCTTGAATTTTTGGTAAATCCCAAGTGTATGTGTGAATGTCATGACTGATGTCATAACATTCTAGTTCAGTTTGTACTGACTCATTAGGTACCTTTGCAGAAAAATATTGTAATTCAAATACTGATGTTTATAAGTGTGTATCTGAGCATTTTGCAAAATGATCACATTTTGCTAAATCAGTAGACAGGTTTTCTCAGATGTCATAACAGATGTTATGACATCCTATTCTGAACTAACAGGATTGCAGGATTGGATAAGTCTGAGTTTTTTCAGGAAATAACTCAGTCCTTCCTGAACAGAATCCTGCGTTTTCTGAGGGGTAACCTAGCTCAACCCTAACCTGGTTAATAAAGTCCTGTGACCTGGTCTTTAGGTCAAACGGAATTATCCCTAGGTTTTTGGAAACCCTAACTGAAGATTGCAGCTGCTATATATTCAACAGAGCTGTGGTTTTTCAAGTATCCCTCTTGATTGATCAGAAGATCATTTGTAATCTGTATAGATTTGATTATTGTACTCCAAGCAATTATCATTGTGATAAGTGCCTTGGAATAGGTTTATAATTGTAAGGGTTGTGTAGCACTCAAAGCTTTGAAGCAAGAGTGTTTGAATGTTCCTTGACTAAAGCTGTGAAGCGGAGTCAAGTTAGTTGTATGCATCACTCAAAGCTGTGAAGCACGAGTGATTGTGTTGCTTGATTAAAAAGCTGTGAAGCTTAATCAAGTGTTTGTTTTTGAAGAGTGTCTTCATCAATTCTTAAGTCAAATTGGTTTATGTATCACTGCTGTGATTGAGGGGGAATGAGTAGGAACTCAGGTTTAAGTTGTACTTAGATTGGAATTGCATTGGGTAGGTCTTAAGTGAAGGAGATAAACTGGTTGGTTTATTCCTGAATTAACATCTCTTATAGTGGATTTCCTCCCTGGCTTGGTAGCCACCAGAGTAGGTGTTGTTGCACACTGAACTGGGTAAACAATTGACTGTGTTCTTTATTGCTTTTGTATTTACTGTCATATAGTAAGTCAGATACGGTGTCATAACATTGAACGTGACATTGAGTATCTGCAGCCAGAATTTCATATGTCGTACAATTTCCACAAACTTTTGCTACTTGCCTAATGATGTTCCCAGATCTGGGTAGAGGATCAAAGCAAACCCAAACAAGGACCCAAAATGTAAAGCAAATAAATCAAACAACAAAAGCATTTAAAGGTGATCTAGTCTCTAAGGTAACCCCACTTTTAAGAAGTAACTCCCCAACAGATTCTCCAGTTCTGTAATACGGTGGGAGAACTGACTTGGTTGTTTTGCATTTGATCGCAATTGTTGCGGATAGCAAGAGTCGCTATCGACTTTTTTTATCCAATAAGGAAATGGTGAAAAGAACAGGAAAGACCTTTGAGATGTTTTCTTGAGTTCGAAGGGTAGATTATGAAAAGGGAAGGTGTTAGCACCCTTTTCATCCATAGTTATCTATGGGCTCTTAGTTGCTTGCTAGATAACTTTGAAAATGCTTTGTTTGAAAATGTGCTTGGTGGTTTTGAAAGTATTTTTGAGAAGCGCCTTTGTTTAGGCAAACTTTGTAATGATTCTCGTTTCTATAAGAATGCATACAAAGTGTTGGAACTTTTGAAAATATTTCATGTTTTTGAAAGTGTTTGGTGTGTTTGAAAAGATGTTTGTTTTGAATATGGATTGTGAGCAAGCAACTAAGAACGTTCTACCTACTCAAAAGTCTTTTTGTTCATTCCTTCCTTTGATATTGCTATCTTACCAATGATTGGTAAGAAGCCTTATATTTGGATGTAAAGGGACGAGCGTGGGTCACCGTATAGTCATGAATAGCAATGTTGTGAGATATATTAGCATTTCTCTTGAGGGACTAAGATCATTAGAAGGCAACATTCGAAACATCATCGAGGGATTATGATCTTGTATTTTTATTGTTTTTGCTAAGACGTCTCACGTGCATATTATGACCTTTTTCTCAAGGCAACAAGTGGAGTTAACCCTAGAGGTGTAAGTGCGAAAGTGTTTATTTTTCATGCTTGATTTGTCTTGGATTAGGGTTGTCTAAGATTTATTTTATCTTTCCATACAAACCCTAATTACTAGTATTTATATGAAAGCGATAAATTGCGGAAAGTAAATTTACTACACTATTATATTATTTGAGGGATGGGGTTTAAAAATTTACAAATGGGGATTGCAAGAAATTAAATCCTAATTATCTATTACAACCATATTAAATTTGAATAAATGTACAAGAATTGAAATGTATATAATGTACAAGGCATGAATGAAAAGAAAATGAATTTTGTTTTGATTTTGTTAAAGGAAGATTTTGGTCTATTTAACTAAAAGGAAATTTAATTAAACTAAAGAAAAATTAAGATTAAGTTAAAGAAAAGAAAATAAATAGAAAAAGATTTTTTTTGGTCTTTCTCATTGTAAGAGGTTAAATAAAAATAAACTAAATAATTTGAATATATTTTTGGTGTTTTTGTGTAGAAAACAGTTTTTTGTGTTTAAAACAGTTTTTGTGTAGAAAACAGTTTTTTTATGTTTGGGCTCAGAGTCTGTTTGTTAGTTAGTAAGTAGACAAAGTGAGAAAATATGAAAAATGAACAAAAGGTCTCGCTGGGGCTTGAACCCAGGACCTTCTACATGGCAAGGCTTTTAGCGCGCGCTGTTTGTACCATTGGGGTGGTATGTTTCATCCGTTGGTTATACAAATTGTACTAAATATAAAATAAACTCATTTCTGAAGTTTTAAACATGGCTTCATCTTCTTCCTTCATGCGCAGGGATGCATGACTCCAATGTTGAGCTTCGAAAGGCTTCATTTCTCAGCCAAATCGAAAGATATAAATATCAAACCTGTCTAAAGTTTGAAAACAAATCTCTTGAAGTGAAATCTGAATGAGCTCTGTATGACTTCTAGGAATGATTCAATGATGGGTTAATCCTGCTTCGACCTCCCTGAAGCTATTCTAGTTTCTACTTTGCTTTGAAAGTCACTGAATCGAAAAGCTAGTATATGGAAGTTGGGAGTGAATTGAAAGGTTGGTATATGGAAGCTAGGGAGTGCATCGAAAGGCTGGTATATGGAGGCTAGGGAGTGAATTGAAAGGTTGGTATATGGAAGCTATGGGGTGAATCAAAAGGCTGGCTAACGCATGAAGGGATTTGAGATTTTTGTGGGTAAGGTCAGGATGTGCCAAGTTTTATGCTTGGTTTTATGCTTGTATGCAGGTTCTGAGTTGTTGAGAGCTTTGGGAGTGTTTGAAGATTTTTTCAACACAACAATAATCTGGCCCTTTGATTTGTAAATGGTCTCTATATTTATAGAGAAAAGGTTTGTGAAGTTTGAGTAACTAAATTTGTAAGATAACAAACTATGGTTTGGTTGAAAATGAAAAAATCAAGTTGAGTGAGTTTTCATAGTTCCCAAGTTTAAGTACAAGCGGGGCCTAATGTTTGTTGGGTGCAGGAGATTTGACTTATGCTTTTGATGTTGCCTGTGTTCAGATAAAATCGGGTTGGGAGTTCAAGAAGCTGACTTTGTGATTAAAGTAATCTTTATGAAAATAGATACATAGCTTTTTGCCATTTCGTCCAAAAATGGTATAATCCAGTGGATAAAGCTTCGAATCTTTGTGTAATGCATCACAAATTTGTGTAAACCTCTTATTATGTAAATATTTAGAAGCAACATAGCCTGACAAGTGAGATTTGGAGGATAAGGTTATGAGATTTGATCAATGTTCTTCAACCAAGCTTGCTCGAAGGAGGCCAAATGCCCAATCGAAGCTTATAAACCAAGCTTGTTCGAAGGAGGCCAATGCCCAATCGAAGATTATGCATCAAGCTTGCTTGAAGAAGGCCAAATGCCCAATCGAAGCTTGTGAACCAAGCTTGCTCAAAGGAGGCCAAATGCCCAATCAAAGCTTGTGAACCAAGCTTTCTCGAAGGAGGCCAAATGCCCGATCGAAGCTTGTGGATTAAACTTGCTCGAAGGAGGCCAAATGCCCAATCAAAGCTTGTGAACCAAGCTTGCTCGAAGGAGGCCAAATGCCCAATCGAAGCTTGTGGATTAAACTTGCTCGAAGGAGGCCAAATGCCCAATCGAAGCTTGTGAACCAAGCTAGCTCGAAGGAGGCCAAATGCCCAATCAAAGATTATGAACCAAAGCAAGCTTGATTGGAATAGCCTGAACCAGATTTTAAATTCGAACTATTATCTGCAACCACTCCTTTCGATCTGCTTTTCCCTTTCGATAGTTTCCACTTCCTCCTTTCTTCGACCTGATGCTTGAGAGCCCAATATGATTCATGGAAAATACATGGGGCATTAAAAGTCCAATTGTACTTGTCCAAACCCGAACCTTAATTTGAGCTATCAGTGTTGAGGAAGTATCTTGAGCCGATCAAACCTTATGCATTCTTGACCCAATAGAGATCTTGGTGAGAAAATTCTTGAGAAATGAGAGGGCAAATTTTGGGGTACAACAACGGCTTAGTAACCATGATAGCAAATGCTATCGGCTTAAGACAACCACTGTTGAACCTTGTCCCTCTTGGTAGATTTCAACCAATGAATATCAACTTCTGTTTTAATAGGGGAATAATTGGAAACCTAGGGCTGGGTAACTTTGAATTGCTCATTAACAATTAGTTAATGCCCCTTTTTACCCTACCTGACTCTAGGACTAGCGTGCATGACAAGAATAACTGGTTATATGATTGGGCTGCACCATACATTTCACCACCACCCACTCCTGAGACACCCATGATTTATGACCACCTTGATCCTTTCCTTTTCGATGAGGATACTGACCCTGAAACCCCTCCCTTTTACCATCATTTCCCATCTCCCGATCAGGTTGGCTCAAACACCTCTGCCGCTCCAGTTTCTTCTCCACCTCATGTATTTCATCAAGTTCCCTCTCTAAATGACATTCAATCAGAGCTTGATTTATTGAGGAATGAGCTTATTATTATGAGGATCAACTCCCATTCTCTCATGGATATGGTAGTTGAATAGTTGGACTATATTTATCAGCATCTATTCTCCGCCTCCCTTCCTCTTGATCGACATGGCTGATATTTTAGACTTATTGCATTTTTTTCTTTTCACATTTAAACATTGCGGACAATGTTTTGTTCAAGTGTGGAGAGAAGTCTTATTAGATTAGATTTTTCATTAATTACTATTTTATTCTTAAGTATAATTGTTGTTATTTTATTCTTAAGTACAATTTTTATTTATTTCAGTTCTGTCTTTCATTCGTTTATTTGTGGAATTTACATTACTTTTTCATTTAATGCATTGTTATCATTTTCACACACACACACACACACACACACACACACACACACACACACACACACACACACACACACACACACACACACACACACACACACACACACACACACACACACACACACACACACACACACACACACACACACACATATATATATATATATATATATATATATATATATATATATATTCTTGATGTTTCCATTTTTTTAATATTCACATGTATTTATGTACGAGTATTAAAAATGTATACTGCAAAATTTTAAATTATATTATGTTTCTAAGATTGTGTCGTTCACCATACAAGCGTGACATCTGTCACGCTTCACAAACACTAGTCTCGGTCGGCACAAAAGTGTTCCCCTCGGCACGAAGCTAGAAACAGAAGCGTTTATGTATTATCACAAAAACCCTCGCATAATCCTTCTTCTTAACATTTTCTTCAAACCTCCGTGTGATACGGTGGAAGAACTGACTTGAGGGTTTTGCGTTTGATCGCAAATGTTGCGGTTAGAAAGAGTCACCACCGACTTTTCTTTTATCCAAAAGGAAAGGTGAAAAGGCACAGGAAAGACCTTTGAGATTGTTTCTTGAGTTCGGGGGATAGATTATGAAAAGGGAAGGCATTAGCACCCTTTTCATCCATATTTTTCCATGGGCTCTTAGTTACTTGCTAGATCACTTGCTTTTTGTTTGAAAATTGTGCTTGGTGTGGTTTTTTTTTAAAAGTATTTTGTAAAGAGGCCATTGTTTAGGCAATCTTTATAATGATTCTTGTTTGTAAGAATGTATACAAAGATGTTTGACCTTTTGAAAATATTTTCAATTTTGTAAGGTGTTTGAAAGTGTAGGTGGTTGTTTTTGAAAATAACAAGGATATTTGTTTTGAAATGGAGCAAGTAATCAGGAGAAATATACCTACTCAAATGTCTTTCTTGTTCATTTTCTTTTCCTTTGACATTGTTGTCTTACTATTAATTTGGTAAGCAACCCTATCTTTGAATGTAAACGGGACGGGCGTGGGTCATCGTATAACCATGATTAGCAATGTTGCAAGGTATCTTAGCATTATTTTTTAGGGACTAAGATCATTTGTAAGGCAACTTAGATAGCGTCATCGAGGGACTATGATCTTGTATTCGTTTGTTTTTGCTAAGATACCTTACATGCGTAATATGGCCATTTTGTATAAGGCAACCAAATGGGATAACCCTAGGGGTGCTTGTGTGAAAGTGTATTGTTTTCATGCTTAATTTTGTCTTGAATTAGGTTTTTCTATTTGATTGATTTTGTTCTTTCCATACAAACCCTAATTACTAGCATTTGTATATAAAGCGATAAATTGTGGAATTTAAAGTTACTACGCTATTACAATACTTGTGGGAGGGGGTATACAATTTGTGAATAGGGATTGCAATAATATAAACCTAATTAATCTATTACAACCAAATTGAATAAATGTACAAGGAAATGAATAAATATAAAGTACAAATGCAAATGGAAAGAAATGATTTTTGTTTGGATTTTTATATGAAAGAGGTTTTAACCTAAACCTAATTAGAGAAAAATAATTAATCAAAATTAAATTTACTTAAACTAATTAAGAAAAGAAATTAATTAAGAAAAGATTTTTGAATAAAACCCTAATTCTATTTAGTTGATTAAAAGAAAATAAGTTTAGAGAAAAAGTATTTTTTGTATTTTGTCTTGTAAATAAATTATAGTATTATAAAATATTAAGTCTTTTTTTGGTATTTAAATAATATGTTTTTTAAATGGTATGAAGGAAAATAAATAATATAATATTAATTAACTCTATAAGTTTTAGTTAATAAAATAAATAAAGTATAGTAAATAAAATATTTTTTTACTTATAGAAAAATAAAATAAAATAAGTCAAAATATAAAATATATCATTTTTTTTTGTATTTTTATGATTTTTTAGTATTTTTGAAAATATATTTAAAAAGAAAAATGCAATAAATAAATAAATAAATACAAATGGGCTAGGGGTGCATGAAGTAGGCAGGGAGTTAATCAGCAAAAACAAAAAAAGAGCCAGGCCCAAAGGGCCCAACGCCTGCAAACAAAACAAAAATCAGAAAATGTCAAAAAATATGAAAAAATGAAAAAAAGGGTACCACTGGGGCTCGAACCTAGGTCCCATAGGTTAACAGGCGCGCGCTTTACCACTGGGGTGGCTATACATCCATTTATATAAACAAAACAATAAATATGTAAGGCAAATCAAGTACTGATGACTTCATCTTCAACCTCCAGCCGATGTACCTATAACTTCTTCATTTCTCAACAAAAATGGAAGATGATAAAATGAAAGTTGTTCCATTCTTCCTCACGAATCTAACCATGTAAATAACTAGAGCTAAAAGTCAAAGATAAATGAGACTTTCTCTGGCCCTAATTTGAACCCTAAAAATTTCAGAAACTTCAACTCTAAAATTCTCTAAGCTCAAGCCATGTAAATGCAAACTATGGATATGTACAACTTCGTGGCAATGAGGTCTACATTTTATCTTCACAAATGCAAGCCTAACAATGCCTAAGAAATGAGATAGAAGTTCAAGAAAAATACCTCAAAACTGGATATCTTGAAATGCAAATGAGCTTGATTCAAAGTGCTGCAAGGATCAGGTTAGCTTCCTTGAGGTCCCAGAAAGCTAATGCAATGATTAGCTTGAGCTGAAAGTGGCTTAGGAGCTCTGGAGAAGTCAAGTTGCAGACCCCTATTTTTGAAAATGGAACTTGATGATGGAGGTATTACAATTGAGCAAATGGACTTTGGATGGTTTGTATTTTATGTTTAGAAGCTTTTAGAAGTGAAAGGCCAAAGAATGCACGAGGGGATTTGGAGTTTGGTATGTAAAGTCAGAACTTGCACAATGATGGTGTTTTGAGGCAATTTCTGGCTAGAGTGAATTTGAGTGAGTTTCAGGGGCTTCAAGCTCGTGTCCTAGCTTACAAATAGTGCTTCTATTTATAAGCAACAAGTTTGGAGACTTGTTGTTGATCAGAATTTGAATTCGCATCCTTAAGCTAAACATGTGATTTTTGAGAAAACAAGTTTCAATGCCTTGTGTACTTGCTAAGATAGAGTGGTTATGATTTAAAAACACTTGCTTCTGACTTTGTAGATGAAGTGTGATCAGAGGGAACAAGTTAGAGGCTCAAGAGTGGACTTTATGCATAAAGCTTGCTTTTCAAGAATGGTATTGTTAACTTTCTTCCCAAAATGGCAATGTGAAATGGATAAAGCTTAAATCACTTGGATTATAGATCAAAGGTTTATGTAATCCATTAATTATGGAGTGACAAACAAGTTTGATGCCTGCAAAGCAAAGATTATGCAGCCTAACATTGATTTGTATTTGTGTTCATCATGAAAATGACCTATAATTAAAGTGACAAAACCCCAACTTCATCTCTTCGATTCTCCCTACTCAAGAATGATCTCAAGGAGTTATTGGACATTTTGGAAATCTTGCAATATTATCTACAACTCATATTTGAATTGCTTTTGAAGATTCCCCTTGGAACTATGTGAAAAATTTCCATGAAGTTAGGTCATAAATCTGCCTAACTAGGGCAAAATTTCACTAAGTCTTTTTTAGTTCATGAGCATGTATTCATAAAATTATAACTTGAGATCCAAGCACTTTTAGGAGAAGTTATGTGAAGCAAAGTTGTATATTTCATGGAGATCTATAATTTTCATGTTGGAAGTTTCCTTTTAATCATCTTGCATCATAATGAAAAAATTGTTCAAAGTTATGAAAAAATAAGAAATTTTTTACACTTAGAAAAATTTCTAAGTTTAGAAATTTTGACTTTTCAAAATGAAATCTTGATTTCTTGATTTCTTGATGAATAATTTCCTGTTTTGACATGTTTTGATGAATTATGATCTTTGGTGCTTAAATTTGACCAAAAAGTCAAAGTTTGACTTTTCAGTATACAGTTGACTTTTGATCAGTTGACTGCAAAATTCATCTGTCAATCCAATTGATTTGCAATATTTTGAATCATGTCATTAGGTAAAAATGATGCAATTAGACTCTTGAGATCATGCCTTTAACCAATTGACCATTTTCTAGGTCAAAAATCAGAAATTGCCCTTTCCCAGTCAAAACCCTAATTTTGACCATTTTGCCCTTTTGGAGATTTAATCAAATTTCTTGAGGAATTATGGTCCAAACTTGATAAAATGATACATATGGGTTTAAAATATTGTCGTGGATAAAAAATTATGAAGTTTGACTGTAAATTGGTCATAATTGACTTTTTCCCTAATACAACTGATTTTTAGGTCAACTGCTCAATTGACTGAGCAAAAATGTGATCCAAGGCTTGAAACTTAACATGAGTAATCTTGGGGGTCCATAATGGTACATGAAAGTAATATGAAGCATTGATAGTTCAAAAATCCTTGTGCAAACTCAAACCCTAATTTTGGTCATCAGTGCATAAGGAGGTGTCTTGAGCTGATCAAACCCTAGTGCAATCTTGAGCCCAAGGAGATCTTGTGAGAAAATTCTTGATAAGTGAGAGGGAAAATTTTGGGGTACAACAGCTGCCCTGTTCAATCTTCTTAAGCCTGAGGAGTTAGATTGGCAAGTTTTGCCATTCGTGACTCGAAGGTGGAAGATGATTGGACACTAAAGTGCCTAGAATTTTGCACTCGGTGATGTGATGGTTGAGGGAATGGGCTTAAAGATGCCATTTGGAGAGGTGATAGAAAGTTACAGGAGACGGGTTTAAAGATGCCATCCAAAAGTGATTGTTTGTATTGTAATTTGTAAGCTGAAAGAATGAGTATCAAAATGGCGTCCGTGTCTGGAGTGTATCTGAACTGTATCTGGGAGCTGATTTTGAATGATTATCATAATGGCATCCGTGTCTGAAGGGTTTCTGAACTGTATCTGAGAGTTGAATTTGGGTGAGTATCAGAATTGCATCCGTGTCTGGAGTGTATCTGAGCTGTATCAAAAGGTTGAATCTGAATAAGTATCAGAATGGCATCCGTATCTGGAGCGTATCTGAACTGTATCTGAAGGTTGAATCTGAATGAGTATCAGGATGGCATCCGTGTCTAGAGCATATCTGAACTATATGTGAGAGTTGAATATGAATGAGTATCAAAATGGCATCCGTGTCTAGAGTATCTGAACTGTATCTGAAGGTTGAATCTGAATGAGTATCAGGATGGCATCCGTGTCTGGAGCGTATCTGAACTGTATCTCAAAGTTAAGTGTAAATGAGTATTAGAATGGCATCCGTGTCTGGAGTGTATCTGAACTGTATCTCAAAGTTGAGTCTGAATGAGTATTAGAATGGCATCCGTGTCTGAAGCATATTTGAACTATATTTGGAAGAGGCTCTGTATGAGTTATTAGAATGGCTTCCGTGTCTGGAGCTTATATGTACGTCATCTGAAAACTTTTGAACACTATTAATGATAGTTGTTAATCTTATCCTAAAAACGGTAAAATATTAGCTAAGATGCAAAGTCATGTTATATGAAATGTATGATATAATGCATTTGTTTTATTAATGTTTATGATATGCGGATGCAATGTATGCGTATGTGAGCTAGTTTGCTGCACTGCTGTTGGATTGGGGAAAATAAATCCCTGACCGCTGCTGAGGATATGGAGTATAAGCCTTCATGTTGTGAAGTCTAAGTGGTGATGAATTTCTGCTTAGAGAAATAAACTCCGTTGTAAGGGAAATACCGTATATGCTTGTAAAATTTTATTGGGGAATCTTGAGAAATTTGACGACTTCTACTGGGGATTGATAATTGGAAGCTTGTTCTGCTGGGAATTAAACTGCAAATTGTGGGGGATTTATGGAAATAGTTTAGAGAGATTTCCCTACCTCTTAAAGCCATTAGTAATTGTCTTTTATTTCGTTTATTTGTAAACAGTAATTATGTTCAAATGCATATGTTCAACAATGAATCATTGGACGTTTTTGTAAACAAAACACAAGAGTAAAGAAAAACAAATAGTTTTGCACTTTTAAAGGAATATCTTTGCATTGACTTTGAGTAAGTGTTTTTGTACAATGAGACGAACATTCTAGTAGGAGAACGCCGTCGTAAGAAAAAATGAAAATTTTAATACAAAGAAAAGATAGCTATGTGCGATAATCCCATGGGGTTCCCATTCTGCTATAGCCTTTGTATCTCTGAGCATTTTGTCTATTTGTTGCCTCGTCCGAAGATGATTGAATTGATCATAACCTCTGAGTTTGTAGGTTGTCCGTAAGGTGATCCAATGAGACATAGTCATACGCTTTAATTCCCTAACTTTTTCCTGGACCGCCCTTTCGGGTTTTCAGTCCACCGGGATACCCTTTTTTGCCCAAGTCACCCTTTCGAGTTTTCAACTTACCGGCTGTACAGATTTTTTTGTTTTATCCCTAATTTTTGCCCGAACCTTTTTGGTTCACCGAGATGCCCTTGTTTTGCCTAGGTGTGTCAACCTAGCGGGTCTCTTATGCGTAGTATCTTTTGACTATGTCCGTGTTCGCAGGATGCGGCAGGTCGTCGCCATCCATGGTGGTCAAGATCATTACTCCACCAGAGAATATATTTTTGATTACAAATGGTACTTCGAAGGTAGGAGTCCATTTTCCCCTGGGATCATCTTGTAGCAGTATGATGCGTTTGATTACTAGATCCCCAACTTGATACACTTGGCGTCTGACCTTCTTGTTGAAAGCCTTGATCATCAGTTTTTGACACATTTGACAATGGCAAACAACAGTAAGTCTATTCTCATAAATCAAGTTCAGTTGATCAAGTCGATTCTGGATCCAATCGTCTTCGTTCAGCCCTGCATCCTTCATAATTCTTAGAGAGGGGATCTGAACCTCAATAGGCAAGACAACTTCCATGTTGTAAACCAGAGAATAGGGTGTTGCCCCAGTTGATGTGCGAGATGTGGTACAATACCCGTAGAGAGCGAATGTAGCATCTCATGCCAGTCTTTGTATGTGACTGTCATTTTCTGTATGATCTTTTTAATGTTCTTATTTGCAGCTTCGACAGCACCATTCATCTTTGGCCGGTAAGGGGAAGAATTGTGATGATGGATCTTGAATTTCTCGCACAAGACGGTGGTCATAGTGTTGCTGAGATTTGTACCATTGTCAGTGATGATCCTTTCCGGGATACCGTACCGGCAAATGAGATTTTTCTTGACGAAACAGGCAACAACATTCTTGGTGACGGAAGCAAAGGAAGCTGCCTCCACCCACTTTGTAAAATAATCAATGGCCACTAAGATGAAGCGGTTTCCATTAGAGGTTGTCGGCTTGATTTCCCCAATCATATCAATTCTCCACATAGCAAAGGGCTAAGGAGTTGTCAAGACATTCAGAGGAACCAGAGGTACATGCACCTTGTCAGCATAAATAGGACACTTATGGCAAGTTTGAGAGTGTTGATAGAAATCTGCTTCCATGGTAGACCAGTAATAGCCTTCCCGTAGGATTTTCTTTGCCATCGTATGCCCACTGGAATGGGTGCCAAAATTGCCTTCATGCAATTCAGCCATGATCCTTTCAGCTTCAACCTTATCTATGCACCGAAGTAACACAGAGTCATGGTTGCGTTTGTAAATAATGCCATTACTAAGGAAGAATTTAGCAGAGAATATCCTTAAGAACTTCTTATCATTGATTGAATCTCCTTCTGGATATTCTTGAGCCTTGAGATACTTCTTGACTTCGTGAAACCAAGGCTGGTCCACTACTTCTTCAGTATTAATCTCGTGACAGTGCGCAGGTTCCTCCATCCGTTCGATGGTGATCTGGGGAGCCTCATTATCCCAATTAAGTTTAAACATAAATGACATTGTGGCTAGAGCGTCTGCTAGCTGATTTTCTTCTCGTGGGAAATGCTCGAAGGTAACCTTCTCAAAATGTGGTAACAATGTCAAAACATGTTCTTTATAAGGGATAAGGTTAGGGTGTTTGGTGTCCCATTCCCCTTTGATCTGACTGATAACCAAAGCTAAATCTCCGAATACATCTAAGGATTTGATCCCCAAGTCTATGGCAGCTTTGAGACCAAAGATGCACGCTTCGTATTCCGCCATGTTATTTGTACAATTGAAGCAAAGTATGGAAGTAAAGGGAGTATGACACCCTTCCGAAGATATGAGTACAACACCGATACCATTGCCAAGTGCATTGGATGCCCCATCAAAGAACATGGTCCATCGGGATCCTTGTTCAGGCCCGTCATATGGCCTGAATTCTTCACAGTTATTTACCGTCATGATGTCTTCATTTGGAAATTCGAACTTCATGGATTGGTAGTCTTCTACAGCTTGGTGAGCAAGGTGATCAGCTAATACACTGCCCTTTATTGCTTTCTGGGTAGTATATTATATGTCATATTCTGTCAAGATCATCTGCCATCTCGCTATTCTCCCGGAGAGAGCAGGTTTCTCGAAGATGTATTTTATCTGATCCATTTTAGATATCAATAAAGTAGTATAAGTCAGCATATAATGTCTTAGTCGGCGAGCATCCCATGCCAGAGAGAAACAAGTTTTCTCGAGCAGTGAATATCTGGTTTCACAGTCGGTAAACTTTTTGCTCAGGTAGTAAATAGTATGCTCTTTTCGGCCAGACTCGTCATACTGCCCCAATACACACCCCATTGAGTTTTCTAAAATAGTCAGATACATGATCAATGGTCTTCCCTCCACTGGTGGCATTAACATAGGAGGCTATTGCAGGTATTCTTTGATTTTGTCAAAAGTAACTTGGTACTCGTCATTCAATTTGACTACTTGATCTTTCTTCAACAATTTGAAGATTGGTTCACAAGTAGATGTCAGGTGAGAGATGAATCTGACAATATAATTCAATCGCCCCAAGAATCCTCTGACTTCCTTCTCAGTACGAGGGGCATGCATCTCTTGTATTGCTTTAACTTTGGCAGGATTGACCTCGATACCTTTTTTGCTGACGGTCAACATAATGGACAATACTTTAAACACTTGGGTAAGAGCTTAATTAATTGTGTAAACAATTAATTATGGAGTGAAACACAAGTTTGAGGCCTACAAAGCAAGATCATGTAGCATGGCCTATGGATTTGATCAATGTTATTCAAAATTCAGTCTTCAACTTGATTCCTTCTACAGAGATCTTGAATCTCTGTAGAACTTTGATCTTTTTCTTACTCTAGTTTTCGAGAAGCATCTTGAATCTCTTAAAAATGTCGAATACTCCGTCCTTTCGTTTTAATCACATAGATCCATAACTTTTGATCAAACTTATCAACAGACAAAACAATATTTGTTTCCACCAATTGTGTGTTCTTCGAATGGACCACATTCATCTGAATGTACCACTTTGAGTATGCAAGATGATCTCATTGGCATAGTCGAAACGAAAGAATTTATGGATTGCTTTCCTACTAAATAAACTTCACAGAGTTTTTTTCCAGGCATCTCAAGACTTGGAATACCAGTAACCATATCTTGAATAATTGGTTGATTAAGTGGTCGAAAGTTCAAATGTCCAAACATCGAATGCCACAACCAACTATCCTTGTGGTCGAACAATTTTCAAACATTGAACTTCTGTCGAATTGATCATTATCTTAAATGTCCTGTTTTTCGACAACAGAGATTTTAAGACCAAATTGTTCTTGGTGTCGAACAATCTCAAAAATCCATCTTTCATGACAACTGAGAATATTTTTTCGACTAGTTGTCCAAAACTTAGCAAGTTGCACTTTATCCTAGGTACATATAGCACATCTTTAATCATAACTTTTCCTCCATTACTCATTTGAAAGACTATGTTGCCAGTACCTTCTTCTTGCAATGAACTATTATCAGCAAGTTTTTTTGTTAAATTGTAATTCATAGTGTCAAAACTATGTGTGTCAAAGGATTTAGAGGTGGATCGAAGCAGGTTGCTCGAAGGAAGCCATTGCCCAGTCGAAGCTTGTGGATCGAAGCAAGCATGAAGATAGACAACATGTCAGCTATCAATCTGGTGAAGAACCTAATACCACATGGTCGAAGAAAATACATCGAAATGAGGTTCTATTATCTCCGAGAGTAGGTAGCAGATGAGAAGATGAATTTAGAACACTGCAGGACTGAGAATCAGATTGCAGACATCATGACGAAGGGAGTGCAGGTCGAAGTATTCAGAAGACTAAGAACCGTGATGAATATAGATTGTTTAGACACAATGAATTAGGTGGTGTGTTATAGTGTCGAAATTATGTGTGTCGAAGGGTTTAGGGATGGATCGAAGCAGGTTGCTCGAAGGAAGTCATTTCCCAGTTGAAGCAAGCTTGCTCTTCTTCGACTTGTCAAAATCTGTCAACCACTCCTTTCGATCAGTCATGTAGTTCGAACAGCCTGAACCAGGTTTTGAATTCAACATGGTTATCTGCAACTGCACACCTTTCTTTATCTGATTTTCCCTTTCGACAGTTTCCTCTTCCTCCTTTCGAGAATTTAGAAGTTCCATCTTCGACCTGATGCTTGAGATCCCAATATGATCCATGGAAACTATATGGGGCATTAAAAGTCCAATTGTACTTATGCAAACTCAAACCCTAGTTTTGAGTCATCGGTGTTTGAGAAGGTATCTTGAGCTGATCAAACCTTGTGCATTCTTGAATCAATAGAGATCTTGTGATAAAATTATTGAGAAATGAGAGGGAAAATTTTGGGGTACAACACCAACATTCTTGTTTAACTCATTTGAATTATGTTTAATCTCTCATTTGTGTTATTTTGTAAGATGACATCAAAATGATCAAGGCATTTGTTTGATTTTGAGCATAACCATATGGTCAAATAATCAATTTACCATGTGAGTGAGTGAGAAATTTACTTACCCCTTTGAGTTTTTTTATAGAATCCATGTTGGTGTTAATTTTAATTTTTTTATGGATTCTAAACTTTTTTCTTGAACCATAACCATGACTTGTAATTTGAGTCTTTACTCTTTCCTAATACGTTTGAGAGCATTCATATTACATGTTTGGCTGTATTCAAGTTAGGGAGAAGGAAATATAGTTTGCTATGCGGTTGAGAAAGAAATAAAAAGTCAAAAAGAAAAGTGACAAAGAAAAGAAATGAAAAAAAAAACAATGAAAAAGACTTGAAAAAAGAAAAAAATAATAGAATAATGGTTGTGTTAATAAGTTCTATGGATTGGTGTAACAATGAGAAAAGAGAAAAAGATGAAGGAAATTTGTGAGTGCTTGAGATTGTGAGAAATGATCACTCTCATTTGTTTAGGCAAGTTTTTGTTTTATTTATCTTGAAAAAACAATTATGTGTTACCCATGCCACATTATAACCCTTAAAGCCCTTATGATTTTTGCTTTTGTACTTTCAACATGAGTTATTTTAGATGAATGTATAATTTGAATTGATGTTGGTATGATTGTTGTGTGTGAGTGGTCCCTCATATTTTTTTCATCCCTTGATGATTTGTGTGTTAGGCATGATTCATTCTTGAACATTTGTTGTTTTAGAACTTCTGACATGTTTTTTGTACTTAGACTTTGTTTCTTATTCATTGTGTCGTTGTAGTTTAGTGGTAAGCATGATTCCTTGCATGTATTTTGATTTGTTTACCACCCATTTAGTTTCCGTTTGTAACTTATTGAGCATGATTCTTTATCGATTACGTTTGTTGATTAATTCTTGTTTGGGCACAAACACATTTAAGTTGGGGAGAGTTTGTTGAGTGCTAAATTGTAGTTATTTTTAGGGTGAATAATTAGCACTCATGGACTTAACTCATTTGCTTTTCGTCAATAAACTTCAACTTTAGTGTATATTTTGTATAATTTATGTTATAATGTATATATTATATATTCATGTAAATATCATTGAGTTTAATTGTTTTTTAATCTCATTTGTGTAGGTGTTCAAGCAATTATATTTAGTCATCGTTAGATAGAGCATTGAATAAGCTTTTCAACGCTTCTGACCGTGCGTAAATCGGAGTTATGATTCTCAAGTTTTGGCAGAAACAAGAGCTGAATTTTTCAATTTTCTATCAGCCTCACCCGAGCTCGCCGGGCGAGCCAGGGGTGGCCCAGAAGTGCGGAAATGCACTGTATAGGTAGTAACAAATGTTATTTTGGTCGCTGGGCGAGTGCAGGATTTCATTTTTTCATAAAAACTCATTTTTCATCATTTTTTAGGTATGGTTTGGGGATTTTTTTTTGCTCTCACTCCATCACCAGACATTCTTTGTGGAGATTAGCTAAAAAACAACAATGGAACTTGCATATGGATGATCCGGAGTTAGATTTCTCATCAATCAGAGCTGAAAACCCGAGAGATGTTTGGTTCTTATTCATTTCTCTCTATGTATTTCTCTATTTGTTGGGTTTTGTTTGTAAGCTTACTCTGAACCTATGTATATTTGTTGATCATGGTGTTGTATAAAGTTTGTTTTACAAATCAATCTTGATGTCTTCCTTAATCATTTTGCTTTATATTTGGATTTATATTGTTATAGACATATATCTCACAATTCTTGATTAGGGGTGAATATCTATTAGTTTCTATATTCTAGAGATAGATTTAGAGCTAATATTCGCTGTGGGTATCGAAACTTAATGCCTCCGTGTTGTTTGAGTTGCACGAGACATCGCCGACACGAATAATACGATTATTCTCGCAACTTTTTGTTAGACATAACCTTTGTTGTGGTACGTCTCATAGGTGTTTCAAAAATGGACACTGATTTGAGAGATACATGATGAATTTGATGAGTATTGTAGGTTGAATACAACTGATCGACAAGTTTAAATTTGTGGCGAGTAGTTTAAATTCATGCCTAATAAGTTTCTCCTATCTGAAGAATGAATTTATTTTCTTATTCATATGTTTTTACTTAAACCATTTTAACCAAGCTCAGAGACGCGTAAACTGTTGAACGACATTTTTTTCCTCATATTGATACTTGTGGAAACGATAAATTTTTTGAAAAAAAAATTCATTTCTTTTGATCTTACCGTTATACTGCAGTTCGAACAGACATCAAACATGCTCGACGAGTCTAGGGTCAATTGTTCAGTGTCGACCAAAGATCTGGGATCTACTGGCCTGTGCCGACCAAATCCGAGACCCACTGATCTGCGCCGATCAAAGGCTCCACTCCATTACTCCTCGTCGGTCAAAGGTTCAATGGCATGAAGTCTATTACGTAGCATACTCTGCCTAAGCCCAAAGTATAAATACTTTCGTAAAAGATTCTAAGATACACAACCTCTAATCTCCTATTTCATTAGTACCGATATCTCTAAATCAAGAAGCATTGTGATCGCAATATTTAATTTGCGGTATCACATCCGCAAAGAGCATTAGAAACTCCGTTCCAACGGAGTTTCCACCATCAGCATTATTTATGATTTCGTAACGTAACCGTTTTAATTCTCTCTAGTTTTTTCTTTAACTTTATCATTTCATTTTTAAGAAATGACTTCTTTTTTTCTTTTTCTTTGTAATATTTTTTTAATGACAAATATTTACAATATATTTACATTTTTGTCAAGAATTATTTTTAGATTTTTTATTCTTTTTATCCCCTTAACGCAACTCTTGCAAATAAGTTTAGCAACTCCTCCCAGACTCCACCTTTTCTCATTTACCGGATTTACAGTTTTTCTTTTTGCGGTTTTCTTTTTCTGTAAAATAATTCAGTATAAAAAATAAGTTTTTTTCTTTTTCTTATTTTTTTAAATGACAAATTTGATGTTCTCACAAATTTTGTTTTTATTTTTATAAATGTTAAAAAAAATTGATCCCTCGAATATTTTTTTGTACAACCCTCTAGCCACTGCTGAATGAAAAGATGTATAAAATAAAGACCAAAACATTGTACGCTATACGAAACTATATTTGTGTGTACAATACATATTTTTGAAAAGCATGTAAGTGAATTTTATTACATATCATATGTAAAAACTGAATGTGAATATGATGATATCAAGAGTTTTTCTAAAGTGATCCACAAAAAAAAGTTGATTACACATGCACATTCAAAACCTATTACTATAAGGTGTTCCATATACAATAAGGTATGGTACACTTCTAATTACACTGTCCATGGGAATTGCAAAGTTAACACCTGATGAAGCTCCAGTCCCTGAAATAAATCCAAACCAAAACATTTTTGAAAGTTAATGCAGTAGACAACAGAAGTTTTTTTTTATTTTTAATCTCAATGCCTAGATTTTGTACTACCTTTCCTTGTGAAGGTGGCTGTGTTTACTCCAATAACATGGCCATGAGAGTCAACCAATGGTCCACCCGAATTTCCTGTTCACATTCACGCAAGCACATAAGATCATATACTAACATAACCAATCTCGATTAACGGTATAGCTTACCTGCATTAATAGCTGCATCTGTTTGAATAGCTCCTTTGATAGCCCCTCCATTGGGAGAAGGTATCTCGCGGCCTAAACCACTGACCACCTGCATAAGACACAACAATTGCATAACAGATTTGGTAAATTAGACGTTTCTATTTGGCATGACTAGATAGAGGTCTTAGCAGATTCAAAGGCTTTCTCATGAAGGTTTTCCATGTTGGATTCAATTTATTAAAAAAGATTCATTACCCCTGTTGTGAGAGTATTCTCATATCCATAAGGATTCCCAATGGCAAAGCAACTCTGCCCAACAAGTAAATTCTTAGATTCACCGAGAAGAACAGGCTTTATTTCATATCCATCAACATCAACCTGCAAACAGACTAAGTGTCATGCATTTCTCTAGTGGCCTATAGTGAAATAAAAAAAGAATGCAAAAATTAGTTACTTCATGACCCGTAATTAATACATGTTATCATTGGGAAGATGATAAATCTTAGTGTCTTTTAACTTTTGCTAGTCTCTGGCGGAGTATACCAAGAGTATTGTAAGAAGTAATGATCTGTTGTCACTATCGTAACTCATAAGATGAGACATACAGAACGGTAGATCCGTATTATGGTCAATAACTCAATATCATATCCAGACCAGTTTAGTCAGAGTTGCGTCGACTAATATGAAATATCCGGTGCTACAACCTATTATCCGAATAGTTACCTAAGGTTAGACAGCTTCTTGGACGGAGCAAGTGAGGTGTAGCATTAGGTGACACGGAAGCCACGCGTGGCGGGTCGTCTTCTCATCATATTAAAAGGGCTCAGGTGGAGGACTCTCCTTGAAAGGAGGAGCTCTAAACCCCCTTTTAGCTCAATTGGTCGTGTCCTGTGGAGACAGCTCCTAACCAAGGTTTCCTCTTAAACTATCTAAGGTCATGAAATAGTAGGGACTTATACCATAAAGCAAATGCCTGCAATTTTATGCCATAAAGATGTCCAATTACTAGGATCTTTCAGTGTGATGAACATCAAATTTGTTTCCATATTCACTTTTAGAACTTTACACTAGTATGGGCAACATAAGGAACTAAACATCTGTTGCATTGTTATCAAGTCGAGAAGCAAATCGTGAACCGGAACCCATTTTACTAATTGTGAATTGAATCTTATAGTGAATCATATAATACATTGTCAATAAAAATACAAGTTAATATATCAGTTATACAAAGGTGACGAAAAATGTGGTTGACTACACTAAGTTTAGGTAGCGATTCATTAGAATGAATAATGAATCAGGATTCAGGAAGCATTTCAATTCTTAATAGATAGATACTAGAGATTCATATTCATAGTGATCAGTTTACTATTGAATCAAGATACTACTGGCATGTATTGTTAGATACTGCTAACCATGATTTCTAGTTTCTTGCATAAATCAACATGCTCCAAAGAAACTTTGCTTGTGCTCAAGTGGAAAACGTAACATTTATGATCAAGAGCATATAGAAAAATCCCACACGAGTAACATAGAAATCAAAATGTTCAGAGAGAAAAATAATCAATTGAAATGTTATACCTTCAGAACAGCTAGATCATATGATGGATCAAAACCAACTATTTTCCCTTCCCTGGAAAATCTATTCCCTTTAGCGTCAACTAGGAAAACCTGCAGATAGAAGTATACACTCCAATATAAAATATATTTCTCCCATCTAAAATAAAAACTTTAACGGAATTAACAGCATAAGGGAAAACCTTACAACGTTGTAAACCACTCGTATCAGTAGCCAGTTTAGCTACAACATGGTAATTGGTAACCTGTCCACCAAAAAATGAAAAACCAAATGACTACTTTCAAAGTTTGAAAATTTAGAAACATGTGCAATAAAAGACTATAGTTACGCTTCCATGAAGCACTGACTTAAACACTGACACTGATACGTAGATATCAACAATAATTGAATAAAATATAAGTGTTTGGATGTAACTACATGTATCAGTGCCGCGTCAATGTCATCTCAGTGCGTGACACCAACACATGTTGGCATCGGACTCAGATCTAATCTAAAGTATCGGTATTTCTTACTATGTGGCCAAATTTATCCCAAATGAAGCCTGAACCGGTGCCTTCCACTTTCGCATCTTCGTCGTGATCGAGCACGGCTATATTAGAAGAGTTCATGGGATCTTTGGTCAATTCAATGTCTTTAATGGAAACAACTGATGGTGAAGTTTCCTGCAATAATCCCAAGTTTAATTTTAAACATCATTCACTTCCTATTCTGAAACCCATAAACCTAATTGCCAAATGTGATGGATAGCAAAAAAAAAATTAAAATTTATTTCCATTTCAATACAGCCCAACGATATATATTAACAAAAAAGAAAAGTGAAAATTGTAGAAAAAGACCTGAAAAAGTTGCACAAGGTGGTCTTCTTGATGTTGAAGTTCATCTTGAAGCTGTTGTGATTGTGATGAAGTGAGATTGAGGAGATTAAGCCATGAGGCAACAACGAGGCTTGAATTGAAGACTATTGCTCGTCGTTTGGTGGTGACAGTAGGTGTAACAGTGGTGGTGGGAAGGGTTTTTGTTGAGGATTGAGTTGTTAGCATTGGTGAGGGAGAGAGGTTCATTCGGAGAGAGAGCATTGTTATGGTTGCGATTATGCCACGGTTTTTTCTTCGGATTCTGATTCATTTGGGAGAAAACTAGATAGCCATTCCTTTTTCTCTATGTTTTTCTCCCTAAATTCTTTTACCAAATTTCACTTACATTATTATATGAATAACCTATATTTAACCATATTTTATCATGGAAACACACTTTACCAATGCTAGTTATAATTTCAATAATAGAAGTGTATATAATTATATACATTTTTATTAATTGAAATTTTAACTAAAATTATTAAAGCAAGACTTCCATGATAAAATCGAAGGTTAAAATGTGTGGAGGATACTTCTCTAATCTCAGTTCTGTTTTTAATATTTTTTTTCATTTTTATCTTGAATTTTTGTTATGGGAAAATATTTTCCATCATCTTTGGAGATTCCCACAAATAATTGTGGATTCACATACATCGAATTTTAACAAAATTTATATATTTTTCTATCAAAACTATGACACTAGTATTTCTTTATTTTTCCTTTTTCTAAAAAAATATTATTTTATATCTTCTTTTTATTAAAAAATAAAAACACATCTTACATCAAAATAACAAAAAAATAAATGCAAACACACTTTAAATTATGAAAACATAACCATTAATTTAGTAATTGAATGAAAAATAGGTTATTAATTAAAATATAATGAAATTAAAGAGTAATTACCATAAGCACAAGGATCAAAAGAGAATGATTGTTGTAATGATAATGAAAACGAAGTAGACGAGGGATGAAAGAGACAAAGAGAATTGAAAAAGAGAATTTCTTAGTATACTCTTATATGAGTGGAAAAAATCTCTGAAAATTCCAAAATACCCCGCGGATATGCATATCCGAACAAACTCCTAAATCAATTTTCAAGATATTTCGGATATGTATATCTGAAAATCCCTTGCTTACACGTTATACTCATTTAAACGTTAGATTTAAACATTCAGTGGTATTTTCATATATGTATATCCGAAAATACCTCTGTTATATAAGTTTGCTTCATGATTACCACTATCACTATTTCATTCCTTTCATTTTCCTCATAACCAAAACCTACCACAAAACATCAATCATTCTCAATCATTTTTCATCTCCAAATCAAGTTTCAAGTGTTTTATCATATCAAAGAGAGCATAGAAAGTTACAATTTAAGGTAAAAATTCCTCATTTTATCTTTCATTTCCTTGCATTTATGGTGAGTTTTGGTTGAAAAAATATTGCCACTTCGAATATGCATATCTGAAACTCACCTAATATATTTCGGACGTACATATCTGAAACTATGTCTGTTACAGAAACAAAATTTTATCTTGAACATATTTTCTATTTTTACTCGTTTTAGATATGGTGCACCCCGACATATTTCCCAAAGCTGTTGTAAATGATTCAGACAAGGTGAATGAGGATGCTAAGTCAGAAAAGTTGAAGGACGACGTTAAAATTACTATTGTCGCGATAGATGTTCAGAAATAATTTACAAATGATTAAATTTTTAGTGCTCGTCAACATATGCTCGAATGAGTCCGAATTAAAGTTAGCAAACTCGGTTTAGCACTGTGATTGGAAGATCCGACAATGGCACTAGTAGAAGGCAAGCATTTGTAACGATAAAATGCGAGAGAAATAGAAAATATATTCCAAAAATTCAGAAGTTAAAACATGAAGACATCGGATCGATAAAATGTGAGTGTCCATTTAAATTGTACGAATATTGTAGAATGGATGATTTGTGGCGGTTTAATGTCATATGTGGTTTACATAATCATGCGTTGGACACGAAGCTACAAAAAGAGTAGGGTGGATGATTTGTGGCAGTTTAATGTCATACTTTCATTGGTTCTGCATATTTCGGATATGCATATCTGGAATAAGCTATCTTCTTTTTAAAAAAACAGAACATGGATTATTTTGGATATTCATATCTGAACGAACCTTCATTTTTAAAAAAACAAAATAAGGGTTATTTCGAATATGCCTATCTAAAACCCCCTAATTTCGTTAAAAAAAAGTTAACTCATATATTTATATTTAAAACATGCACTAGTGGAAAGATAAGATTTCTTGGGTCCAAATTGTTCTATCTCTTCTATAAATAGGATCTCCAAACCATTTCTACAACATCACAAACCACAAATAGAGATGAGTCAAACATATCCTCACCTTACTTTTGTCTACTTCAATGGTAACATGCCGCCACTTCAGTTTTGGGTCTTTGAGGACACGTCTCTCGTCGACCTGATTATCACACTGAATTCTCTCTTACAATATCTAGAAAATTGAAAGGTATTCAAGGTCGAGTATCGTTCACCCTCACTTGACACTGAAGGTAATATAAAGTTCACTAAAATTAATCTGAAGACGGATGAGGATTTAAGGTTATGTGGCGTACTTTTCATCGATACTCCACTAAGGGTCTGATTGAAGTGGATGCGAAGCTTCAAAGATCGATAAAATATGTTATCAAAATGTTACAACGTCCTCAGCTACCAGTTTATAACAACAATATGTAATGTTAAATTTTTGTTCAATTATCTATGTAATTTCGACTATTTATGTTAAATTTATGTTAAGTTGGTTTGATTTTAAGGGTTTTGATTCATTGACCAGTTCTGCATATTTCGGAAACGTATATCCGAAATAAACCTTTGGTGTCTTCGGATATGCATTTTCGAAACTGTATGATAAAAAAATGAAATATGGTAAGTTCGGATATGCATATCCGAATTCTGGGGATATTATGGGAATTTCATCAGGGGCCTCTAAGAAGGTGCAAGAGTGGATTAAGAAATTACCTTGAAAAAATAAGAAGAGAAGACTAATGCACTTTTTTAGGATTAAGTACTTAGGTGGTGAAACAATACATTATACAATGAAACAAAAAAAGATTATCCAACTTTTCATTTCCTAATATATTAATTCTTTTTTATAAAAAAAATGCAAAATCATATGATTATATATTATATAATATATTATATATAAACGTTAAATAATATGGTCGAGATCGGAGAATCTACGGGCGGAGGGTACTTTTCTAATCCCCACTCCGAAGTGTTATCGGGAGAATTTTTGTCTCCTTTCCCGTCTCCACGGAGAAAAAATCCCTAACTTCGAAGCTCCGAATAGATAATCTCCATAGTGATATCCGTTAACATATGCAAATTGACATCCCTATATATATATATATATATATATATATATATATATATATATATATATATATATATATATATATATATATATATATATATATATATATATATATATATATATATATATATATATATATATATATATATATATATATATATATATATATATATATATATATATATATATATATATATATATATATATAAAAGATAAATATATGATATTTTTATGTCTTTAATTATAAGATCTCATTTGAGAAAATAGGTGATACACTGACAGTGTAAAAAAATTTTACACTGTCAATCAATTACGACCATGAATCCAACTAAATCACTGTCATTTTTAAAAAATTTATATGATATGCCAAAATGATATGCTTATATGGGATGACAGTGTAAAACTTTTTTACACTGTCAATGCATCTCCTTTAAACGCATCTCATTTATCAAAACATAAAAAATATATTTTTTATGTTTAGTTTATTGACAAGTTGTATTATTTTATAAATTTTTCTTTCAAAACAAAAAATTTAATATATACTTAAATATATTTGAAAAAAGACATACTTTTTGAATTTTTTTTATTGTTGAATTTTTTATCAATTATAATTTTTAATCATTTCAATACACTCTATTTGTTGTAAATTTATGTAAATATATTTAGTAATCCGTTTATTGTATTGGCTTGGTGCAAATCTCTTTGTTTTTATGTCTAACTTTAATTATTTCAATACACTCTATTTGTTGTAAATTCATTATCGCCGAGTCTTCCAATGGTTACGACAGTGAGTTTTGCTGACAACACCGGAGCGAAGAATCTGTACATCATTTTGGTGAAGTGGATTAAGGGTAGACTTAATCGTCTTCCTTAATTTAACTTGCGTCGGAGACATGGTGATGGCCACCATGAAAAAGGGAAATCCAGATCTGAGGAAAAAGGTTTTGCCTGCTATTATCGTTGTCAACTTAATTCATGGCATCGAAAGGACGGTGTCTTCATGTACTTTCAAGATAATATTGGTGTCATTGTGAATCCTAAGGTAGAAATGAAAGGTTTTTCCATACGTGGTCCAATTGGTAAGAAGTGTGTTGATCTATGGCCAAGAATTACAAGTGCTGCCAATGTCATTCTATGAGTCATTCTGATTCAACAAGCATATGTTTTTGTTGTTTCTAGAGCTTAAAATTTAATTTTATGTCCGACATTAGCGATGTTTTCTCATTTATTTATTGCAAGTACATTTTTAAAGAAAAAATATATATAAATCATCTCCCATTACCTGCCAAAACCATAACCATTTTATACTTTGAGTTTAATTTCTAACTAGTAATTTTGATGATAAATTAAAACCATATAGTTTATGTCCAACACTAAAGTTTGGGTTGTTATTTGTAACGTTTTGTGAGTATCTTTAACATATTAAGAGAGAAGATAGACTTAAATACTAAAACAAGGTGTAATGTTAAAATCGCCAAGTGTTCAAGATTTTAAGTAAATATAAAATTAGTATAAAGTTAACAAGTTAAGGAGTGCAAATGCACCTAAGCACCACCTGTGTCCATCCCTAATCATTGCTTATGGTATTGATAGTTAATTGAACCTTCTTAAAAATAGTTTGACTCAATTCAATAATTAATTTATTGAATTTGGTTCATGTATTAAATAAGTTAAATTTGAGCTAAAAACTAAGCTTGTACAATAAGTTAATTGGACATGAGTTATATATATATATATATATATATATATATATATATATATATATATATATATATATATATATATATATATATATATATATATATATATATATATATATATATATATTTGAACTCGTTTGGTTCATAAACAGACACATATGACACAAATGTTTAATTAGACTTTTGATTGATCCAAATTTTTTTTAATAGTCAAATAATATATTAATAAAGAAAGACAAAATACCCCCAAAAGTCAACCAACACAAGGAGTGTTAAGTCAGCAAAACAACAACAACAACAACAACAAACAAATATTAAAGAAACAAAAAAAAAAAACAAAGAGAAGAAACTACTACAACATCCACCAACAACCAAAACAATATGATGGAACGTAAAGCCCAACAACAACCAACCAAGATAGACTAAGCAAGAACTCAGACACAGAACCCATCGACCACAGTTCAAAACCACAAGGAACCATCAACTAACCACTGAGCGCCAAGGGGCCAGGTCAGAACCTCGATCCGCTATTGGTTCAGACACATGATAGGGTTCTAAAAGCAAATAGAGAGAGAGAGGTCAAAGGGTATATGTTAAAGAACTAACTCCATGCCAAAAATATACTATTGTCCTCCATCACTTTCACATTTTTTAAGAAATTGATAAAAAGATTATCATTGCGGATAAACTAAATAGTCCAAAAGCCACCGTATGTCAAATCATAATAACCTAACCCTAAACTTAGTCTTAGGGTCTAAAGAAAGAAAAAACTCAAAAGCAAGTCAAAGATGGAGAGCCAATTGTACCCCTAACCACCTAAAAACATATATCATACACTGGAAACTAAAATACAATTCATAAATAAATGAGATATTATCTCAACACGGTCCCCGTAAAGAGCACACAAGGCCCCCTCTAGATCAATAATAACATTCCTCTTGAATAAGTTTTCCTTAGACAAAAACCTATCTCCTAGAAGTTGCCATGAAAAAAACACCACCTTAGAAGGGGTCCAACTTTCACAAATTAAAGGAAGATTTAGATACACATTTTCTACATGCTCTTCATAGATATAACCAAATCCAGATTGAACTTGATAAGCAAACACCATAAAGAAAGAGTAATCTCTAGCGTATCTCCAAACACACATGCCATTATCCGCATTGACTTGAACCTCTTGGAGAGTCAAGAAGAGCTCATCGACTATAGGTTCTTCATTAATGAAGAAAAGTTTTCTCCATCTAAGGTCCCAAGACATCATCCCTAGTCATGCATTCATATTTCACATACTGTCCCTTTAGGAATTTGGGAATTAAGAAAAGTCTCAGAAATCTAATCTTGAGGGGAACACTACCTAACCAAGGGTATTCCTAGAAGGAATTTGAAAGACCAGACCCAACCATCTTAACCAACCCTAACTCAAAACAATTCGAAGGATCATATTTCTTGGAACTAAAAAAGAGACATTCCTTTCTACCAAGTAGAAACGTCGCGACACCCCAAGGACCTACCTCCACAAGTTCCACAACAACCTTTCACCCTAACTAATTAAACGGTTCATGTTGAGTACAACATATGTGAGGGGTACTAATACCTTCCCCTTGTATAACCACCCCTAAACCCATATTTTATTGTGATGACCATATTATCCTCCTTTCTTAGGGTTTTATTATTATTTTCTCTTTCCTTAGGAATAAATAAAATTTGATGGTGACTCTGTGTCTATTTCGAGCGTTTAGACGCTTAGGTATTTTTCACATAGGGACAAGCTCCAATTGGTAACCCTAGACACCAAAATGGAAGAGACTTAAACATATAGTGAAAAAAATCCTTAGCAATCTAGAGAAAAAGGGTAAACATTTATCCCCTATTGTTGTACCCCAAAATTTGCCCTCTCATTTTTCAAGGCATTTCTTACAAGGATTTTCAAGGTTCAAGCTTGCACAAGTGCATTAGAATCTTCCAGTACCAAGTTAAAAAGAAAACTATCAAAAAGGAAGAAAACAGATAAAATTATTTTTTGACAAAATTAAAGAAATGGCAAGCCTGCTTCGATTGGGCATATGCTGCCTGCAAGCCTGCTTCGATTGGGCACATGCTGCCTGCAAGCCTACTTCGATTGGGCACATGCTGCCTGCAAGCCTGCTTCGATTGGGCATATGCTTCCTGCATGTTTGTTTCGTTTGGACAAGCTTTGGTGGGACAAAGTAACCATCTATATGTATCATTCGAATCCACTTGCACCAAGGGTCTCTTGCAGACTTTGCCTATCACAAGCTTCGTTTGAGCAAGGAGATATCTTCATATAAGATTTGACTAAGTTCTTGCTTCCCTTGAAAGAACACCCATCAATTCAGAAGCCGGGAACTTCCCTCATGCTAAATAGACACCAGGAAATGACTCCCTTTATGTTTGTTTCGATCCACATGCTTCGATTGGGCAATATGCTTCCTTCGAACACGAGCTTTCGATTGGGCAATGTGTTTGCTTTGATCTAAGCTTCGACTAGGCATTAGCTTCCTTCAAGTAAGCTTGTTTCGACCACAAGCTTCGAGTGAGGCAAAGGCTTCCTTCGAACAAGTGTGCTTTGATCTCATTCTTGCATTCGACTCAAGACCAAATCTCACTTGTCAGGCTATGTTACTTTCAAATCTTCACATAACCAGAGGTTTACTCAAGTTTGTGATACATTGCCTAAGGGTTCGAAGGTTTATTCGAAGGATAATACCATTCTTGGATAAATTGGCAAAGGACTGTGTACCCTTTCTTCATAAAAGGTACTTTAGTCACAAAATCAGCTTTCAACCTGATTTTGGTCTGAGCACAAGCAAGGCCAGAAGCATAAGTCACATCTTCTGCACCCCAACTGCCAAAAGGCCCCTCACTTATACTTTCACGTTACATATATTTTATTATTTCTTTGCAAAGCTGGCTACTACAACATGTCCACTTTTTCTCTATAAATAGAGGAACTTTTCGCAAAGGCTAGGAGAGGATTTTTGGACCAGAGGAACGAATCTCCAAACTTTCTCAAACACAACAAAAAACTCTCAAGTCCTTAAACACTTGTGAAGAACAAACCCAGAATCACACAATCACCTCTTTCGATTCTGAAGAACTCCCCACACTTTAGTCTCCTTCGAATCCACTTGGAAAGAAACATAACACTTGTTTCTTTCTTTCTTCAAATCCAGCAATAGAGATTCTAGGTTTGTTCCTTCCCTTCGAATCCAGGGACATTCCAGGAAACCACCTAAAGGACCAACACACGTTCCAACCTCCAGTAAGGTAAGTTATTCCAAACCTTGAGCTTTTCGTTTCTTGTATAACATGTAAATAAGATTTTATTTTGTTTCAAGCATGTAATACCATTATTCCTTTTGTGTCCACCCTTTTAAACATGTTTTTTAGAGATAACCCTTTCGTTTTGCTTTTTGTTTACCTGAATATGCTTTAACTATTAAACTGTTTGCAAGACAAATACTAGCATGGCCTTAGGCCATGTTGCCATTTAATGCCTTAAACGAAAGAGACAGGGGGAAAGAAACATGAAACGAAGCCTTGGGCTTCCATTCTAACTTCCAGGCCCAGCCAAAATGCATGTTCACGCTGATGCCAACCCCAACCAAAGAAGGCAACAAGGCAGAGAAGGCAGAATCGAAGGCCATGACTTGTTGATGCCAGCCCAATCGAAGAAGGCAACAAGTCAGAAAGGGAGAACTAGAAGGTGCGCCCTGCTGACTTCCAATGCCCAATCGAAGGCCATGACCTGACTGGTGCCAATGCCCAATCGAAGGCCAGGACTTTCTGGATACCAACTCCCAATTGAAGGAGGCCAACAGAAGCAGAATCGAAGGACACTCCTCCCTCCAATTGAAGGAGCTCATTTTTCTTGCTTTTATCTTATTTTTGCCTTTATATTTTTACGCACTTTAATATGGTTGTAATAGTGTAGGATTTATTTTCTGCACTTTTATTACTTTCGTATAAATTCTAGTAATTAGGTGTGTATGGCAAGATAAAACCAACAAGTAGACAACCTAAAAATCAAAGACAAATGCATGCAATCAAACACACTATTCACACATGCACCCTTAGGGTAATCTCACTTGTTGCCTCGGAAAATAGTCATGTCCCTCGAACATGGCGTTTTAGCAAAGACCCTCGATAAAAGATCGTAGTCCCTCGATGACCCTCGATGTTGCCTTCGGTAAACGATCTAGTCCCTAAAACAACATTGCTAAAACGTCTCATAGGTTGCCTTCTATGACTATACAAACGTCCCATGCCCGTCCCTTCACATCCAACGATGGGGCTTCTTACCAAAACAGTGGCAAGATAACAACATCTAAAGGAGGAGGAAAAGAACGTCTAAGACCTTTTGAGTAGGTAGATTGCTCCTAGTTGCTCACTTGCTCACAACAAAAATATTTTATACGCCAACACTCTCATTTTAAAACATTTTCAAAAGACAACACTTTGTACGCGTTCTTATAGAAACGAGAGCCATTACAAAGACACCTTTTCAAAATTACTTTCAAAAACTTACACAAACACCTCTTTGAACTATTTTCAAAACAACACTTTGTACGCATTCTTATAGAAACGAGAGTCATTACAAAGTCACATTTTCAAAATACTTTCAAAACCCACACCACAAGCACACTTTCAAACAAAAGCAAGTGATCTAGTAAGGAACTAAGAGCCCGTAGATAACTACGGATGAAAAGGGAGCTAATACCTTCCTTTTTCATAACCTACCCCCCGAACTCAAGAAAACATCTCTAAAGGTCTTTCCTATTCTTTTCAGCCTTTCCTTTTGGACAAAATAAAATTCGGTGGCGACTCTTACTATCCGCAACAATTGTAATAAAACGTAAAACACCCAAGTCATTTCTCTAACCGCGTTACAGAACTGGAGAATCTACTGGGGAATAAACTTAAAAGTGGGGTTACCTTAGGGCTAGATCACCTTTACTTGCTTTCTTTGTTTGACTTGTATGCTTTACATTTTGGTTCTTTATTTGGGCTTAAATCCTCTACCCGGATTTTGGGATACCTTTTAGGTAAGTAGCAATAAATCATGGAAGCTATACGGCATAGACCGATATGGACGAAGTGATAGCTACATTAGCATGACACTTTGGCTTGTACTAATGTTCCTTGAGTCAGTCAAGGATAACATTAGGCTTCCTTAACATCATTAAGCGCTAACTGCCCTTTAGAACCTTTTAATTGACTCATCCTAAGCCACTAGAAAGTAGTGAGATGGCCGGCTTTGGTTCCGACCGAAGATTGGTTGATACTCGATGCTACACTCATTGAGATTGGACTTTTGGGATATTCTGGCCGCAGTACTTTAGTGCTTGAGCTAGAACAATGCCTAAAAGAAAGGTTAGTGATATGAGACTCCTTAGAACCCGTTACTTTTAATAGGACAGGTTGAGCCAACTAAACTTCAAGAGGGTACTTACCTATCAAACTCCATGCAAGCCTAAACATAAGGGTTTATCTGCTTTGTCTGTATATGACTATTTGTACATAACAACTTGCTTACTTTTCATACTTGTACATAACATCATGACATCATACCATAGCATTTTCAATAACCATTTCAAAGATCTCAAGGGTCTATGATGCAGGGTCACGTTGAACCAGGCGTCTATCAAGGGGCAAGAGGATTTATTTTCCTCTAACCAAACGCCCTCAAAGATCAAGTACAACAACTTGAGTCAAGGGCTATAACCCACTTGATATGGTGAGCTTAATTCTCGTGGAAGGACATCCACCGATAAAAAGTTCTCCAATCAAAGTTGTTGATCAAAGTTCAACTTCTAACATTTTCTTGTGTTTACCCCGCGAGATCCTTGAAAACATGCATCCACATATCATGCATCATATCATGATAGGTTTCTCCCATACATGTCTTCTTATCTTCCTACTATTTATTTCAGTAAGATGGACATGGAACAAACAATGATGGATCTCCAAGCACAAAATGCCCAGTTCCAACAAATGTTCCTGGCCATGGCTAACGGGCAAGAGGACCTGAAGACTCTCCTTCTCAAAGACAAGAAGAAGAATCCTAAGAAGTCAGTAGGCGTCCTAAACTTGGGAAGAAGACTTAGAGGATCAGTCAAGAGAGCTCTAGATCTCTCAACTCCATCCAACATGGGGAATAGTCATGAAGAACACAACAGTCTGGGGATTGATGAAGTCGAAGCTAACTACTCTGAGGAACAATATCCTCCCATTATTGACAAATACAAACAGTTGGAGGATCGCCTCAATGATATGAAGATTCAGCAGATACCTGGCTTGGACTTAGGAGACATGGGTTCGGTTTCTGGATTGGTCATCCCACCAAAATTCAAAATCCCTACCTTTTCCTTGTACGATGGAGTCTCTTGTCCTAAGATGCACTTAAAGTCTTATGTCCGCAAGATTCAACCATACACAACTGATCTGAAGCTTTGGATCCACTTCTTCCAAGAGAGCCTAGTAGGGACTCAACTTGAATGGTTCTATCAATTGGAGGGTTCTCGCATCCATACGTGGGAAGATCTAGCTGCTGCTTTCTACAAGCAGTACCAATACAACGCTGATCTTGCACCAACTTGTGTGCAATTGCAGAACATGACTGTTGTACCCCAAAATTTGCCCTCCCATATTCATCAAGATTTGTCAAGTCAAGGTCACAAAATTCCCCAAGGGTTGTGCAGCTCAACAGTCTCCTACACAGTCAAAACTAGGGTTTGTGTTCTGATCAAAGAAAGGAAGTTTTCAAGGACCCAATCAAGTCTCATATGCCTACAAATGTGGTCAAGCATCCTCATGTCAAGTTTCAAGGCATTCAGCTCAAAATTGCACAGTCAAAACCCTAGATTGCACTACAGTCAACTGTAGGGGCAAAATGGTCATTTGACAGTCAAAAGTTCAAATTTTTGGTCAATATATCATTTTGAAGCCACAAACATCATTTGATCAATGCTTGATCATGATTCTCAAAATTTGGCTCAGAAATCATCAAAGATGTAAAAGTTGCTATATTTGGACAGCTGAAAAAGTCAACTGAAATTGACCAGGGCATAACTTTCACATGGATTATCAGAAAAATTCCATCCAAAGCTCATTTTGAAGAGAAAGACATTTCCTACAACTCATCTTCATATTCCAAGTCCAAGAAATGCTCTCACAAAAAGTTATCAATTTCAACATTATAGGTCATTTTCAAAAGTCAACAAAAAGGGGCTTTAAGTCAAAGGCCATAACTTGAGATTGGTAAATCAAAATGACATGGGACCAAAGGCATTGGTTGGAGGACTCAAAGACCTTTCCAAAATGTCCAAGAACATGTGAAAAGCTTAAAAATTGACCAAGTTATGCCTTGTGGAAGTTGGGAAATTTTTGGGAATTTTGAAAAGTCAACAATGGTTCAAATGACCTAAAAATGCAAATGGGCCCATTTTTCTTCCAAGTTTCTTCATACCAAGCCTATGCACGACCATTAGGCCCAAAAGGAAGTTTTTCTCCATTTTTATTTATTTATTTGGATTATTTATCATTTATAATTCATTTAATTAAATAAAATGCACAAAAAATACAAACCTAATGAAAACAAATCTTTTTATGTAGGTTTGGACTCAATATTTAGTGTAAGTACTAAAGGGGAAAGTTTTGGTGTGATTTGAGCTGATTGAACACAAAATGCACATGGAAAAGATTTGGAAAAGATTTCATGAAATCAAATATTGAAAACAATGAATTCAAAGGATTTTGTGCAATATTTTTAACCTAATATGCTCTATACATATTCAGGAATCAAGACCTAATGCCTTAACACTCTAAGCTGCGCCCAAACAAGCTATTGCACATTGAAATTTTTCCATAAAAACTCAAAACTGAATTCAGTATTCTAGGTGGTTTTAAGCCCTAATACTCATTCCAAAAGCTTGCTCGTGGACTCCTGATCATATTCCAACCAATATCAACCACCAAAGCTCAAGGAATTGGGGTACAGAACTCAAGACATTCCATGGAAATTTCAAAATCGTATTCTATATTTTACGCATTTTCATGACATTTCATTGATTGATTCTTGTTCCTCATGATATTCTAAAGCTAACTACCATATTTAATTGCATTATTACCCTGTAAATCAGATTTCACCATGCGTGGCTTTTAGGGTTTTCAGCTTTTTGAATTAGGGCTTTTGAAACGGAGTAAAATCAAGCCTCAAGACCATTATCATTCAAACCAGCGTGTTCCAACGAACAAGAACCAACCATCGCGATTAATTTATGTGGCCTCCTGGCCTAATCGTTATTTTCTCATATGTTATTTTCTGCAACGGTGTCAAAACCGTTGCCTAATGCTTTTATGTTTCAGAGATGGTGGAGAAGACAAAGGCGTGTCACATGGGGATAGGTCCATTCAAACTTTCGCGCGCTGACTCCCACTAATGCAGTTTTTTTCTTTATATTATTTATTTGATGTTATATATTAAATGTGATCAAACTGGCTCAGTGGCAGACATCTATGCTTGTAGCGTTCAAGACCTGGGTTCGAACCCCAGGTCTGCACAATTCCAATATTATTTTGCCATAAGTGTTCATATGCAGCGCTACTATGGGTGTACACCATGCATCCTCAATGGTCAAGCCTACACGCGTCCTAAGCGATCAAGGCAAAGGCAGGGATTCAAGGAGCGCATAAATCCTGGTCAAATGCATCATACGTGATTGGGAAAGTCAATGAGATTTCAAGCAAATGGGCCAGAATTCTTAAGCCTGTCCCTCCTAAATTGGGGTTACCCCCCCCCCCCCCCCCCCCGGTTTGCATTTTTTTATTTTTCTCCTTATATTTTATTTTTGCTATTTCATTTATTTTCTTTGTTTTAACATAATTAATTTGTTTTCATAAAAATATAAAAACATTCAAAAATCAGAAAAGACCAAAAAAAGAATAAATATTTTTATTATAATTATTGTCTTGTAAATAAATTAACACATAATGAATTTAGTATAATTAGGTTTTTGCAATTTTTAATTCTTTTCACAAAAAATATAAAAAAATATAGAATTTAGGTTTATTTGTTAATTCCTTTTTTTATTATTTCCTTTTTATCATAATATTATTTGTTTATTTATTTTTATAATTAAATGTATATAAATTACTTAGAGTTAAATTAGGTCAAAAATTCAATATTTTCATAATAAACTTAAAAAATATTAGAATTAGGGTTTAGCATTTCATTTTAATTTCAATAAATTCTTTTTCTTCTAAATCTTAAAAATACAAAAAATGCCAAAAACATTTAATTTTTAACTTTAATTCTCATTAATTTAATTATTTTTGCAAAAGGGTCCAACGCCCATTATTATTAATTATTTAATTTGCGCATTTATTTCATGTCATTTATTATAATTTTGTATCTCTCCCAAAGCATTGTAATTTAAATTTCTCGCACTTTTATTTATCGCTTTATTTATTTTTCTGTCAAATCGGGTCCGGTTTAATTTTGGCGATGTGGACCCGCGCCATTTGTAATAGCCTTAGACTTATTTTCCCGCAATTTTTAACTGTTAACAAATGCATGCAAGAATGAATGGCCCTAAATAAAATCAAGCGTAGAACACGACAAACATGACAAGACAAATAACTGAAACATGACACACAATTCGCACACACCACCCCTAGGGTACGCCTCACTGTTGCCTTTCGAAAGGTGATCGTCGAGTAGAGGACGTCTTAGTAAGTCCTCATGATCCGGGAACCTGGCATGAGGGTAGCTTCTAAGGTGTCTTCCCATTGCTCTGGTGATCACCATGTCCCTACAAACTCGAATTGACCCGAACACCTCCAACGGTGGTGCTACCTACCTCTCAATGGTGGGATGGCACTACTTTAAAGGACATCTACACAGACGAATTCCTTAGGGTAGGTAGGTTCTCAAGGATACTTGCTCTAATTCAAAACAAAACAAAATCTTTTCACACCGACACTTTTCAAAAGCTTTCAAAGCAAATTTTTCAAACACTCTGACACAAGAGTCGAACTGAATTTTTCAAAGAAACTTTTTAAAACCCACATTGAAAAGCAAACAAACCATTTTTGAAAACACATTGAGCAAGTATCTAAGAGCCCATGGATAACCATGGATAGAAAGGGTGCTAACACCTTCCCTTTCTATAACCTACCTCCCGAACCGAGAGCAATCTCTTAAGGAATTTTTCTGTGCTTTTGTCCTTTCCATTTGGAGAAAATAAAAGACGGTGGCGACTCTTGCTTCCGCGACATTTCGCGAACCAGCGTTAAATAGTCAGTTCCAGATCCACCGATCACAGAACTGGCGACTCTGCTGGGGAATACGCTTATAAAGTGAGGTGTACCTTAGGGCTAGCTTATAACTATGTTTTCAATTGTTTTCCTTGTGTGCTTTAAATTGTGGGTTGCTTGGGAGTTCTATAGATCCTAAACCCGGATCTGGGGGATACCTTTCTTAGAAGGTAGCAACAAGGCTGTGAGGGAACTGTGCGGGGTATACCGACATGGTTGAAACAGTCTGCTACGTTGATGTGGCACTTTGGTGTGTACCGGTAACCCTTGAGTTCAGTCAAGGAGAGTACGGGGCCTCCGCGTGGTGTCATGAAGCATCAACAGACCTTAGGAACCTTAATTGAACTATCTTGGCCTCTTTAGGGTAGTGAGATAACTGACTTTGGTGCAGTCCGAGGTTGGTTGATACTCGATACTACACTCAATTGAGGGTTGCTTTCCTGGAATATTTCGGTCGCCAGTTCAGTGGCTAAATCGAAACGATGAACAATGAAAGCAATCCCGTGATATTGGGAACCTTAGAACCCGGTTACTTTGATTAGGACAGGTTGAACCCACCAACTTCAAGAGGGTACTACCCCGACCCCATGCTGGCTTAAACCCTAAGGATTTCTCTTGTGTGACTTGTGTGCCTTTGTACTTGCCTACTTGCATGCTTGTTAGCTGACACATGAACTATTTGCAGGTTTTGTTTATAGTCCTTAACTAGGACTCATGACAGGGTTTACCAAATTTCTTGCAGGTTCTGTTTATAGTCCTTAACTGGGACTCATAACAGGGTTTACTAGATATCTTGCAGGTTTTGTTTATAGCCCTTAATTGGGACTCATAACAAAGTGTACTGAATTTCTTGCAGGTTTTGTTTATAGTCCTTAATTAGGACTCATAACAGGATTACTAAGTCTTACAGGTTTTGTTCATAGTCCTTAATTGGGACTTATAACAGGGTGTACTAACTACTTGTAGGTCCTGTTTATAGTCCTCAACCAGGACTCATAACAAGTTCATCAAGTTTCTTGCAGGGTTGTTTATAGTCCTTAATTGGGACTCATAACAGAGTTACTCACATTACCCCATGCATAGCATAACATCATACCATTGCATGCATCCTGCATACATCCTAACCCATTTCAAGGATCTCAAGGGCTTGTGATGCAGGTCATGATGAATCAAACATTCAGCAAGGGGCAAAGAGGATTTATTTCCTTCTAGCCAAAGTTGTCAGGGGTTATGACCCACTGTATATGGTGAGCCTTTGACCCTTGAAGAAGGACTCTCCACAACATGAAGTTTCTTCAATCAAGTTACCGGTTTTCAACTCTAACAAGTTTCTCTGTTTACCCCGCGAGACCCTTGAAATCATTGCATGCATATCATACATCTCATTGCATTGCAGGTATCCCTTTGACAGGTTGCTTACCCTTCTCCGCTGTTTATTTCAGCCGACCGTCATGAATCCTGAATCATCAGCCGAGCAGACTATCAAGGACCTCCAGGCTCAGAACACCCAATTCCAAGAGCTGATAATGAATTTGACCCAGGGGCAACAAGATCTGAAAGCTCTGCTCTTGAAGAAGGACAAGAAGAAGAAGAGGACTGTTCTGTTCAGCCCTAGACGCAGATCTGGGAATACACCGCAGATTGAAACTGAGAGGACAACCCCATCTGTGAGGGAAAGCAGTCACCATGAGAGGGAGGTGCCCAGTCCAGTGGTCTCCGATAACGAGACAGATTTTGATGAAGAGCAGTACCCTCCTGCTGATGACAGATATAAGCAACTGGAGGACAGAATGAAAGCTATGGAGGTTCAACAGGTACCTGGGCTGGATTTCGGAGATCTGGGTTTGTCAACTGGTGTGGTTATCCCTCGGAAGTTCAAAGCACCATCCTTTACTAAGTATGACGGGGCGTCTTGCCCCAAGCTGCATCTAAGGTCCTATGTTCGGAAGATTCAGCCATATACGGTGGACAAGAATTTATGGATCCACTTCTTCCAGGAGAGTCTTTCAGGGACTCATCTCGAATGGTTCTATCAGCTGGATGGGACCAAAGTTCGTAACTGGGAGGAGTTGGCTACTGCTTTCTATAAGCAGTATCAATATAATGCCGACCTTGCCCCTACGCGTACCCAACTCCAGGGTATGTCGTTAGGATCAAGTGAAGGTTTTAAAGAATATGCGCAGAAATGGAGGGATCTTGCTGGAAGGGTACAACCACCTCTGACTGATCGGGAACTTGTGGACATGTTCTTGGGGACCTTGTCTGGTCCATTTTATAACCACCTGATTGGGAATTCGTCTGCTGGATTCACAGATCTTATCTTGACTGGAGAGCGAATAGAAGCTGGCATCCGGTCTGGGAAAATTCAAGAGGCTGCACCTTCTGATAAAAAGCCTCATCATGGAAAGAAAGAATCCAATGTTGTGCACGGTAAAAAGAGCCGTCATGAGACCGGGGCAATCCAAATCTCTAATCCCGGACCTGCTCAACAAGGACAGGGGCAGCAACGAAAGGAGAAACGACAGTATACCAAACTCAACATGTCGCTGGATCAAGCACTGCAACAAATGTTGAAGGCAGGGCTGATCACCTTAAGGGCTCCTCTCCGGAATCCGAACACTTCTGCACCCAACTATCATCCCAACGATAGGTGCGCATATCATTCAGATAGCCCGGGGCATACTACAGACAACTGCTGGCCTCTCAAGAACAAAATTCAAGACATGATCGACGCCGGGGAGGTTCAGTTTGAAGTGCCAGAGACTCCGAACGTAATCACTGCTCCGTTGCCCAATCATTGAAGCCTTTTGTTTATTTGAATTTTTGAGTTGTACTTTTCTTTGCTTATACAAACAATTAATGTCATAGCAAACTCTTTTATTCTATTAACGCATCGCATATGTCTGTTTTGGAAATTAATACAATTATTTTCATTATGTTCAAATATCTTTTCATATTTTTTCTGATGATCAACTCTCGGTTAATAACTCTGAGCCTCTTGAGGGAGGATGACGAAAACGATACCGCTATCTTTACAGTATGCTTTTGAACAGACCCCGCTGATGAGGTACAGGCATTGTTTCAATTCCTAAACACTGGGAGTTATAAGGATGATAATCCCTCGTCAACCCATCAGAGCCAAAGAAGTAGGAGTTTTTGTTTTCGAAAATTAAACCCTTAATCATAACCCGGGGCAGGGTAGTCTTCTCAGTTGATCCAAGTGCATGACGAATGGCACCGAAGAGATCTTTACAAAACGAACAAAGACAGTGATGGTTCAGAACAATCAAAAGGACAGGCAGTCCTCATCAAAATTCATAAATGAAAAGCCCAAAAAAAGGTCTAAACCCATGAAGGAGACTTACAAAACTGGGGCATCCCGCTGACTGTGATTCCAAAAAAGGAAACAGTTCAGGCAAAAAAAAAAAATAGGGATAACAAAAGTCAGACAAGAAAGAGGTCTTACAAACCCTCAACAAAAAAAAAGGAATGACTGCCTATTCAAAAGAAATCATCAACATCTGAACCATCATTGGAACATCAAAGCAAAGACTCAAGCAAGGTCTAACGCACGATCAACTGAGTTTAGGTTTGGAGAACATCACGAAGAGCGGGTGGGTACAAAAAATTTGAGCCTTTATCCTTTGTTTCTTAAACCGTGAACCAGGCCACGTTATAACCCTCAAAAGTCCTAGCTGAAGCATGGGTTAGTTCGAAAGCATACTGTGATGAAATGTATCCTGACTCCGGAAGGCCTACGGTAAATACGGAGTTGACATCACGTTTTACAAACATTCATTTGTTTTATGATAAAGAAGAATGCGTTTTCAAAATCTTCAAGACAGACATAGGCGTTGCATTTTAACATAACTTTGTTTGCATATGACTTTTTGTTTGAACAGCAGGGAAATTCGCACGAGAAATACCTAGTGAACAAAAGCACTTCCAACCAAGGGGCACGACTTGATCATGGTCCAATCATCTGGGGCAATCCAATCAAGATTCGGAGAATCTCTCAAAAGGCCAAATAGCCTGGGGCAAATCTCCTCCTGAGTCACTGGGGGCATTTCAACAACGAATCTGGCCTGATCAAACACCTTCTGGTGGCACGACAAAACATGAACAGCCAGGGGCACCTCCCTGCATTCTAAGAACAAGGACATAGTCGAAAAATACTACGCAAAATCAAAGACCCGCTAGGTTGACATACCTAGGCAAAAATAAGGGCTTCCCGGCGAACCGAAAGGGTTCGGGCAAAATGAAGGGATGAAATGAAAAAATCTGTACACCCGGCAAGTCGAAAACCTGAAAAGGCGGCTTGGGCAAAAATGGGTATCCCGGTGGACTGAAAACCCGAAAGGGCGGTCCAGGCAAAAGTTAGGGATCAAAGCGTACGACTATGTCCTATCATCTCGCCACCCGCCTACCAGAAGAAGGTTTGACTCTCAACAACTATCAGCACCCCACAAGTGCCTCCCCCACAGAAACAGGGGCAATAAAGAGCGGTCTAAGCAATCTGATTGTTATCCTCCAAGGTATCAGGGTAGGTTCCGTGGAAGGACATAACCAATACAGTTCGAAACTTCCCCAGAAGAGCCCAACCCCGTTTCCCAGGAGAGCTGGAATCTATCTCCCCAAGCAATAAGCGTACCCCCAGTAGATTCTGGAAGCTTATCCCCTAGCAAGGCACGAACGCGTCGCCCGGCTTTATTCAAAGAGTTATTTCCTTAACAGGATATAACTGGGTTATCCTCATCCAAAAGCCACGGAAAGAGCGTCGTCGACAGAATCTTCTTATCCCCAGCGAAGTCCATTCATACTTCCAATACAGCAAGGTACCCTCAGCGAGTCATCCTCAACAATTCAGCAAAAGCATCTCCCCACAGAGTATTTCTTCTCAACATGGTCGCTAGAATATCTTTTTCTCCCCGCAGAATCCTCCATTCGCCAAGTTTATTCCCCAACGGAGTTATCTTCGTCTATTGGAATTCTTGCAGCTATTCTTCAACATCAGCCCAGGATACGACTTTCCGGCACCCGTCAAGGATTTATTTTCTTAGACAAACATACATTCATAAAACGTCACATACATTATAGCATGCATATGCATCATACTACACGAATCTCATTGATTTTGAAGACATACAGTTCATGCATCATGATTTTGCATCCAATTATGTCTCGCCTTTTCAGGAAAAAGATCAATACAAAAATGACTACTATCAAACTATCGCAATTCTGTCTAGATATAGTTTCAGATATGATCCAGAGATGGTGACGTTCTGATGCTGCTTCCAGATCTCCTTCTAGATATAGTTTCAGATGTAAACCCAGCGATGGTGACGTTCTGATGCTGCTTCCAGATTCCCTTCTAGATATAGTTTCAGATGTAAACCCAACGATGGTGACGTTCTGATGCTGCTTCCAGATTCCCTTCTAGATATAGTTTCAGATGTAAACCCAGCGATGGTGACGTTCTGATACTGCTTCCAGATTTCCTTCTAGATATAGTTTCAGATGTAAACCCAGCGATGGTGACGTTCTGATACTGCTTCCAGATTTCCTTCTAGATATAGTTTCAGATGTAAACCCAGCGATGGTGACGTTCTGATACTGCTTCCAGATTTCCTTCCAGATATAGTTTCAGATGTAAACCCAGCGATGGTGACGTTCTGATACTGCTTCCAGATTTCCTTCCAGATATAGTTTCAGATGTAAACCAGATATGGTGACGTTCTGATACTGCTTCCAGAGGTCCTTTTTTGATGTTTCTCTCTCCGACGATGAGTGTGAGGTGATATTCTCTCTATGGTTCCCTCTCCAACGGTGTGTGAGGTAGTAATTCCTTTTTTGATGTTTCTCTCTCCGACGATGAGTGTGAGGTGATATTCTCCCTATGGTTCCCTCTCCAACGGTGGGTGAGGTAGTAATTCCTTTTTTGATGTTTCTCTCTCCGACGATGAGTGTGAGGTGATATTCTCCCTATGGTTCCCTCTCCAACGGTGTGTGAGGTAGTAATTCCTTTTTTGATGTTTCTCTCTCCGACGATGAGTGTGAGGTGATATTCTCCCTATGGTTCCCTCTCCAACGGTGGGTGAGGTAGTAATTCCTTTTTTGATGTTTCTCTCTCCGACGATGAGTGTGAGGTGATATTCTCCCTATGGTTCCCTCTCCAACGGTGTGTGAGGTAGTAATCCCTTTTTTGATGTTTCCCTCTCCGACGATGAGTGTGAGGTGATATTCTCCCTATGGTTCCCTCTCCAACGGTGTGTGAGGTGACAAGTCCTTTTCAGATGTTTCCCTCTCCGACGTTGAGTGAGGTGATCATTCCTTTCAGATTATAATTGCCTATGGTTCTCTTCCCGATACTGTAAAGATGGTATTTCCCACCAAGATTTTCTCAACGAGCGTTGTTGAAGTTAAAATCACCCAAGGTTCTCTTACCATTTATGCTAAGGTAGTAACCATCCCTGGTTCATTCATCAGCGTTTGAAGCTCCAGACTCAGCTCCTGTAACCAGTCAGGACACATCTATACCAAGCATCTAAAATCAGCTCCCGCAACGTGTCAGGTATTCATTTTCTCTTTTGCAGGTATGCAAGTTCTCGCTAAGGAATCTCCTACGCGATCAACATCCAGATGGCATCTATAAGCCCATCATCCTGTCCAGCAACCTCTAAATGGCATCCATAAGCCCATTCCCACCATACTGCCACTATGTGAGCGCAAATTTCTGGGCACTCTAGTGTCCAATCATCTTTTACCATCGGATTACGAAAGGCACGTCAGCCAATCTGCATCCTCAGGTCTAAGAAGATTGAACAGGGGCAACTGTTGTACCCCAAAATTTGCCCTCCCATATTCATCAAGATTTGTCAAGTCAAGGTCACAAAATTCCCCAAGGGTTGTGCAGCTCAACAGTCTCCTACACAGTCAAAACTAGGGTTTGTGTTCTGATCAAAGAAAGGAAGTTTTCAAGGACCCAATCAAGTCTCATATGCCTACAAATGTGGTCAAGCATCCTCATGTCAAGTTTCAAGGCATTCAGCTCAAAATTGCACAGTCAAAACCCTAGATTGCACTACAGTCAACTGTAGGGGCAAAATGGTCATTTGACAGTCAAAAGTTCAAATTTTTGGTCAATATATCATTTTGAAGACACAAACATCATTTGATCAATGCTTGATCATGATTCTCAAAATTTGGCTCAGAAATCATCAAAGATGTAAAAGTTGCTATATTTGGACAGCTGAAAAAGTCAACTGAAATTGACCAGGGCATAACTTTCACATGGATTATCAGAAAAATTCCATCCAAAGCTCATTTTGAAGAGAAAGACATTTCCTACAACTCATCTTCATATTCCAAGTCCAAGAAATGCTCTCACAAAAAGTTATCAATTTCAACATTATAGGTCATTTTCAAAAGTCAACAAAAAGGGGCTTTAAGTCAAAGGCCATAACTTGAGATTGGTAAATCAAAATGACATGGGACCAAAGGCATTGGTTAGAGGACTCAAAGAACTTTCCAAAATGTCCAAGAACATGTGAAAAGCTTAAAAATTGACCAAGTTATGCCTTGTGGAAGTTGGGAAATTTTTGGGAATTTTGAAAAGTCAACAATGGTTCAAATGACCTAAAAATGCAAATGGGCCCATTTTTCTTCCAAGTTTCTTCATGCCAAGCCTATGCACGACCATTAGGCCCAAAAGGAAGTTTTTCTCCATTTTTATTTATTTATTTGGATTATTTATCATTTATAATTCATTTAATTAAATAAAATGCACAAAAAATACAAACCTAATGAAAACAAATCTTTTTATGTAGGTTTGGACTCAATATTTCGTGTAAGTACTAAAGGGGAAAGTTTTGGTGTGATTTGAGCTGATTGAACACAAAATGCACATGGAAAAGATTTGGAAAAGATTTCATGAAATCAAATATTGAAAACAATGAATTCAAAGGATTTTGTGCAATATTTTTAACCTAATATGCTCTATACATATTCAGGAATCAAGACCTAATGCCTTAACACTCTAAGCTGCGCCCAAACAAGCTATTGCACATTGAAATTTTTCCATAAAAACTCAAAACTGAATTCAGTATTCTAGGTGGTTTTAAGCCCTAATACTCATTCCAAAAGCTTGCTCGTGGACTCCTGATCATATTCCAACCAATATCAACCACCAAAGCTCAAGGAATTGGGGTACAGAACTCAAGACATTCCATGGAAATTTCAAAATCGTATTCTATATTTTACGCATTTTCATGACATTTCATTGATTGATTCTTGTTCCTCATGATATTCTAAAGCTAACTACCATATTTAATTGCATTATTACCCTGTAAATCAGATTTCACCATGCGTGGCTTTTAGGGTTTTCAGCTTTTTGAATTAGGGCTTTTGAAACGGAGTAAAATCAAGCCTCAAGACCATTATCATTCAAACCAGCGTGTTCCAACGAACAAGAACCAACCATCGCGATTAATTTATGTGGCCTCCTGGCCTAATCGTTATTTTCTCATATGTTATTTTCTGCAACGGTGTCAAAACCGTTGCCTAATGCTTTTATGTTTCAGAGATGGTGGAGAAGACAAAGGCGTGTCACATGGGGATAGGTCCATTCAAACTTTCGCGCGCTGACTCCCACTAATGCAGTTTTTTTCTTTATATTATTTATTTGATGTTATATATTAAATGTGATCAAACTGGCTCAGTGGCAGACATCTATGCTTGTAGCGTTCAAGACCTGGGTTCGAACCCCAGGTCTGCACAATTCCAATATTATTTTGCCATAAGTGTTCATATGCAGCGCTACTATGGGTGTACACCATGCATCCTCAATGGTCAAGCCTACACGCGTCCTAAGCGATCAAGGCAAAGGCAGGGATTCAAGGAGCGCATAAATCCTGGTCAAATGCATCATACGTGATTGGGAAAGTCAATGAGATTTCAAGCAAATGGGCCAGAATTCTTAAGCCTGTCCCTCCTAAATTGGGGTTACCCCCCCCCCCCCCCCGGTTTGCATTTTTTTATTTTTCTCCTTATATTTTATTTTTGCTATTTCATTTATTTTCTTTGTTTTAACATAATTAATTTGTTTTCATAAAAATATAAAAACATTCAAAAATCAGAAAAGACCAAAAAAAGAATAAATATTTTTATTATAATTATTGTCTTGTAAATAAATTAACACATAATGAATTTAGTATAATTAGGTTTTTGCAATTTTTAATTCTTTTCACAAAAAATATAAAAAAATATAGAATTTAGGTTTATTTGTTAATTCCTTTTTTTATTATTTCCTTTTTATCATAATATTATTTGTTTATTTATTTTTATAATTAAATGTATATAAATTACTTAGAGTTAAATTAGGTCAAAAATTCAATATTTTCATAATAAACTTAAAAAATATTAGAATTAGGGTTTAGCATTTCATTTTAATTTCAATAAATTCTTTTTCTTCTAAATCTTAAAAATACAAAAAATGCCAAAAACATTTAATTTTTAACTTTAATTCTCATTAATTTAATTATTTTTGCAAAAGGGTCCAACGCCCATTATTATTAATTATTTAATTTGCGCATTTATTTCATGTCATTTATTATAATTTTGTATCTCTCCCAAAGCATTGTAATTTAAATTTCTCGCACTTTTATTTATCGCTTTATTTATTTTTCTGTCAAATCGGGTCCGGTTTAATTTTGGCGATGTGGACCCGCGCCATTTGTAATAGCCTTAGACTTATTTTCCCGCAATTTTTAACTGTTAACAAATGCATGCAAGAATGAATGGCCCTAAATAAAATCAAGCGTAGAACACGACAAACATGACAAGACAAATAACTGAAACATGACACACAATTCGCACACACCACCCCTAGGGTACGCCTCACTGTTGCCTTTCGAAAGGTGATCGTCGAGTAGAGGACGTCTTAGTAAGTCCTCATGATCCGGGAACCTGGCATGAGGGTAGCTTCTAAGGTGTCTTCCCATTGCTCTGGTGATCACCATGTCCCTACAAACTCGAATTGACCCGAACACCTCCAACGGTGGTGCTACCTACCTCTCAATGGTGGGATGGCACTACTTTAAAGGACATCTACACAGACGAATTCCTTAGGGTAGGTAGGTTCTCAAGGATACTTGCTCTAATTCAAAACAAAACAAAATCTTTTCACACCGACACTTTTCAAAAGCTTTCAAAGCAAATTTTTCAAACACTCTGACACAAGAGTCGAACTGAATTTTTCAAAGAAACTTTTTAAAACCCACATTGAAAAGCAAACAAACCATTTTTGAAAACACATTGAGCAAGTATCTAAGAGCCCATGGATAACCATGGATAGAAAGGGTGCTAACACCTTCCCTTTCTATAACCTACCTCCCGAACCGAGAGCAATCTCTTAAGGAATTTTTCTGTGCTTTTGTCCTTTCCATTTGGAGAAAATAAAAGACGGTGGCGACTCTTGCTTCCGCGACATTTCGCGAACCAGCGTTAAATAGTCAGTTCCAGATCCACCGATCACAATGACCATGGGTTCCAATGAGAGCTTAAAAGGATACGCCCAAAAGTTGAGAGATCTGATCGGTAGGGTGCACCCCCTCTAACTGACAGGGAGCTGATTGACATCTTCATGGGAACCTTGACAGGACCTTTCTTCAATCACCTAATCTGAAGCTCCACAGCCGGGTTCACTGAGATAATACTGACCAGTGAAAGGGTCGAAGCTGGCATAAAAAGTGGAAATATCCAAGGAGCTACACCCTCTGATGCTCAGAAAAAGCCATACAATGGGAAGAAAGAGCCCAATGCTGTGTATGGTCAAAAGAGTCATCATGACCAACACGTAGGAGCAATCTTGATCTATAATCCTATGCCTGCTCAACAAAGATAGGGGAATCAGCGTAAGGAGATCACGCCTAAAAGATAATTCACTAAGATCAACATGTCACTGGCTCAAGAGCTACAACACATGTTGAAGGCAGAGTTGATTACGTTAAAGGCTCCTCCTTGGAACTCCAACACTTTCGCTCCTACCTATCATCCCAATGGAAGGTATGCGTACCACTCTGATAGTCTGGGACACGAGACGAACAACTGTTGGACTCTGAAGAAAAAGGTCCAAGACATGATTGATGCCAAGGAGGTTGAGTTTGACCCTCCGGAGACTCCAAACGTGATCACTGTTCGTATGCCAAATCATTGAGAGCGTCTTGTTCATTTTGAAATTTCAATTGTAATTTCTTTGGTTATTCAAACAATTTTCTACTAATGTCGTACTTTGTTTCATTAATGTATTGCATATGTTTGTCTTGAATTCATCCATTTGTTTTCACTATATTTAAACTATGTTTTTACTCCCTTTATGATATTCAACTCTTGTTGCAAGCCTTTAGAGGGAGGATGACGAAAATAATGCCATAATCTTATACAGTATGCTTTTGGACAAACCTTGCTAACGATATACATGAGTTCTTTCAAATCCTAAACACTGGAGTTATAAGGAAGATAATCCCTAGTCAACCACTTTAAGCCAAAGAAATAGAAGTTTTCCTTTTTACACAAATTGAAACCTTTAATCAAAACCTGGGGCAGGGTAGTCTCTCAATTAATTCAAATGCGCGACTAGTCGCAAACTTTCATCTCGTAATACAATGAATGACATCAAAAAAACATTCCTATGGAATTAAAAGACAATGATAGTTCCCTACCAAAAAAAGGCAGTCATTATCTCTCAAGAGAAAAGCCCATTAAGTCAAAACCTACAAAAGAGACTTAAGAAAACAGGGGCATCCCGCTGACTATAATCTCAAAACAAGAACAGTCAAGCAAAAACCAGGGATAACAAATCAAAAAAAGAGGTCACTACAAATCCTCAACAACATGAAAAATGTTGCAAAAAATGACCGCCTTCCGATAAACTAAACTTGTCTGAACCATCACCAAGACGTCATTCCAGACTCAATTGGAGTTCTAACGCACAATTAACTGGGTTTAGGACTGAAGAACATCACGAAGAACGGGCGGGTACAAATAAATTTGAGCCTTATCCTTTGTTTCTTAAACCGTGAACCAAGCCACGTTATAAACCTTCAAAAGTCCTAATTGAAGCATGGGTTAGTTCGAAAGCATATTGTTACAAAAGGTATCCTGACTCCTGTAAGGCTTTACTCTAAATCCTGAGTTTGAATTTTCTTACAAAATTTCTTTTCTTGCTAAAAATACATTTTCAAAATTTCAAGACAAGCATAAACTTTACATTATTTGAATATCGCTGTTTGCATATGGCTATTTGTTTGACAGCGGAGAAATTCACACAATGAATATCCGATGAACGAAAGCTCTCTCAGTGAACAAAGTCACTTCAGTGGGATAACACTTCCAATGACAAATCTCCTATCAATAAGGGGGCATGAAATGTCACTATCCAGCACACCTGGGGCAATCCAGTCAAGATTCCAAGAAATCTCACAAGAAGTGCTGAATAACCAGGGACAGGTCTCCATCTAAATCACTTGGGGAATTGAACGCAAATCCCAACAAAGGGTTACATATAGTCAATTAGTTCCTGGCAGTGCCACAAACACTTGCTACTAGGGGCAGTGACAAATCTCCCCAAAATCCTTCTCATAGGATGACTCCCAGCCAGAGTTTAATCTCTGAAAACCTTTTCCCCAGCTGAGTCGACCTCAAGAATCCTCAAGGATTTTCCCTAGTGAAGTCGCCACCTCTCCAACAGACTGGAAATTTGGTTTATTCCCCAATAAATGGCAGGATTCCCCAGCTTGAGTTTGCCTCTCCGACTACTAAAAATCAGAGGACCACAACTCCTCTTCCCAGTAGACTACTCTACAATCCCCAGCAAGTTACCGTGAAGCCTGGAAACTGACCAGATAAAAGTTAACTTCAATAAGTTATTGTGAAACCTGGACCCGACCAAATATCAGTTCAACTCCATCCTTTCAAGAGTTACTGCAAAGCCTGGAATACGACCAAATAACAGTTAACTTAAATCTTCTCCAAGATAACTCCCCAGTAGAGCAACGGACAACCGGGACTCCTGAACTCTTTTCCCCAAACAGGAATCAACACTCTCCATAGAGTTTTCTTCTCAAGCAAAGTTAACTTCCCCAGCAGAGTTCTCCTCAAACAACAAAACAGGAATCCCCATTGGAAACATTCTAAGCAAAGTTTGAAGAACCACATACTCTTCAATAGCAGTCCGGGATTTGACTCCCCAGCATTTGTCAAGGATTTATTTTCCCAGACAAAAATACATTCAAATAAAATTTCACCTTTCATGCATCATATTACATACACGACAAGTGGATACGACACAATCTCATTTATTTTGATAACATCATTGTACCATGCATTTCATACATCATGACATTGCATACAGTTAACGTTTTACCTTTTTCAGGAAAAGGTTAATCAACAGATGGTTATTGTTAACAATCTTTAAAAGGTAAGAAGTTAATACCTGTAACAAGCCAGGGTAATTATCTACACGACCAGCTGAAGAAATCCTACACGGGCTCCTTCACATACACTCTTCTAGAAACAGTTCAGATGTGATCCAGATATGGCTGACATTCTGATACTTATTCCAGATTCTCTTCTAGAAATAGTTCAGATGCGATCCAGATATGGCTGACATTCTGACACTTATTCCAGATTCCCTTATAGAAAAAGTTCAGATGCGATCCAGATATGGCTGACATTATAATACTTACTCCAGATTCTCTTCTAGAAACAGTTCATATGCGATCCAGATATGGCTGACATTCTGAAACTTACTCCAGATTCTCTTTTAGAAACAGTGCAGATGCGATCCACATATGGATGACATTTTGATACTTACTCCAGATTCTCTTCTAGAAATAGTTCAAATGTGATCCAAATATGGCTGACATTCTGATACTTACTCCAGATTCTCTTCTAGAAATAGTGCATATGCGATCCATATATGGCTGACATTCTGATACTTACTCCATATTCTCTTCTAGAAACAGTTCAGATGTGATCCAGATATGGCTGGCAATCTGATACTTACTCCAGATTCTCTTCTAGAAACAGTGCAGGTGCGATCTAGATATGGCTGACATTCTGATACTTACTCCATATTCTCTTCTAGAAACAGTTCAGATGTGATCCAAATGTGGCTGGCATTCTGATACGTACTCCAGATTCTCTTCTAGAAACAGTTCAGATACGACCTAGATATGGCTGACATTCTGATACTTACTCCAGATTCCTTCTAGAAACAGTTCAGATGCGATCCAGATATGGCTTACATTCTGATACTTACTCCAGATTCCTTCAAATACAGTCCAGATACGATCCAGATTCGAATTTCATTTTGTCACTCATTCAAATACAATCCAGATATGATCCAGATTCAGATGTCATTCTGTCACTCATTCAAATATAGTCGAGATACGATCCAGATTCAGATGTTATTCTGTCACTCATTCAAATATAATCCAAATACGATCTAGATTCGGATGTCATTATGTCATTCATTCAAATACAGTCCAGATACGATCCAGATTGGGATGTCATTTGGTCACTCATTCAAATACAGTCCAGATACGATCCAGATTCGAATGTCATTCTGTCACTTATTCAAATGCAGTTCAGATATGATCCAGATACGAATGTCATTCTGACGCTCATTCAGTACATCTCTCAGATACGAGTCAGATACAATTCATTTATGAATATTATTCTGATACTCATCCAAGACCTCTGCTGGTTCAGCTTAAATCTCTCAATGGTTTATCCTGATTCTTTATAATAGACATTTCCTCTGGTTCAAATAAATCGCTCCAAAGATTTATTATGATTTCCTCTCCAGTTGAAGTCAGAATTTAGACTTAGTCTAATTTTTGTCAACAATCACCTTTGGATGGCATCTATAAGCCCATCTCCAACAACTATCTATCATTTCTCCAAATGGAATATTTAAGCCCATTCCCTACACAATCAACCACAACATCATCAAGTGCAAATTTCTGGGCACTCTAGTTTCAATCATCTTCCACCTTCAAGTCATGAATGGCAGATTCGCCAATCTAACTCTTCAGGTGTAAGAAGATTGAACAGGGGCAACTGTTGTACCCCAAAATTTTCCCTCTCATTTTTCAAGGCATTTCTTACAAGGATTTTCAAGGTTCAAGCTTGCACAAGTGCATTAGGATTTTCCAGTACCAAGTTAAAAAGAAAACTGTCAGAAAGGAAGAAAACAGATAAAATTATTTTTTAAAGAAATGGCAAGCCTGCTTCGATTGGGCATATGCTGCCTGCAAGCCTGCTTCGATTGGGCACATGCTTCCTGCAAGCCTGCTTCGATTGGGCATATGTTGCCTGCAAGCCTACTTCGATTGGGTATATGCTGCTTGCATGTTTGTTTCATTTGGACAAGCTTCGATGGGACAAAGTAACTGTTGTACCCCAAAATTTTCCCTCCCATATTCTTCAAGATTTTCCAAGGATCATCTTCAAATGGTTCAAGATTCCTCAAGGGTTGCACAGTTCAAATGCCTCCTAAGCCATTCAAAATTAGGGTTTTGTTTCTTTTAAGGAAGTTGAGGTTTTCAATGGTTCAATCAAGTCCCATAGGCCTACACATATCCTCAAGCATCTACATGTCAAGTCTGAAGACTCACAGGGTCAAATTCCACAGTCAAAAGCTTCATTTGCTTCACAATCAACTGCAGGGGTAAAATGGTCATTTCACAGTCAAAAGTCAGAATTTTTGGTCAACAACTTATTTTGAGCTCACAATCATCATTTGATCAAGTCTTGATCATGATTCCACAAGCATGGCTCATAAATTATCAAGATGCAAAAAGTTTCTATTTTTGGATAGTAGAAAAGTCAACTGTATCTTGACCAAGGCATAACGTTTTCATGGTTCATCAGAAAAATCCCATCCAATGCTCATTTTGAAGGGGATGACATTTCCTACAACTCATCTTCACATTCCAAGTCCAAGAAATGCTCTCACAAAAAGTTATCAATTTCTACATTATAGGTCAATTTCAAAAGTCAACAAAAAGGCATTTTAAGTCAAAGACCATAACTTGAGATTGGTAAATCCAAATTACATGGGACCAAAGGCATTGGTTAGAGGACTTCAAGACCTTTCCAAAATGTCCAAGAACATGTTCATATGATCAAAATTGAGCAAGATATGCATTGGAGAAGTTGGGAAATTTTCATGAATTTGCAAAAGTTAACTATCCTTAAAACTTCAATTTTTGACAAAAGGGCCCACTTTCTTCCAATTGATTCAGCCTTGTCATGCCACACACGTGTCCCATGATTAATTTCAGGATCAAACATTTATTTTTCCATTTTACTTAATTTTTATTGATTTAATTCATTTTAAATCCATAATAATTCAAATAAAATCTAAAAATCAATGGAATAACATCTTTGTGATTTGAATAGCTTTTATATGTCATATGCCAGCTAACCAATTTGTGCTAAGCCTTTTTTGTGCATAAAATCTTAGATTTTCTTCAAATTTGGAAAGGTTTTCAATGGTGGTCAACAAAATATCAAAACTTCAATACACAAAGATACAAGCCCATATTTTGACCTAGAGTGCTTGCCTTATACATATACAAGTAACCTAAACCTAATTCACGACCTAAGCATTACTAAAACGGCCAAGGCAAAACTGAAAAATTGTTGGAAAAGTGGGAGATCAAGAACAAGATTGCAGACGTTTTTAGATCAAAAGAAGCACGTAGCCTTCTTCCTTGCTATCCACTGAAGCTAAAGCGATTATAAACACGTCCTTAGACCACCTACAAAGCGCTGTAAGTCGTCACGAAGTCACCCCTGGACATGGAATCGTGATTCTCCATTCTTGCATTTTTTCTCAAAAACATCGGCATATTCATGTTTCTTGTTTAATTTCTAACCTAATGGCAATATTCAATTTCGTTTTTAGGCTTCATATGATGATACCCGCGCCTATGGTTTGTGTGTGTTGTTTTTAGGCATTTTGTTTTCAGGTGAAATCAGAACAAATCATGAGCATGGATGGACTTAGGAGATGGAGACGAGACCAACCATGGTCTTGGAATGAGTTTTTGAAGCCTAGGGACGATTTTAAGAAAAGCCTACGAAACTACATGCGGATAAAAATCCGCAGGTAAATAACCAGCAATTTTGATGAAGAAGACGATGATGCGTCACAGTGTGATTGGCCCGTTTAAAATTCAAGCGCATTTTTTGTTTGTTTTGGCTAACATGTTAATTGGTTTATGAATATTATATTCAGTCTTCATTATACTATCAAATGAACAAGGCAGTTGGGTTGGTTGAAGCGCACATGCATAGTCCCTTGGGACCTGGGTTCGATTCCCAGGTCCACCCCATATTTGTTTCTATTTTTTATAACATAATCATGTGCAGGCTTGCCAACTTATTCCACCATATACCTTCAATAATCAGCATGCCATGTGGCCACCATCCCCAATCCAATGGCCATGAAGTGCTGACTATGATGTTCCCCAGTCAACCAACGTGCAGACAATTCCAGAAGTCAAACGTGGCTTTGTGCTTAATGGGCTTCAGATTGCCTTTCTCACCTCTTAAGGGCCCAACACCCCCCTGGTTAATTTTTTTTTCTTTTACTAATTATTTTTAATAACTATTCTTATTAGTATTATTTAATTAATCCACAAATAATTATTTTTCATAATAAAGTCAGAAAATTAAAATGTAAATATTTTCATTATTATTATTTATTAAATTCACTTTTTAATTATTTTTGTAAATAAATTCTAATTAATTAGTTTAGTTGTTTAATTAGGTTAATTTTGACTATTTTTCACAATAAATAAAACAAACTTAGAATTAGGGTTTTTCTTTTGACACTTTTAATTTATTTTTATTTTATTTTTATTAAAACATAAAAAACTAAAAAAAAATACTTTCTCTTTTAATTAATTAATTAATTGGTTATTAGGTTTAATTTTAATTTAATTGCAAAAAAGGACCAAACTTCAATTCTTTTCTCAAAAAGGGTCAAAACCCTAAGGACGTCCCCGATTAAATTTCTTTCGCGCATATTTATTTTGATTATATTTATGTAACTGCTTCGAGAATGTAATAGATAATTAGGATCTTTATCGCTTTCTTTTAATTTTCTCGCAATTTATTTTCAAGGGTTATGTTTTTGGCGATGTAAATACCCGACGCCTTGTAATAGCGTAGATTTATCTTTCCGTAATTTATTTTGCCGCACAACTATTATTAACTGTTAATTATGCATGCAAGACTTGTATGAAAAATAAAATCAATCCGTAGCTCACAATGATGCATGTTCAAAGATAAACATAAACTGAACTTGACACACATGCACATGCCACTCCTAGGGTACGCCTCACTTGGTTGCCTCGAGGTGGTCATTGAGTATAAGGTGTTTTAGAGGTCGCCCTCCTGTCTAAAGATCCAGTTGCCTCGAAACGGTTGCCTCAGATAAAAAGGATCTAGGACATTAGGGTTACCGCTAAGGCGTCCTACTATTGCTTTGGTGACCACACATGTCCCATATAATCGAATTGACCCGAAAAAACTCCAACGACTGTGCTACCTACTTCTCAATAGTGGGATAGTGCTGTCTAAAGGACATTTACACAGCTTAGTTTCTTTTGAGTAGGTAAAGGTTCTAAGGTACTTGCTCTTTCAAAAAACAAAAAATACTTTTCGCACCTACACTTTTCTGACAAAAGTTTTCAAACAAACACTTCATACACTCTTGAGGACAGATACAAGAGTTAAATCGAAGTTTTCAAACAAACTTTTTTCAAAACCCACAAACACAAGAAAAGCAAAAATCTTTTGAAAACATAGTGAGAAAGTACCTAAGAGCCCGTGGATAACCATGGATAGAAAGGGTGCTAACACCTTCCCTTTCTATAATCTACCTCCCGAACCGAGAAACATCTCGAAAAGGAATTTTGCTGTGCTTTTGTCCTTTCCTTGTTGGAGAAAATAAAAGACGGTGGAGACTCTTGCTTACCGCGACATTTCGCGAACCAGCATTAAAAACAGTCAGTTCTATTTCCACCGATCATAGTAACCATCTCTATGCATCCTTTGAATCCACTTGCACCAAGGGCCTCTTGCAGAGTTTGCCTCTCACAAGCTTCGTTTGAGCCAAGAGATATCTTCATACAATATTTGACTAAGTTCTTGCTTCCCTTGAAAGAACACCCTTCGATTCAGAAGCCAGGAACTTCCCTCATGCTAAACAAACACCATAAAATGACTCTCTTTATGTTTATTTTGATCCACATGCTTCGATTGGGCAATATGATTCCTTCGAACACGAGCTTTCGATTGGGCAATGTGTTTGCTTCGATCCAAGCTTTGACTGGGCATTAGCTTCCTTCGAGTAAGCTTGTTTCAACCACAAGCTTCGAATGAGGCAAAGGCTTCCTTCGAATAAGTGTGCTTCGATCTCATTCTTGCATTCGACTCAAGACCAAATTTAACTTGTCAGGTTATGTTACTTTTAAATCTTCACATAACCAGAGGATTACACAAGTTTGTGATACATTGCCTAAGGGTTAGAAGGTTTATTCAAAGTATAATACCATTCTTGGATAAATTTGCAAAGGACTGTGTACCCTTTCTTCATAAAAGGTACTTTAGTCGCAAAATCCGCTTTCAAACTGATTTTGGTCTGAGCACAAGCAAGGCCAGAAGCATAAGTTACATCTTCTGCATCCCAACTTCCAAAAGGCCCCTCACTTGTACTTTCACGTTACATATATTTTATTATTTCTTTGCAAAGCTGGCTACTACAACATGTCCACTTTTTCTCTATAAATAAAGGAACTTTTTGCAAAGGCTAGGAGATGATTTTTGGACTAGAGGAGCGAATCTCCAAACTTTCTCAAACACAACAAAAAACTCTCAAGTCCTTAAACACTTGTGAAGAACAAACCCAGAATCACACACTCACCTCTTTCGATTCTGAAGAACTCCCCACACTTCAGTCTCCTTCGAATCCAGTTGGAAAGAAACATAACACTTGTTTCTTGCTTTCTTTGAATCCAGCAATAGAGACGCTAGCTTCTCTCATTCCCTTCGAATCCAAGGATATTCCAGGCAACCACCTAAAGGCCCAACACACGTTCCAGCCTCCAGTAAGGTAAGTTGTTCCAAACCCTGAGCTTTTCGTTTCTTGTATAACATGTAAATAAGCTTTTCTTTCGTTTCAAGCATGTACATACCATTGTTCCTTTCGTTTCCACCCTTTTAAACATGTTTTTCAGAGCTAACCCTTTCGTTTTGCTCTTTGTTTACCTGAACGTGCTTTAACTATTAAACTGTTTGCAAGATAAATACTAGCATGGCCTTAGGACATGTTGCCATTTAATACCTTAAATGAAAGAGACAGAGGGAAAGAAACACGAAAGGAAGCCTTAGGCTTTCATGCTAACTTCTAGGCCCAGCCATAATGCATGTTCACGCTGATGCCAGCCCCAATCGAAGAAGGCAACAAGGCAGAGAAGGCAGAGTCGAAGGCCATGACTTGCTGATGCCAGCCCAATCGAAGAAGGCAATAAGGCCGAAAGGCAGAACCAGAAGGCGCGCTCCGCTGACTTCCAATGCCCAATCGAAGGCCATGACCTGGCTGGTGCCAATGCCTGTGATACGGTGGCAGAACCGACTATTAATATTGGTTTGCATGTTTTGTTCGCAAATGTCGCGATAAGCAATAATTGCCACCGACTTTTATTTTATCCAATCAGGAAAAGGAAAAAGAACAGAAAAAACCTTTTTCGAGATGTTTCTGAGTACGGGGGGTAGATTATAGAAAGGGAAGGTGTTAGCACCCTTTCTATCTGTGGTTTTCCACGGGCTCTTAGTTACTTGCTCATTTTGAAAACTGCTTGTGTGCTTGTTTTGAAAAGTTTTTTTTACTTTGTATTAACCCTTGTTTCTGTCCTCAAGAGTTTTACGAAGTTGTTTTTGAAAACTTTGTTTGGAAAGTGTTGGTGTGAAAAAGTTTTTGTTTGTTTGAGCAAGTACCTAGGAACTAATCTACCTACTCGAAAAAGGTCTGTTCGTTTTCCTTTTAGATAATGCTATCCCATTATTGAGAAATAGGTAGCATCGTCGTTGGAGTTTCTTAGGGACATTCGAAGGGATAAATACGATCACAAAAGCAATGTTAGGAAATGTTAGTAATCATCCTAAAGCCTTAAAGATCTTTTTCCGAGGCAACATCTGAATGGGTCATTTTAGATCTTTCAGGGCTAGAGGACAACTACTAACAAACCCTATATTTTTTCAGTTGATTATCTTTGCACATTTAGGGTTTTCTACTGTATTAATTTTCAGTTTGTCTTTCCATACAATCCTATTAACATACATCTAAGCAGTTTATAGTTTGCGGAAATTAAAGCGAGAAATTTAAAGTCCTAGCTATTACAGGGCTTTTGCAGATACATAATTATTTTGACCGAAAATAAAGATGCGGAATTGAAACCCTAATTACTATTACAAACTCAGAGCAATTACAATAATAGAAAAAGAATTTAAAGGTACGCGCGGCGAATTAAATGCGAGGGAATAAATTAGGAAACCTAAAACTCTAATTGAAAAAATATTTTGGTTATTTTTAAGAAAATATTAAGTTATGTACAAATTTAACCCTAATTCTAGTTGATTTTAATTATAAAAAAGGAATTAAATTATCCTAAATTAAATTAAACTAATTAATTATGGAAATAAAATATTTTTATGAAAAAAACAATGATTTTTGATGCTTTTGTGGTTTTTTGATTAAATAAAAAAATGATTTTTGTTATTTTTGTAAAAAAGAAAATAATTAATAAATAATTAAGATAAAAGAAAAAAAATAAAGAAAGGAAAAAGAAAAACTTGGGCCTGTATGGAAGCTGAATGGGGGGTGCATTGCCAATTTTGTTATGGGCCCAGGATGATGGTCCAAAGCTTTGCGCTGGATCCAACGATGGCCAAATTGGAGGGTGTACCATGGACCTTGCTGCATGGGACATTGGATTTGTGATGGAGATGATCCAATGGTTGGATCTGAGGCTGCATAGTGGGCGCCTGGAAGCGTGGAGTATAGAATCTGCAATTAAACATTGTGAAAAATATTATGTAGGAGGCAGGGATCGAACCCCTGACCTCCTACACGCGTATGCCTTGAAACTGTTCCTGCTTGCCACTGGGCTAATTGTTCTTTTGTTAATAAGAATGAATAACAAATAATATAATAAAATATGAGTCACTATGATAAAGAAAGCACGTAAAATTTGAATTTTCCAATCAGGCTGGAACACGCCATCGTCTTCCTCACAGATCCGTCGTTTTAGGTTGAAACTTTTACCTACAGCCTGTGTCTCTAGCTATAACCCTGCATCTTTCAAAAATCTCAGACAAGCAAGATGAATTAATTCCAAATATACCAATCAACTCATTTTGATCTCACGAGTATGATGGCATCCTTCTTTTGCCCTAATTTTCCCTGTATCAAGAAGCCCTAAAATGGAGGGCAAAACCCTAATAATGGCAACTCATTGTTTATGCATAAAAACTAGGAATTAAGTATACAGAAAGTTTCCAGGAATCCATATGAACATAAATATGCAATCAAAACATATTAACAATGCAAGAATGAAAAGATACGAATTTGGAAAAAGTGACAAACCGTGAGAGTATTATGTGATGATTCCTGGAGCTTTGAGGCGTGCAAATGGTGTTGTTAGCTTCAGGAGATATCCAGGAATGGATTAGTGGCTTCAACTTGCTTTGAATCGTCCTCTAAGCTGTAAACCAATCCACACTTTTTCTTCAACAATTTGAGTTTTGTTTGGGGTTCTCACTACTGCAATCCTTTTCCTTTTGGCTTGGGTATGTTTTATATATGTAGTAGAACTGATTAGGTTAACAAAAACAAATTAAATCTTTGTGAATCATGAAAATTTGATTTGATTTTGCTCTTGTATTATATTTTTCCAAAAAAATCATAATCATGCCAATTTTGCTTCAATCATCCCTTGTACGATTTAATATGATATGCCAGCCTAATTGGATTTGATTCCTACAAAAAATCAGATCAAAAATCAATCTTTTATATTTTTTGCAATTTATTTAATTTAATCTAAATTTTAATAAATAACTAAGCAAATAATATATGGAGGATAATTTGGGTCGTGGACCATGTCACAAACAAGATACAATCATGAGAAGCTAGGCCCATTTGACAAAAAATTAATTTTTGAGCACATTTGACTTTTGGCAATTTTCCAAAAATGGTCAACTTTGACAAGGCATATCTCCTCCAATTTTAATCCTAGAGAGGTGTTCTTGGACTTTTTAGAAATCTTAGGATGTTCCCTAAACAACCCTTTTGGTTTCATCTCAATTGGCTATTCCATGTTCATGTAAGAAGCTTTGACCCAAAAGGTGTTTTTGTTGACTTTTCAAAAGGACCTATAATGTAGAAATTCATATCTTTTTATGAGTGCATATTTTGAACTTGAGGGATGAAGATTAATTGTAGGCGTTGTACCCCAAAATTTTCCCTCCCATATTTCTCAAAACATTTCAAGAAAGATCCTCAAGTTGCTCAAGGAAGTCCAAGGGTTGACCAGACAAGCTCTCTCCTAAGGCAGTCTACCTCAAATTAGGGTTTCATGTTGCATCAAGATACTTGAGTCCAAGGGATCCAAAATTCTCACCAAGGTCCTAATATGTTCTCAAGATCATCCATGTCAAGTTTCAAGCCCTACAGAGAAAATTTGCCCAGTCAATTGCTCAAAGGCCTGAAAATTGACTATGCTAGGGCAAAAGTCAACTGTGGCCTACATACAGTCAAACTTCAAGATTTTTTGTCAACATCCTCATTTTGAAGCATATTTCATCATTTGATCAAGGGTTGATCATGATTCATCAAGGACTGCTCATAATTCATCAAGAACCAAAAGTTGCTAAATTAGGGTTTTGTAGGAAAAGTTAACTCAACTTTGACCAAGCATAACTTTCTCATACTTTATGAGAAATGACCCATACAAATATAATTTTAAATAGAATGCCGTGATATACAATCCATCTTCAGCTCCCAAGTTCAAAATATGCACTCACAAGAAGTTATGAATTTGGACATTATAGGTCATTTTGAAAAGTCAACAAAAACACCTTTTTTGTCAAAGTTCATACATGAGCATGGAATATCAATTTGAGATGAGACCAAAAGGGTTGATTAGAGTACATCTCAATATTTCTAAAAAGTCCAAGAACACCTTCAAAGAGTCAAAATTGAGGAAGTTATGCATTGATGAAGTTGACCCTTTTTGCAAAATTGCCAAAACTCAACTATGCTTAAAAATGCAATTTTTGCCAAATGGGCCCAATCTTTTGCACTTGTTTTGAGTTGGCAACATGGTCCACGAGCCCTATCCTTTTCCACTTGTCATTATATTATTTTTATTATTTATTTTGATTTTTATTTGAATTTAATCAATTTAAATCAAAGCAAATCATAGAAAATCCAAAATATTGAAAACTCAAGATTTTGTACATGTTTCAGGTCTTAAATTCCAGCTAGCATGAGATTGAATTTGTGTAGAGGCTTGGAGTGCACAAAAAGATTGGTTTTAGGCTATTTTTGGAATGATATTCAAGTGTATCAAATTAAAATCAAATGCAATGATGGAGGAAGATTGAGCACACTCTTTCAACCCTAATTCATTCCTCAATACATAAGGGGTATTTGCAGACCCAAAGCAAGGCTAGAGAGAGGCGTATGAACCAGAATCAAACTTGAAAAAAACAAGAAAAAGTGCAAACATGAATTCATACTTTGAAGCAATTTCAAGATCCTTTGACCGTCCCAATCGCTTCCTGGGATCACCAGCAAGCAAAACCAATCAAGAGCAAGCATTTTCAGGCCCTGAATACCGCTGTAAGTCAGTCACGACATTGCTATTTTCTTGATTTCGAATTGCATAATTATGGCATCTATAGCATGAAATATTTGTAGATTCTTAATCCTTAGAACATTTGCAAGCTTTCTGTAATATTTGATTGTGTTTTCATGGCCTGTATTGGAGTTTGCCATTATTAGGGTTTATAAGCTCGCTTTGGGGTTTCCGAATCTAGGTGAAATTGGGCCATGAAAGGACCACCATTGTGTTTAGCAGGTCCAAGAGAATCCGTTCATGGCTTTGGTAGTTATTTATATCACTTGTATTTGATTTTAAGAAGGACAGGGGCTATAGCTATGGACAAATGTCCGTAGGTAAAAGTCTGTGACTTTTACCAACGGAAGAAGGAAGAAGATGACTGGCGTGGCGTTACCGTATTGGCCCATTTGAATTCTGGCGCCTCTTTGTCACGTTATTGCATATTATCATTATTATTCTTTATATATACAAATAGAACATGTAGCTCAGATGGCATTGGTGCAGGTGGAAAGTGCTTCAGGACCTGGGTTCGAATCCCAGATCCCCCAATTTCTTCATATTTTTTCCTTTCAGGTAATCCAGCACACACCAAAGACCAAGGTCCATCATGGGACCTCATCATCCATCCTGCCAAGTGGTCAGATGGCCAGATCCAAAGGCCACCAATGAAGGAGCACCAAAGGCATTGGTCAAGGCAAAGCATGAGAATCAGGAAGTCAACGTGGACCTCTTTGTCTTGGGCCAGATTGCTATTCACACCCCTAAAATCATCTTTCAGGCCCATATCTCTCTCTATACTCTTTTTTTTTATATTTTTCTTAATTAATTAATTTATTTAATTTATTAACACAAAATTAGATAATTCTTTTTATCAAAAAATCACAAAAATAATATTTTTCACCAAATTGGGTTTAGATTTTATTTTTTATCAAAAATTAAATTAATTTAATTAGGTTGTTAATTTTAGATAACTTTAATTCTTTTTGTAAATAAACTTAAAAATAATTAGAACAATTAGGGTTTTATTTCTAACTTAATTATATTTTCTTTTCCTAAAAATAACCAAAACACAAAAATAGGCCATTTAATTATTTTCATTAATTAATATAATTAGCTAATTAATTTAGTATTTAATTTAAAACCTAATTATTTTCTTAAAAAATAAAAAAACATTTTTCTTTTAAATTAGGTTAGAAAGGGTCAAAACCCTAATTCTCTCCCGATCTAATTTTCTTCGCACGCGCTTTATTATTTTATTTTACCATATTGATGTAATTGCCCACAAGTTGTAATAGTTTAATTAGGTCTTTTATCTTTCATTTATAACTTTATTTTTAAAGGATTTGTTTTTGGCAATGTAAATACCCGAAGCCTTGTAATAGCGTAGTTTAATTTTCGCACTTTAATTTCCGCAAAATATTAAACTGTTAGATGTATGATATTAGGGATGCATGACAAGAATGTATGATTAATTTTAAAACGGTTAGATAACCCTAAATGTGGAAAGATAAATAATCTGAAATTGAATCAATCACACATGCGCACTCATAGGGTACACTCCCACTTGGTTGCCTTTGGTAAACGGTCATTAAGTATAGGATATTTTAGTGGTCGTCCTTTTGTCTAAACAAAGATCAAAGTCCCATTCAGAATGGCTGCCTTAGAAAAGTTGCCTCAGAGTGGTTGCCTCAGATATTGTTGCCTTGAATAATTGATCTAAGACATTAGGGTTACTACTAAGACGTCCTAGCATTGCTTTAGTGACCATACGTCCCTTTCGAATTGACCCTCAAAACTCCAACGATTGTGCTACCTACTCACTAATAGTGGGATATCGCTGTCTAAAGGAAACAAACATAGAACAATTCTTTTTTCGAGTAGGTAGATTAGTTCTTAAGTACTTGCTCAATCCAAACAAACTTTTTCATACTTACACTCCTTTACAAACAAAGTTTTCAAAAACACTTCGTAACACTCTTGAAGACAGAAGCAAGAGTTAAATCGAAGTAAAACAAAAGCTTTTCAAATCACACAAACACAAAGAAGCAATTTTGAAAATGATGAGCAAGTACCTAAGAGCCCGTAGATAACTACGGATAGAAAGGGTGCTAATACATTCCCTTTCTATAATCTACCCCCGTACTCAGAAATATCTCGAAAAAGGAATTTTCTGTGCTTTTTTCCTTTCCTTGTTGGATAAAATAAAAGTTGGTGGCGACTCTTGCTTACCGCGACATTTTGCAAACACAAACGCAAAATGCAAACCAACAATTCCTAAAAAACAGTCTCGGTTCTGGCCACCGTATCACAGTAGGTAATTGCATCTTCTTAAAAATGAGCCTTGGATGGAAAATTTCTGATAAAGTATGAAGAAGTTATGCCTGGTCAAAGTTTGGTTGACTTTTCCTATGAAACCCTAATTTAGCAACTTTTGGGTTTTGATGAATTTGGGGCATTCCTTGAGGAATCATGATCAACCCTTGATCAAATGATGGACATCTCTTCAAAATGTTGATGTTGACCAAAAATCTTGAAGTTTGACTGTATGTGGGCCACAATTGACTTTTGACCTAGTATAGTTGATTTTCAGGCATCTGGGCAATTAACTGAGCAAACTTCTTGTGCAAGGCATGAAACTTAACATGGATGATCTTGAGAATATATTGGGACCATGGAAGGCATTTGGGACCTTTGGAGTTCCCACACCCTTATGAAAATGGAAACCCTAGTTTGAGGTACATTTCCTTAGGAGAGAGTTTGTCTGGTCAACTCTTGGGCATCCTTGAGCAAGTTGAGGACCTCAATGGGCATGTGTTGAGTAAAATGAGAGGGAAAATTTTGGGGTACAACATCTGCCCCTATTCAATCTTCTTAAACTCGAGGATGTAGATTGGCTTGTCGGCCTTTCGTAATCTAAAGGTGGAAGATGATTGAATACTAGAGTGCCCAGAAATTTGCACTCGTCTGAGATGGTGCTGGACTATGTAGGTAATATCGGGAATAGGCTTACAGATGCCATTTGGAGGAGATGACGGAAGGTCACCGGAGATGGGCTTAAAGATGACATCCGGAAGATATGACGGAGAATCGTCGGAGATGGGCTTAAAGATGCCATCTAGAGGATGTTGATTTCCCGAGATATTCCTTTGATGAGAATTCATGTTCCTGTCGTTTAGGAGGAATCTGCCGAGGAATGTTGGTCTCTGTCTTGGGAGAAATGGAATTTTAGTAACTTCAGTTGTCCGTTACTCTATTGGGAAATCATCTCTTAGTCGAGGAGATGAAAATGAACTATTATTTAGTCGTGCTCCAGGCCTTACAATGATTTGCTGAGGATAATAAGACTGACTGCTATCTGGTCATGCTCCAGATTTTATAGTGACTTACTGGGGAGATGAGATTAAACGTGCTATCTGGTTGTGCTCTAGGCTTTGCAATCTCAAAAACTGTTATCTGGTCGTGCTCCAGGCTTCAGAAGGGATTAAGTGGTTATCTGGTTGCAACCGAGTTTCAACTTGAAATTAAGGCATACTAACATCCGGTTGTTTCCAGGCTTTAATAGTAATTGGACGAGTAAACTGCTATCTGGTTGGATTCCAAGCTTCGTAGTACCTTATACTGTTATCTGGTCGTGCTCCAGGTTTCACAGTGTCTTTTATCGTTATCTGGTCGTGCTCCAGGCTTCAGTAATTTGGGGAAATCAAGTTATTATCTGGTCAGTTTCTGGGCTTCATAGCTTCTTTAACTGGAATAGAAATCTTAGTATCGATTTGACTGAACTAGGGAAAGTCTCGAGCTGTCTTCAATTGGGAAACAAATCTTAGCATCAATTTGAATGAACCGAGGGAAGGTCTCGGATTGACTTTGACTGGCATAGAAATCAGGAGAATCTTAATGGAGGTTCGACTGACCCAGATGAAAGTCTTATAACATCTTCAACTAGAATAGAAACCTTAGTGTCGGTTTGACTGAACTAGAGAAAATCTTAAAAAGTGTTGGAATATCTTCAACTAGAATAAAAACCTTGGTGTCGGTTTGACTGAACCAGAGAGAACTTGTAAGAACTTGATTGCATCTTTCCCTGAAAGGTAAAGAGTTAGTCATATGTAATGTCATGATGTATGAAATGTATTGAGTAATGATGTTCTCAAAATAAATGAGATTGTGCTGTATAATATGTATGCACATGCCATGATGTATGGATATGCAATGCTATTGTGATATTCTCTAGCTGGGGAAAATAAATCCTGGACTGCTGTTGAAGAGTATAAGGAGTTGAGCTCTTCATTTCCGCTGGGGATATTGACCGAAGATGATTAGCTAGGGATTTACATCCATTCTGCTTGAGAACATTCTACCAGAGGAGACTCTGTCTGAGAATAATCCTGCGGGGGAATGACTCTATGGGGAAGAGAGATACTCTGTTGGAAGATCTCCTGATTTGGATAAATAAACTCAGTTGAGGATGAACTTCCATTGCTGGAGAGAAGAGCTATGTTGGAGATTGAGCTTCCGCTGTTAGAGAAATAAACTCTGCTCGGGAAATGGCTTTATAAACTGCTCATGGTTATAAAACTCGGCTGGGGAATGCAAATATCAACTTTCTGAAGGAACCTGCTGGGGGAGGAATTCCTGCTTGGGGATACAGAGGTCAAACCTTGGTTGTCTCGGATCTGTGGGGAATATAGGTATCATTGGCTTGTATGTGATAATGACTTCGCTTCCAACTGTCTCTGCCCCTTGTACCATGATGGACAGGGTAACTGTCGGTATTTAGATTTTGTACCAATTTCTTTGAGTTCTTAGTAACTGTCTTTTTGTTTTATATGCAGATATTTGTGAACAGTAATCATATTCAAATGCATATGTCAAGAATAAAACATTGGACGTTTTTTTTTGTAAAACAAAACAAAAAACAGAAAAAACAAACACAAGGTTTTGTACTCAAAAGACGCTTTGTATTGATTTGAAATTTGCCTATAACAAGCGTTTTTTACAAGGAGGCTGACACTCTAGTAAGAAACGCCGCCGTAAAAATGGAAATTATTACAGAAATTGTGTACAAAAAGAAAACAGCTATGTGTAGTGATCCCATTGGGTTTCAATTCTGCTATTTCCCCTATGTCTTCGAGCATCTCATCACTTTGCTGCTTGTCCGAAGTTGACTGGATTGATCGGTACCGTTTGAGCTTGATATCTGATTACTGAGGTCTGATCGCAAGGTGATCCAATGGGACATAGTGATATGCTTTAATCCCTAATTTTTGCCTGGAATGCCCTTTCAGGTTTTCAGTCCACCGGGATACCATTTTTTGCCCAAGCCGCCCTTTCGGGTTTTCGACTCGTCGAGTGTACAGTTTTTTTCATTTTTTATCCCTAATTTTTGCCCGAACCCTTTTGGTTCGTCAGGATGCCCTTATTTTTGCCTAGGTATGTCAACCTAGTGGGTCTTTATTATACGTAGTATCTTTTCACTATGTCCGCATTGACAAGGTGTGGAAGGTCGTCACCACCCATGGTGGTCAGAATCATGGCTCCACCCGAAAATATGTTCTTAATTACAAATGGTCCCTCATAGGTGGGAGTCCATTTGCCCCTGGGATCACCTTGCGGCAGTAGTGTCAGTACATGTTCTCTGTAAGGGATAAGGTTCGGGTGTTTCGTATCCCACTCGCTTTTGATCTAACTTATGACCAAAGCGGAATCCCCGAATACACTCAAGAACTTGATCCTTAGGTCAATAGCAGCTCTAAGACCCATGATACACGCTTCATACTCTGCCATATTGTTGGTACAGTTGAAACATAATCGGGCAGTGAACGGAGTATGACAGCCCTCAGGAGATATGATTACAGCGCCAATGCTGTTACCCAGTTCGTTTGAGGCTCCATCAAAAAACATATACCATCGGGATCCTTCCTCAGGTCCTTCATTTGGTCCAGGTTCTTCACAGTCGATTACTAACACGATGTTCTCATCCGGGAACTCAAAATTCATGGACTGGTAGTCATCCATGGCTTGATGTGCCAAATGATCAGCTAACACACTTCCCTTAATTCCTTTTTGGGTTGTGTATTGGTTGTCGTACTCGGTTAAGATCATTTTCCATCTTGCTATTCTTCCGGAGAGAGCAAGCTTCTCGAAAATGTACTTGATCGGATCTATCTTAGATATCAATAAAGTAGTGTGGGTCAACATATACTGTCTCAGTTGGCGAGCAGCCCATGCCAAAGCGCAACAAGTTTTCTCGAGCAGTGAGTATCATGTTTCACAGTCGGTAAACTTTTTGCTAAGGTAGTATATTGCGTGCTCTTTTCGACCAGACTCGTCATGCTGCTCCAGCACACACCCCATTGAATTATCTAGCACAGTTAAGTACATTATCAAAGGTCTTCCTTCAGTCGGGGGCATATGAATAAGAGGTTCTTAGAAGTATTGCTTGATTCTGTCAAAGGCGACCCGGCATTCGTCATTCCACTTTACCACTTGATCTTTCTTCAGAAGCTTGAAGCTTGGCTCACAAGTAGCAGTCAGATGTGAAATGAATTGGGTAATGTAATTTAGGCGTCCCAAGAAACCTCTAACTTCCTTCTCAGTACGGGGATCCGACATCTCTTGTATGGCCTTCACCTTTGCAGGGTCTACTTGAATACCTTTGTCACTGACAATGAATCCCAGAAGCTTACCAGACCTTACCCCGAAGGTGCACTTGTTCGGATTTAACCTCAGCTTGTACGTCTTCAACCTATCAAACAACTTTTGTAGATGATCAAGATGTTCTTCCTCAGTTTGAGACCTGGCTATCATGTCATCGATGTAAACCTCTATCTCATGGTGAATCATGTCATGGAATAGAGCTACCATAACTCACTAATAAGTTGCCCCAACATTCTTCAACCCAAATGGCATCACCTTGTAGCATAAAGTGCCCCAATGTGTAACAAAGGTTGTCTTCTCCATGTATTCAGGTGCCATCTTGATCTGATTGTAGTCAGAGAAACCGTCCATGAAGGAAAAGACTTTATGTTGTGCAGTGTTGTCAACCAGAACATCAATGTGGGGAAGCGGGAAGTCATCCTTGGGGCTTGCCCTGTTCAGGTCTCTGTAATCCAAACACATTCGTACTTTACCATCTTTCTTAGGTACTGGAACCACATTAGCAACCCACTGCAGATAGGAGGTGACAGCTAAGAACCATGTGTTGAACTGCTTCATAACCTCTGCTTTAATCTTCTCTGACATCTCAGGGCGCATACGACGGACCTTTTACTTTACCAGAGGGCAGTCTTCTTTAGTCGGCAGATGATAAACCACTATATCCATGTTTAGTCCCGACATGTCTTCATATGACCAGGCGAAGATTTCAACATACTTATGCAACATCTATACCAACCGGTGTTTGACACTAAGCTCCAGATTTGCACCTATCTTAACCTCTTTTTTATCTTCCTCTGTACCCAAGTTCACTGTCTCAACCGGCTCTTCATGAGGCTGTATGACCCTTTCTTTCTGTTGTAATAGTCTAGCAAGTTTTCCGGGTACCTCACAGTCTTCCTCACCTTCGTCCTCGGCTTGGTTGATCGGATTTTCAAAGTCATAATGAGCAGTAGCAGAACTGTTATCAATGGGATCCATAGTGGATATGGATCTGCATTTGGATACGTGAGTGTGATACGGTAGGAGAACTGACTTGGGTGTTTTGCATTTGTGTTCGCAAATGTTGCGGTTTAGCAAGAGTCACCACCGACTTTTCTTTTATCCAATAAGGAAAGATGAAAAAATCACAGGAAAGACCTTTAGAGATGTTTTCTTGAGTTCGGGGGGTAGATTATGAAAAGGGAAGGTATTAGCACCCTTTTCATCCATGGTTTTCCATGGGCTCTTAGTTACTGGCTAGATCACTTGCTTTTGTTTTGAAATGTGCTTTGTGATGTGGGTTTTGAAGGTATTTTGAAAATGTAACTTTGTAATGATTCTCGTCTCTATAAGAACGCGTATAAAGTGTTGTTTGAAAATAGTTCAAAGAGGTGTTTGTGGAATGTGTTTTTGAAAGTGATTTTGAAAAGGGTTTCCTTTGTAATGGTTCTCGTCTCTATAAGAACGCATACAAAGTGTTATCTTTTTGAAAATGTTTCAAAGTGAGAGTTTAGGTGTATATAATGTTTTTGTTGTGAGAAAGCAAGCGACTAAGAGAAAATCTACCTACTCAAAAGATCTTTAGGTGTTCTTTTTCTCCTCCTTTAGACGTTGCTATCTTACCATTGTTTTGGTAAGAAGCCCCATCGTTGGATGTGAAGGGACGAGCGTGGGACGTTTGTATAGCCATAGAAGGCAACCCATGGAACGTTTTTAGCAATGTCGTTTTAGGGACTAGATCGTTTATCGAAGGCAACATCGAGGGTCATCGAGGGACTACAATATTTTATCGAGAGTCTTTGCTAAAACGCCCATATTCGAGGGACATGACTATTTTTTCTGATAGGTAACAAGTGAGATTACCCTAAGGGTGCTAGTGTGTAAGTGTGTTTGATTGTATGCATTTAGTCTTGATTAGGGTGGTCTTATTTGTCGATTTCATGTCTTGCCATACACACCCTAATTACTAGCATTTACATTCGAAAGCGATAAATTGCAGAAATATAAAGTCCTACGCTATTACAATATTTTAGGGATGGGGGTACATATTTATGAATGGGGATTGCAAATAAAATTAAGTCCTAAGTTAATATTACAACCATATTGAAATGGATAAGAATGTACAAGGAAATATGAAATGAACTTGTTTTGTTTTTAGAAAAGAGATAAGTTTGGTTTAAGAAAATATTTTTGATCTTTTTGTGTTGAAAGGAATAAAATATAATATGTGAATATGAAATATTTTTGGTGTTTTTTTTATTAATGAAAAAATAAAAGTGATGGTAAAAAAATAACAAGGAGAAGAAAGACAGAATCAACGCAAATGCTGAAGAGAAGAGGTCAGATGTTCTGACTCAGGCATACTGCACAAACAGAAACAACATTAACAGAAATAGGGAAAGTCAGAAGTTCTGGATCCACTGGGAACAAAGAAGTTTTCAGAAATTCTGATGCTACTGACAGAACTTCATCTCCCTCTCCATGCTAGTCAGAAAATCTGCAACTTAGTCATTTCTTAACAGAACAGAAGTTATGTATATAACAATTATGACAAGTTTCATAATGTTTCAGAAGCAAAAGATATCAGCAATACAGATCATAAGCAAACTTGAATTTGCCAACCCTAATTCTGAGTCCTAATTTCTTCATGAAGTTCTGAACTGGAATTCCATCTACTTAGGCAGGTAGATGCATGAAATCTCAGAATATGTACGTCATCAGAACCAGAATATCTACATTGTATTTTAAACATGCAAAATCTGACAATGCCTAAGTAATATGATGAGAGTCAGGAGAATCTTACCTTGCAGCTGGAAAAGATTCTGTGAGCTGGAGGTCGGTCCTGAACTCTGGTGATGTTCTGAGCAACTTCTTCACGTACCCAGCAGGTTGGAAGCTTTCAATTTCTGGAACAGCCAAGCGGTGATGTTATGACTTCTTTGAGGTGAAGATGGATGGAGAGTGTATTGCAGTATGGATACAGAAGTTAGGATAACTTCTAATATATGAGTCAGAAACTGTGTGGATCGTTTTTAGTCAAGAAATACTCGAGAGCAAATGAAGTTTGAATGTAAGGAATCAAAAGTTAACAGGTTTTTTTTTGTAGTTTGTGTTTGCAATTTTTTGGACCCTTGGAATTTTTTTTGCAGGGGTTCAAGTTTTTCTTTCTCCAATTTTTTTTGCAGGGGTTCAAGGTTTTTCTTTCTCCAATTTTTTGACCTCTTTACAGTGGCCAATGGCTTTCAATTTATAGGCAAAGATCTTGTAGCTTGGAGAGTGCAACCATCACATGCTAGGGTGCTGCTTTGCTGTTTGAAACAAGTATGGTGGTTAGTAGCCTTAGCAGCACCTAAGCTGGAATTGTAAGTAGGAATTAAGGAAAGGTAACTTCCAAAGCAAAAGTAACGTGTGGGCCCACCACACTTTTGTACAAGAGTTTTCTTTTCCAAGACAGTAAAGGTGCTTCTATGCCACACGTGGAGAAACCCTTTGAACAAAGACCCATAAGTGGTTATGAGCATTAAATGATGATGAAATTGATCAAATCAGAGATCCTGCAATGAGATTTTACATTATTGCTTAATTCTGGGTCAGAGGTTCAGCTTCAGCGTGACTTAGAATAAACATCCAACTTCTGATCTTTGTACCTCCTTGTTCCAGCATGTTCTGAATGAGCTCTCAGACTTTCCAGGAAGCTTGTAGCACGCTTTTTAACCTTCTTGGAATTACCCTTGCAAATTCTGACTGAACCTTTATGAAAACTGGCTCAGAAGTTCTGACCCAACCCTGTCTTGAAAATGTCCAGAATTTGCTGAATGCTTTAGTTTTCATGGACGTGTCTTTGAACATTTATAACTTGAAATTCCAGCATTTCCAGGGGAAGTTCTGTTCTGCAACATTTTAGATCTTATTGAAATCTATAATTTTTGCGCCAGAAGTTCTTCCAGAATCAGCTTGCATCATGATGATAATTTGATTAGAAGTTCTGAGCTTGTCATATTTCTTAAACACTTAGAAAAAATTCTAAGTATTTAGAATTTTGACTTTTGAATTTCTTGGTGAAACAAACTTCATATTTCAACGTGTCTTGACGAAATATGATTCTTGAAGCTTGATTTTGATCCAAAAGTCAAAGTTTGACTTTTTAGTGTGCAAATGACCATTTTGCCCTTGTGAATGGCTTTCTTGGAAAATTTGTAATTCATGGCTTGAAATTGGATAGAAGAAAACCTAAGGGTCTGGGTTGATCCTTTGAGAAATAAGTGGGCAAATTTTGGGGTACAACAGCTGCCCCTATTCAATCTTCTTAAACCTGAGGATGTAGATTGCCTGGTCTACCTTTCGTGATCTGAAGGTGGAAGCTGATTGAATACTAGAGTGCCTAGAAATTTGCACTCGTACGAAGTAATACTGGTTGGTGATGTCGGGATCAGGCTTACAGATTCCATTTGGAAGGCGACGAGGAATCATCGGAGATGGGCTTAAAGATGCCATCCAGAAAAGATCGGTTGCATAAGAGATTCCTTGGCAAGAATTCCTGTACCTGCTGTTGAGAAGGACTCTGTCGAGGATTGTTGATTTATGCCTTGGGAAGTAAGATCTAGGAGCTTCGGTTGTCCATTACTCTACTTGGGGAACTAAATCTTAATTGAAGGGGTGAAAGTAGAATGTATACCTAGTTAGGGTCTAGGTTGTACAACGACCTACTAGGGAAATGTGAAACTGACTGTATCTGGTCGGGTCTGGGCTTTTCAGTGTTGTAAACTGTTGTCTGGAGATAAGGGAGAAGGAACCTGGATAGTAGGGTTTCTTCGAGATGAAAGCCTGGATAACAGGGTTAGCAGATTTTCCATTCGGAGAAATGATGGATAGTTGTTGGAGATGGGCTTAAAAGATGCCATCCAAAAGTGATTATTGGTTTTGTAATTTGTGAGCTGTAAGAATGAATATCAGAATGGCGTCCGTGTCTGGAGCGTATCTGAACTGTATCTGAAAGCTGAGTCTTGAATGAGTATCAAAATGGCATCCGTTTCTGGAGCGTATCTGAAACTGTATCTGAAGTTGAATCTGAATGAGTATTAGAATGGCATCCGTGTCTAGAGCGTATCTGAAACAGTATCATAAGTTGTCTTTGAATGAGTATCAGAATGGCATCCGTGTTTGGAGCGTATCTGAAACTGTATCTGAAAGTTGAGTCTGAATGAGTATCAGAATGGCATCCGTGTCTGGAGCGTATCTGAAACTGTATCAAAAGTTGTCTTTGAATGAGTATCAGAATGGCATACGTGTCTGGAGTGTATCTGAAACTGTATCTGAAAGTTGTCTTTGAATGAGTATCAGAATGTCATCCATGTCTGGAGCGTATCTGAAACTGTATATGAAAGTTGAATCTGAATGAGTATCAGAATGGCATCCGTATTTGGAGCGTATCTGAAACTGTATCTGAAAGTTGAATCTGAATGAGTATCAGAATGACGTCCGTGTCTGGAGCGTATCTGAAACTGTATCTGAAAGTTGAATCTGAATGAGTATCAGAATGGCGTCCGTGTCTGGAGCGTATCTGAAACTGTATCAAAAGTTGTCTTTGAATGAGTATCAGAATGGCATCTGTGTCTGGAGCGTATTTGAAACTGTATCTGAAAGTTGAATCTGAATGGTAGCTGTTAATCTTATCCTGAAAAGGGTAAAATGTTAGCTAAAATGCAAAGTAATGTTGTTTGAAATGTATGATGTGATGCATTTGCTTTATCAATGTTTATGATATAAGGATGCGATGTATGCGTATGTGAGTTGATTTTCTGTATTGTAGTTGGATTGGGAAAATAAATCTCTGAATACTGCTGAGGATATATGAGTCTTCGTGTCTTGAAGTTGAAGTATTGATGGATTTCTTCCGAGAGAAATAAATTCTGTTGTAAGGGAAATGTCATGTATTGCTTGTAAAATATGTTGGGGAGTCCCGAGAAATTTGACGACTTTTACTGGGGATTGATAAATGAGAACTTTGTTTCGTTGTGGATTTAAATGACATACTGTAGGGGATTACTTATGGAATAGCCTAGAGACATTTTCCTATTCTTTCAACCTATCAGTAATTGTTCTTTCCATTTTTTGCTTATTTGTAAACAATAATTATGTTCATATGCATATGTTCAACAATGAATTATTGGACGTTTTTGTAAACAAAACATAAGTGTAAAGAAAAAGAAAAATAGTTTTTGCACTTTCAAAGGGATATCTTTGTATTGACTTTGAGTAAATATTTTTTTTGTACAAAGGGAAACAAACACTCTAGTAAGAGAATGCTGTCGTAAAACAAGAAAAATTTGATACAAAGAAAGATAGTTATGTGTAATAATCCCATGGGGCTCCCATTCTGCTATAGCCTTCGTATCTCCGAGCATCTTGTCTATTTGTTGCCTTGTCCGAAGATGATTGAATTGATCAAAACCTTTGAGTTTGTCAGTGGAAGCCAAAGGTTGTCCGTAAAGTGATCCAACAGGACATAGTCATACGCTTTAATTCCCTAACTTTTGCCTGGACCGCCCTTTCGGGTTTTCAATCCAACTAACCCCTTTTTTCCCAAGTCGCCCTTTCGGGTTTTCAACTTGCCGGGTGTACAAATTTTTTGTTTTATCTCTAATTTTTGCTCGAACCTTCTTGGTTCGCCGGGATTCCCTTGTTTTTCCTAGGTATGTCAACCTAGCGGGTCTATTATGTGTAGTATCTTTTGACTATGTCCGTGTTCGTAGGGTGTGGCAGATCGTCGCCATCCATGGTGGTCAAGATCATTGCCCCACCAGAGAAAATGTTTTTGATTATAAATGGTCCTTCATAGGTAGGAGTCCATTTTCCCCTGGGATCACTTTGTGGAAATATGATGCGTTTGATCACTAGATCCCCAACTTGATACACCTGGCGCCTGACTTTCTTGTTGAAAGCCTTGATCATCCGTTTCTAATATGTTTGACCAAGGAAAACATCAGTAAGTCTCTTTTCATCAATTAATTTCAACTGATCAAGTCGAGTCTGGATCCAATCGTCTTCGTTCAACCCCACATCCTTCATAATCCTCAGAGAGGGGATCTGAACCTCGATAGGCAAGACAACCTCCATGCCGTAAACCAGAGAATAGGGTGTTGCCCTGGTTGATGTGCGAGCTGTGGTACGATACATGTGATACGGTGGCAAAACCGACTGTTTAATACTGGTTTGAGTTTTGTGTTTTTTGTTTGCAAAATGTCGTTGTAAGCAAGAGTTGCCACCGACTTTTATTTCATCCAACCGGAAAGGAAAAAAGTACAAAAAAAATCCCTTTTCGAGATATTCTGAGTACGGGGGGTAGATTATAGAAAGGGAAGGTGTTAGCACCCTTTCTATCCATGGTTTTCCATGGGATCTTAGGTACTTGCTCATTTTTAAATTGCTTCTGTTTGTATGCTTTGTTTTTGAAAAGTTTGACTTCGTGATAACCCTTGTATCAGCCCTCAAAGGTGTGACGAGGTTGTTTGGAAAGTTTGTTTGAAAAGTGTAAGTGTGAAAAATTTTGATTTGAGCAAGTACCTACTAGCATCTACCTACTCGAAAAAAGATTATTTCTATTCTCGTTTCCTTTAGATAGCACTATCCTACTATTAAGGAGTAGGTAGCACCGTCGTTGGAGTTGTAAGGGTCAATTCGAAAGGGACGTACGATCACTAAAGCAATATTTTGATACCTTAGTAATAACCCTAGAGTCTTAAGATCATATTCAAGGCGACATTTCCGAGGCAACATTCGAATGAGACATTTTGATCTTTTTAGACTGGAGGGCAACCACGAAGACACCCTATGGTTAATGATCGTTTACCGAAGGCAAACGAAGTGAGAGCATATCCTAAGAGTGATATGTGCGAGTGATTTGTTTCAGTTATTTATCTTTGCACAATTAGGGTTTTCTAACTGTATTAATTTATCACGCATTCTTGCCATACAACCCTATTAGCATACATCTAAACAGTTAAATATTTGCGAGAATTAAAAATGCGAGAAAATAAACCTACTCTATTACAAGGCTTCGGGGAGGGGGATTAATTACATAGCCAAAAAACGGGGAAAAGCGATAAGTAAAAGCCCTAAATTAACTATTACAAACCATTAACAGTTACAAAAATATTGGCAAAGTAATTAACAAGCGCGCGGCGAATTAAATACGAGACGATTAGGGTTTTGACCCTTCGACTAATCCTATTTGCGATTGATTAAAAAAGATTTTTTTGTCATGTTTTGTTATTGAGAAAATAATGAAATAATTGAATTAAAAAGAAAATCCTAGGTTCTAATTAACATTAATTTTTGAAAATAAATTAATTAATTCTAAACAAACTATTTTTTTGTATCTTTATTATTTAAAAAGAAAAATAATTAAATCAAGAATTTAAACCTAGTTTGTTCTAATTGATTTTAATTATAAAAGCAAGTTAAAATTTCCCTAAATTAAATTAGACTAAATTAAATTAAATTTGATAAAAAAAACCTAATTCTAATTTTTGTGAATTCTTGATTTTATGATTTTATAAAAAAAATGATTAATGGTGTTAATTAAAATAATTAAAGAAAATATTAAAAGAATTAAAAAAAAAGAAGAAATAAAAAAAGTGTAGAGATGGGCCTGATTGTTAGCAAAAAAGGGGGTGCAAATCTGATTTTTGTGGCCCAAAAAACTCCAAGCCTATTTGACTAAGCTTGCTCTCGTGTGGGTGTTGACTTGAGGACTATGCTGGTCCTTCAATGCTGGCACGTTGGATATGGCTTGCCGATGAATCTGATGGTTGGATATTGATGGAGCATGGTGAGCCTTATGATGAAAGATGCGCTGGATCATTTTTCTGAAAATAAAATAAATGAACGCTGGGACCTGGGGATCGAACCCAGGTCCTTATACTCAATTCCAACGCTTGCTTGCCAACTGAGCCAAGATGGTTAGTTGTAACTATGATAATAATAAAATATAATATAAGAAAATCAAAAGAACTGATTCCAAAGCGTGCGAGATTTAAACGTTCCAATAGCTGGCTGACACGCAAGCGTCTTCCTCCTTTCTCCTTCAATTTAGACTCTGGCCCATTTACCTACAGACACTTTACTGTAACTACAAACCTGTGACATTCCAAAATCCTATACAAGCAATATAAATGAAAGGTAAGGGTACCAATCAACTCGTCTCATCCTCACGAGTATCATGGTACCAGAATCAATGCCTAATTTTACTTGTACTGAAAACCCCTAAATAAGAACATAAAACCCTAACAATGGCATATTGTGATTCCCGTACTGCAAATGTAATTAAGTGGTACTAAAAGCTTGCAAACACAATGATGAACAATAATATATAATTAAAACATGCTTATAATGAGTAATATAGTGAAATCAAAATAAAGTTTTTAGGCAAACCGTGGGAGGCGTAGAGCACAATTCTGGGAGTTTCAAGACCTGGGAGTGATTGGAATAGCTTCCTGAGATATCTAGCAAGCGATTGCGTTAACTATCACACCTTGAATTGGCCTGTGGAAGGATATTCGTCCCACACTTTTTCTTGGAAATTTTCAAGTTTGTTCTGGTTCTTGGAGGCAGGTTGGGCACGATAATTCTTGTTTTTTGTTCTGGAAAGCTTCATTATATAACCTAGAATGAATTAGGTTAACAAACTTGGCATGAATCTTTGCATTTATCCAAGATTTTATTTGATTTTTAAGTTGTATGATATGTTCCTATTTTGAGCCAAATCATGCCTTTCTTGTACCAATTGGCCTTAACTCGAATTAATCTTGTTTACTCGGCATATCTTGATTGCCAAACTGTAAAAAAATAAATCAAATCATATCTTTGATAATTTTCATCATTTATTTGATTTAATGCACTTTTTAATTGATAAAAAAATCAAAATAAATTGAAAAATGAAGCACATAATGAGTGGATAAGAATTTGAGTCGTGGACCACATTATAATTGAAGTGCAAGCATAAAAAGTTGGGCCTATTTAGCAAAAAATGCAAATTTGAACACATTTGACTTTTGTTAATTTTGCAAAAATGGTCAACTTGGCCAATGCATAACTCTCTCAATTTTGATCCTAGAGATGTGTTCTTGGACTTTTTAGAAAGCTTAGGATGTCCTCTAAGAAACCTTTTGGTCTCATCTCAATTGAGTCTTCCATGTTCATGTATGAAACTTTGACCCAAAAGGTGTTTTTGTTGACTTTCCAAGAGGACCTATAATGTCAAAATTCATATCTTTTTGTGAGTTCATATTCTGAAGTTGGGAGATGAAGATGAATTGCAGGGAATTGAATCCTCTTCAAAATGAGCTTTGGATGAGTAATTTCTGATAAAGTATGAGAATGTTATACTTGGTCAAAGTTGAGTTGACTTTTCCTATAAAACCCTAATTTAGCAACTTTTGGGTTTTGATGGATTGTGAGCAATCCTTGAGGAATCATGATCAACCCTTGATCAAATGATGAATAATACTTCAAAATGAGTATGTTGACCAAAAATCTTGAAGTTTGATTGTATGTGGGCCACAATTGACTTTTGACCTATCATAGTTGATTTTCAGGCATTTGAGCAATTGACTGAGCAAACTTCTTCTGCAAGGCTTGAAACTTGACATGGATGATCTTGAGGACATATTAGGACAATGGTGAGCATTTGAGTCCTTTGTGGTTAACACATCTTGATGAAGATGGAAACCCTAATTAGAGATAGACTGCCTTATGAGAGAGTTTGTCTGGTCAACTCTTGAACTTCCTTGAGCAATTTGGGGACCTCACTTGCCATGTGTTGAGAAATATGGGAGAGAAAATTTTGGTGTACTACAGCTGCCCATGTTCAATCTTCTTAAACCTAAGGATGTAGATTGGCTCGTCTGCCTTTCGTGATCTGAAGGTGGAAGATGATTGAACACTAGAGTGCTCAGAAATTTGCAGTCGCATGAAGTGATACTTGATTTGTGATATCGGGAATGGGATTATAGATGCCATTTGGTAGTTTCTAGAGAATTGTCAAAGATGGGCTTAAAGATGCCATCCGAAGAAGTGTCGATCGCATAAGAGATTCCTTTGCGATAACCCGTATACCTGTTGTTGAGGAGGACTTCGCTGGGGAATGTTGGTCTCTGTCTTGAGAGAAATAGAGTTTTAGGAGCTTCAGTTGTCTGTTACTCTATTGGGGAATAATTATGGTTTGGGAAGCAGAAGTGAACTATGTGTTTGGTCGGGGTATATGTTGCACCGTGACTTTCTGGGGAGATGTGAAACCAATTGTGTTTGATTGGGTCCCGGTCTTAAAGTGTTGTGGCCTGTTGTCTGGGGATTCGAGAGGCAGAACCCGGATAGTAAGGTTATGAGAAGGAACCTGGATAGTAGGGTTACTTCGAGGTGAAAGCCTGTGTAGTAGGGCTTGAGAAGGAACCTGGATGGTAGGGTTACTTCGATATGAAAGCCTGGATAGTAGGGCTGTGAGAAGGAACCTGGATGGTAGGGTTACTTCGACATGAATGCCTGGATAGTAGGGCTATGAGAAGGAACCTGGATGGTAGGGTTACTTCGACATGAAAGCCTGGATAATAGGGCTGTGAGAGGGAACCTGGATAGTAGGGTTACTTCGATATGAGAGCCTGGGTAGTAGGGCTGTGAGAAGGAACCTGGATAGTAGGGTTATGAGAAGGAACCTGGATGGTAGGGTTACATCGATATGAAAGCCTGGGTAGTAGGGCTGTGAGAAGGAACTTGGATAGTAGGATTACTTCGATATGAGAGCCTGGGTAGTAGGGCTATGAGAAGGAACCTGGATAGTAGGGTTATGAGAAGGAACCTGGATGGTAGGGTTACTTATATATGAAAGCCTAGGTAGTAGGGCTGTGAGAAGGAACCTGGATAGTAGGGTTACTTCGATATGAGAGCCTGGGTAGTAGGGCTATGAGAAGGAACCTGGATAGTAGGGCTACTTCGATGTGAAAGCCTGGATGGTAGGGCTGTAAGAAGGAACCTGGATAGTAGGGTTACTTCGGGATGAAATCCTGGATAGTAGGGCTGCGAGAAGGAACCTGGGTAGTAGGGTTACTTCGAAATGAGTTTGGGTAAAACTGCAGAGGGAACCTGGGTAAGGTTGCTTTTTACACACCGATGATTACTCTGTTTAGCTTCGAGTGTCAATCATGGGCTTGCTGGAAATTGTTGATAATAACTGTCTTTCATGAAAGAAATACAGGGTTAGTTATGTGAGATGCATGAGATGCATTGTGATGAGATTCTCAAAATAACTGAGGTTATGTTATATGTAATATATGCACATGTCATGATTTATGAACATGAAATGCTGACGTAATAATCTGAGTCCGGGAAAATAAATCCCTGACTTCCGTTTGGAGAGTATGAGAAATAGTATTCTTGACTGCTTGTAAAGAACCATAGTTCCTCTGCTTCTGTTGGGGATGGTGAACAAAGATGACTATGATGGGGATTTGCCCCTCGTTTACGGATATTCTGCCGAGGAGAGACCCTATTTGAGAACAACTCTGCGGGAGAATAATTTTGTTGGAGAGTGTTGTACCCCAAAATTTTCCCTCTCATTTCTTCAACATTTTCTCACCACAAGACCCTTGGAGCTCAAGATCAAGTTAAGGTTTACTCTGCTCAAGGCTCCTCCTTGCACTGTTGACCCAAATTAGGGTTTGAGTTTGCACAAAGATGTTTTGACCTAAAATGCCCAAAATGACTTTCATGCTTCATGTTGGACTCACAAGTTTATCCATACCAAGTTTCAAGCCTTGATTCCAATCTTTGCCTAGTCAATTGGACAGTTGACCTAGAAATCAGTTGTATTGGGGAAAAAGTCAACTGTGGTCAATTGACAGTCAAACCTCATGATTTTTGACCCACGTCAACATTATAAACTCATATGGACCATTTGATCAAGTTTGGATCACAATTCCACAAGAAATTTGATCAGATCACCAAAAGGGCAAAATGGTCATTTTTAGGGTTTTGACTGCACAAAGGCAATTTTTGACTGTTTGACCTAGCCAATGGCAAACCAAGCTCACATATGGACTCAAGGAATCAATGACATGGTCTTGACATATTCAACAAGTTCAGAAGATCCCAAATGCACAAGATTGACAGATGAATTTCCCAATCAACTGATCAAATTTGACTGTATACTGAAAAGTCAAACTCTGACTTTTTGGTCAAAATCAAGTGCCAAGATTCATTTTTCATCAAGACATGTCAAATTATGAAACTTGTTCATCAAGAAACCAAAAATTACAAATTAGGGTTTAAAATAAAGAAATTTCATAACTTAGAATTTTTCTAAGTTATGAAATTCCCTTATTTTTTCCTAACTTTGTCCCATCTTTTCATCAAGATATATTTGGATTCAAACAAAACTCAAAACATGAAAGTTATATTCCATTGCAAAATCTACAACTTTGATTCACAAAGTTTCCTCAAAAGAAGCTTGTAGCTCAAGTTATGATTTTTGGATTAAGGGTGCAAAACATTCTTAACTTAGAATTTTTTTGACCTATTTTAGGCAGGATATTTACCCAACTTCATGGCCACTTTTCACATGCTTCCACTTCGAATTTCAACTTGCATTACAAAGATGGATTGTAGTACACATTCCAAGCTTTCCAAATTGTCCAAGAACTCATCAAACATCCTTGTGGTTAGGGAGAATCGAATTTGTCAAGATGGGAAAAAGTCACTTTGTTCATAAGCCAATTACATGTTCATAATTTTGCATTTTCAAACTCAGCTTGCACAAACTAGATTACAGGCCTTTTATCTCATCCACACTCAATAATTTAATGCTAATACTTTGTGTTCAAGCCTTATTTTGTGTGTTTAACCATTACTTGCAAGATTAAGCCATATTTGGAAAAAGCATTTTAGCCATTTTTGAAAAGATCAACTTTATGTCAAGTTCACAATCTAAGAAGTACAAAGCAGATCTTTGGGCACAAGATTCATGAACAAATTCCACTGATCAAGAGTGATTTGTGCAGCATAGATTGAGGGTAGTACAGGCCTGCATTATCAAGACACACTTCCTTACTTATCTTTGAAGTAACTTTGCAAAACGGATCCAACATTGACTTCCTGCAAGCAAGAGCTCAAACCAACTTTGTGAACACACTTCATACTCCCTAACTAACCTGAAACTCGACCAAACCATCCCTAAAACTCCCTCATTCATAGAAACACCATTTTTCTGCAAGAAACAGGGCATTCTGCATTTTAACTTGGTCAGCTCAATCCATTCGTGCGTTTTCATCCAAACCACCTCAAACACATTCAATAACATCCATACAAACTATCCCCAACCTTAGATACAGACTGTAACAGCCATAGCAAAGTGTGCCATTTTCACTTTTCTCTCTTGCAGGTTGACTTCCATGGATTGATTCAGAAAGATTCAAAGCAAGCCAAGCATAGAGGAAGCATCCCTGGACCTCAGGCAAGCTGTACAAATCCTCAAATTCCATTGGAAGTGCCTCCATTGTTGCACACGATTCAAGTTGAACAGGTAAGAGTTTGAACTTCTATCTCTCTATCCAAGCATATCTAGGCTTAGGTTTGTGAAGAAGTTATGTCCTACTCATGGCCCTGAAGCTACCCATATCATTACTTTTCATTTATGTTGTGTGTACTGAGAGAATTTTGAACCTGAATGTTGAACAAAACTTAGGTCAGGAATTGGGGGAGAAGAAATTCTCTCTCATTTCTGAGAGTTAGATCAAGTTCTTTATATGTATGAATTCGTGGTTTAATGCTCTACATTTTTGATGTTATAAATTTGTGCTAAAAATCAAAGAATCAGGATGTTTGAACAAGGTAGGAAAGGCGCGCGTTTTTGACAGAAATGTGGCTGGAGGTTGAAGAAGCTTGCTTTGGGCTGGGCCTGACTTGTTCTTTCTATTTGCACCACATTTTTTCACTTACACCCCCTTGGCCCATTGTGTGTCATTTTTATCATTTTTGATTTTTTCTTTTTGTTTCTGACTTATTGTTTCTTGTCAAAATATAAAAAATATTAAAAACATTTTTCCATCCATTTTTGCATTTTATTTGGATTTTATTTGCTTTATTTAAACTTGTACATATAAAATAATATATATCCTTTTATGTAAAATACTAAAAAATAATACAAAACATTTTGTTTTCTGATTTTATTTTATTTTATCTTTTGAAAACATTTTCTTAAAATACACTTTTTTTTGATAAATAATAAATATTTTATTTTTGTATATATATTTAATATGTTAAATATATAATATAAATACTTATATATTTATTAGAATATTTAGGATAAAAATACAAAAATAATACATTTTTCATTTTTATTAATATTTGACCTCAAAAATTACTTTTTACAATATACTTCTTTTTTATTTATTTTTTATATATAATTATTAAATATTGTATATGATAAATAATTAATACTATTTATTTACAAAAATTAGGGTTTTGCCTTAAACCATGAAAATATCCAAAAATTAACTTTTTTTATTATTTTTATTTCACTTGTAAATAAATCACATACACTTACACCAATACATTTACACATACACATTTGCTTATTCCTATACATTGATACATATTACATTTGCGATTGATTCGATTTGGTTGTAAATATTGGGATACCACTCTCCTATTAAAGTCTCATCCCCATTTGAACATTTGTACCCCCACTCCCGGATACTTATTTGTAATAGCGTAGACTTTAAATTCCCGCAATTTATCGCTTTCAAATATACCATGGTTAGACCTAGGGTATGTATGTAAATAAAATCAAACGCTAGATAACCTAATACAAATACAAATACATGAAATCAATACACAATTCACACTTGCACCCCTAGGGTAATCCCGCTTGTTGCCTTCCAAAATGGGCCATGCTTGCACGTTGAGTTTCTTTGGCAAAACAAAACGAATCAAATGATCATAGTCCCTCGATGACGCTTTCGAAAGTCGCCTAATCAAAATGATCATAGTCCCTTCAAGCAAATTGCCAAAGACACTTGGCACCATTGCATTCATGGTCCATACGATGACCCGCGCCTGTCCCGTTAACATCCTAACACAAGATTGTCCACCAAATACAATGGTGGAACAAAATTGTTAAAAGGGTTAAAACATAGGAAAAATCTTTGAGTAAATTTAGGGGTAGACAACTCTTAGTTACTTGATCAAACTTGCAAAACACACTTGCCTATTTTTCAAAACCAGACTCCACAAACACTTTCAAAACAAACTTTCAAAAAACATTTGAAACATCTTTTCGAAAAGATAAACACCTTTGCATATACTCAAACAAGAGTCATTTCAATGGTTGCCTAGACAAGGCGTCTTTTTCAAAACATTTTCAAAACACACACACACACCACAATTTCAAACAATTGAAAATCAAGGCAAGTGATCTAAAACAAGTAACTAAGAGCCCATGGATAACCATGGATAGAAAGGGTGCTAATACCTTCCCTTTCTATAATCTACCCCCCGAACCCAAGAAAACATATCAAAGGTTTTTGCTGTGCTTTTTAACCTTTCCTTAGGATAAAATAAAAAGTTGGTGGCAACTCTTGCTCAACCAAAACATTTGCGAATACAAACGCAAAACCTCAAGTCAGTTCTCCCACCGTATCACAGAACTGGCGACTTTGCTGGGGAATTTTAAAAGTGGGGTTACCTTAGGATTAGACCACTATTATTTTCATTTGCTTGATTTGTTTGCTTTTATATTTGTGGGCTTTGCATCGGAGTTTCATAGATCCTAACTCGGATCTGGGGAATACCCTTTAGGTAGCATAAGCTGTGAGGGACCTGTCCGGCATAGACCGACATGGGTGAAGCAGTGGCTACGTTGGTGTGACACCTTGGTCTGTACCGATATCCCTTATGTTGCAACGAGGAGAATATGGGTCTTCTAAGGAGTCATTAAGAACCAACCGACCTTAGAACCCTAAATTGACCCAACGTGGCCATAGAACGGTAGCAGTATGCTACACTCATTGAGGCTAAACTCTCGCGATGGTTCTGGCCACAAGAAAAGATTGCGATGCTGGAGTTATGACCGATTGAGGGTAGTCAGTGATATTGAGATCCTCTAGAACCCGGTTACTTTTGATAGGACAGGTCTTAACCAACGAAACTTCAAGAGGGTACTTACCTACAAACCCCATGCAAGCCTAAACCTAAGGACTTGTTTGCTTTGTGTGAATATGATTACCTTTATATACACTTGTTTGTTTTTGCATATATGTACATAACATCATGACATCATACAATAGAATTTTCAATAACCATTTCAAGGATCTCGAGGGTTCTTTTAATGCAGGGTTACGTTGAACCAGACGTTTACCAAAGGGCAAGAGGTTTCTCCTCTAACAAATGCCATCAAAGATCAAGTGCAACAACTTGAATCAGGGGTTATGACCCACTTGACATGGTGAGCTTGATTCTCGTGGAAAGACATCCACCGGTACAAAGTTCTCCAATCAAAGATCAAGTACAACAACTTAAATCAAGGGCTATGACCCACTTGACATGGTGAGCTTGATTCTCGTGGAAAGACATCCACCGGTGCAAAGTTCTCTAATCAAAGATCAAGTGCAACAACTTGAATCAAAGGCTATGACCCACTTGACATGGTGAGCTTGATTCTCGTGGAAAGACATCCACCGGTGCAAAGTTCTCCAATCAAAGATCAAGTGCAACAACTTGAATCAAAGGCTATGACCCACTTGACATGGTGAGCTTGATTCTCGTGGAAAGACATCCACCGGTGCAAAGTTCTCCAATCAAAGATCTAAGTTCAACCTCTAACATTCTCTTGTGTTTACCCTAAGAGATCCTTGAAAACGTTGCATATATATCATACATATCATTGCATAGCAGGTTTCTCCTTTTCAGGTTTCCTTATTCTTCCTACTGTTTATTTCAGTAAGATGGATATGGAACAAACGGTGAAAGATCTCCAAGCTCAAAATGCTCAATTCCAGCAAATGCTTCTGGCTATGGGGAAAGGGCAAGAGGATCTGACAGCTCTCCTTATCAAAGACAAGAAGAAGAAGTCCAAGAAGGCAGCGAGTATCCTGAACTTGAGAAGAAGGCCTAAAACCCTAGACCTTTCAACTCCACCCAGCAAGGGGGCCAGTCTTGAAGAAGACCACGATGTGGAGATTGATGAAGAGGAAGCTAACTACTCCGAAGAACAATATTCTCCTGCTGATGACAAGTATAAACAGTTGGAGGATCGCCTCAGCGCTATGGAGATTCAACAAATACCTGGCTTGGATCTAGGAGACACGGGTTTAGTTCCTGGATTGATTATTCCGCCAAAGTTCAAAGTCCCTACCTTCGCCCTGTACGATGGAGTCTCTTGCCCTCAGATGCATCTAAGATCTTATGTCCGCAAGATTCAACCATACACAGCTGATCCAAAGCTTTGGATCCACTTTTCCCAAGAAAGCCTGGTAGGGACTCAACTCGAGTGGTTCTATCAATTGGAGAGTTCTCGCATCCACACCTGGGAGGATTTAGCTAGGGCTTTCTACAAACAATATCAGTACAATGCTGATCTTGCACCAACTCGTGTGCAACTGCAGAACATGACCATGGGTTCTGACGAGAGCTTCAAAGGATACGCTCAAAAATGGAGAGATCTGGCTGGTAGGGTGCAACCCCCTTTAACTGATAGAGAGCTGATTGACATCTTCATGGGAACTTTGACAGGGCCTTTCTTCAATCACCTGATTGGAAGCTCCTCAGTCGGGTTCACCGAGCTAATAATGACCGACGATAGGGTCGAGGCTGGCATCAAAAGTGGAAAGATCCAAGGAGCTACACCCTCGGATACTCAGATAATTCCCTACAACGGAAAGAAAGAGTCCAACGCTGTGAACAATCAAAAGGGTCGTCATGATCAACATGCAGGGGCAGTCCTGATCTCTGGTTCTACGTCACGCTGACAACAACCAAATGAGGGTCAACAAAGGCCAGACGAGCCTAAGAGACAGTTCACCAATATCGACATGCCGCTGTCTCAAGCACTGCAACACTTGTTGAGGATGAATCTGATTGCATTGATAGGGCCTCATCCAAACCCCAAGACTTCATCTCCTAACTACAATCCTAATGCAATATGTGCTTATCATTCTGACAGTCCCGGACATGACACTAACGACTGTTGGGCATTGAAGTACAAGATTCAGAATTTGATTGATGCCAAGGAGATTGAGTTTGGTCCTCCAGAAGCCCCAACATGATCACTGCTCCTATGCCAGCTCATTGAGATTGTGTTTGTTTCATTTTGAATTTTCAAATTTGTAATCTCTTTGTTATTCAAACAATTATCTTTTAATGTCAAACTCTGTTTCATTAATGCATTGCATATGTTTGTCTTGAATTCATCCATTCGTTTTCACTACTCTTATGCTTTTCTTTATGATATTTAACTCTTGATAACAAGCTGCAAGCCTTTAGAGGGAGGATGACGAAACAATACCATAATCTCATACAATATGCTTTTGAACAGACCTTGCTGATGATGTACAGGCATTTCTTTCAATTCCCAAACACTGGAGTTATAAGGAAGATAATCCCTAGTCAACCCCTTCGAGCCAAAGAAGTATGAGTTTTCTGTTCTAAACAATCAAAACCTTTGATATAAACCTGGGGCAGGGTAGTATCTCAGTTAATTCAAAATAAAATATGCATTGAAGTCGCAAACTCTCAGTTCGTAACACAACGAACGATGTCAAAAAAGAGACATTCCTTTGGAATCACAAGACAGTGATGGTTCCCTATCACATAGGCAGTCAATCTCTCAAAAAAGAAAAAGCCCACTAAGTCAAAACCTGTAAAGGAAGCTCAAGAAAGCTGGGGCATCCCGCTGACTGTAATCCCGAAAACAGGAACAGTCAGGCAAAAGTTAGGGATAACAAATCAAAATCAAAATAAAGAGGTCATTACAAATCCTTAACAACATGAAAAATTTTGAAAAAGAAAAAGGAGATGATGACTGCCTCCTAAATTCAATTGGTGAACCATCACCAAAAGGTCGTTCCAAACTCGAATAGAGTGCGACGCACAATTAACTGAGCTTAGGATTGAAGGACATCACGAAGAGAGGGTGGGTACAAATATACTTTGAGCCTTTATCCTTTGTTTCTTAAACCGTGAACCAAGCCACGTTACAACCCTTCAAAAGTCCTAATTGAAGCATGGGTTAGTTCGAAAGCATACTGTTACAAAAGGTATCCTGACTCCTGTGAGGCTTTGCTCTAAAATCTTGTGTTGATTTGTCTTATAAAAAGTTTTCTGCTAAAAAACACATTTTTCAAAACTTCGAGACAAACATAAAACTTTGCATTGCTTGAATATCACTGTTTGCATTTGACTATTTGTTTGACAGCGAAGAAATTCATACAGCGAATGTTCGGAGGAACGAAAACTCTCTCAGTGAGTAAAATCACTTCAAAAAGGATGACACTTCCATTACAAAAATCTCCTATCAACAAGGGGGCATGACATGTCACTATCCAGCACACCTGGGGCAGTCCAGTCAAGATTTCAACAAATCTCTCAATTTATAGAGTAACCTGGGGCAAGTCTCCTTCATCATCACTTGGGGCATTCGAATGTCAAAAGTGTTCAATAATTCCTTCATCACCTGTTGAAAGATGCAGTTTTACACGGACTCATCATGAAGCAACCCTACACAGGTTCCTTCTCAAATCCAAGATGAAGTTTTACACGGACTCATCATCAGGAAACCCTACACCGGTTCCTTCTCAAAACCAGATGCAGTTTTACACGGACTCATCATGAAGCAACCCTACACAGGTTCCTTCTCAAATCCAAGATGCAGTTTTACATGGACTCATCATCAGGAAACCCTACATCGGTTCCTTCTCAACTCCAGATGCAGTTTTACACGGACTCATCATGAAGCAACCCTACACAGGTTCCTTCTCAAATTCAGATGAAGTTTTACACGGACTCATCATCAGGCAACCCTACATCGGTTCCTTCTCAACTCCAGATGCAGTTTTACACAGACTCATCATGAAGCAACCCTACACAAGTTCCTTCTCAAATTCAGATGCAGTTTTACACAGACTTATCATCATGAAGCAACCCTACACAGGTTCCTTCTCAAATCCAAGATGCAGTTTTACACGGACTCATCATCAGGAAACCCTACACCGGTTCCTTCTCAACTCCAGATGCAGTTTTACACGGACTCATCATGAAGCAACCCTACACAGGTTCCTTCTCAAATCCAAGATGCAGTTTTACACGGACTCATCATCAGGCAACCCTACATCGGTTCCTTCTCAACTCCAGATGCAGTTTTACACGGACTCATCATGAAGCAACCCTACACAGGTTCCTTCTCAAATTCAGATGCAGTTTTACACAGACTCATCATCAGGAAACCCTACACTGGTTCCTTCTCAAACTCAAAAGATTCTTGCAATCCCCAGCCAGAGGACCTTCCAGAATCTAATTCCCGGCAGTAGTCAAGATTCTCCGATCTCCTGCCATCCAAGATTCATCTATCCTCAGCAAGACAGCTCATCAGCTTACATGCGCATTTGTCACATTCATATCATAAACATTGATATAACATACATTACATCATGCATCATGACATTGCATACAACTAACTCTTTACCTTTTCAGGAAAGATCAGTCAACAGATAAAGATCATCATCTTCCGAGATTCTTTCTAGAAATAGTTCAGATGTGACCCAAACATGGCGAAATTCTGATACTTATCCCAGATTCATCCAGATACGGTTTTACACGGACTCATTATCAGGAAACCCTACACCGGTTCCTTCTCCGCTTCAAGACTTCTGAAAATAGTTTATGGACGCTTCCCAACAACGGATGTTGCTCTATTGCTTATTGAACTTCAAGACTTCTGAAAACAGTTTACGGACGCTTCCCAACAACGGATGCTGCTCTATTGCTTATTCAACTTCAAGACTTCTGAAAACAATTCACGGGTTCTCCAGTAACGGATGTTAACCTTTCGCTTATTCAGACTCTTCTCAACTTTTGAAAACAATTTACGGACGCTTCCCAACAACGGATGCTGCTCTATTGCTTATTCAAACTTCAACTCCTGAAAACAGTTTACGGATGTTTCCGGATACGGATGTCAATCTATTGCTTATTCAAGACCCCCAGTTCAGAGATGTTCCAAAACATGGATACCTTTCTGATACTCGTCCACTCACCAGTGACATACAGTTTAACAAACATCTCCAGATGGCATCTCTAAGCCCATCCTCCTACCAGCAGTAACCAGATGGCATCGTTAAGCCCATCACCAAATGGCATCTGTAATCCCATTCCCTATACCATCACATCACCGAGTGCAAATTTTTTGGGCACTCTAGTGTCCAATCTCCTTTTACCCTCGAGTCGCGAAAGGCAAACTTGCCAATCTAACTCTTCAGGTTCAAGAAGATTGAACAGGGGAAACTGTTGTACCCCAAAATTTACCCTCTCATTTCTTCAACATTTTCTCACCACAAGACCCTTGGAGCTCAAGATCAAGTTAGGGTTTACTCTGCTCAAGGCTCCTCCTTGCACTGTTGACCCAAATTAGGGTTTGAGTTTGCACAAAGATGTTTTGACCTAAAATGCCCAAAATGACTTTCATGCTTCATGTTGGACTCACAAGTTTATCCATACCAAGTTTCAAACCTTGATTCCAATCTTTGCCCAGTCAATTGGACAGTTGACCTAGAAATCAGTTGTATTGGGGAAAAAGTCAACTGTGGTCAATTGACAGTCAAACCTCATGATTTTTGACCCACATCAACATTATAAACTCATATGGACCATTTGATCAAGTTTGGATCACAATTCCACAAGAAATTTGATCAGATCACCAAAAGGGCAAAATGGTCATTTTTAGGGTTTTGACTGCACAAAGGCAATTTTTGACTGTTTGACCTAGCCAATGGCAAACCAAGCTCACATATGGACTCAAGGACTCAATGACATGGTATTTACATATTCAACAAGTTCAGAAGATCCCAAATGCACAAGATTGACAGATGAATTTCCCAATCAACTGATCAAATTTGACTGTATACTGAAAAGTCAAACTCTGACTTTTTGGTCAAAATCAAGTGCCAAGATTCATTTTTCATCAAGACATGTCAAATTATGAAACTTGTTCATCAAGAAACCAAAAATTACAAATTAGGGTTTAAAATAAAGAAATTTCATAACTTAGAATTTTTCTAAGTTATGAAATTCCCTTATTTTTTCCTAACTTTGTCCCATCTTTTCATCAAGATATATTTGGATTCAAACAAAACTCAAAACATGAAAGTTATAGTCCATTGCAAAATCTACAACTTTGATTCACAAAGTTTCCTCAAAAGAAGCTTGTAGCTCAAGTTATGATTTTTGGATTAAGGGTGCAAAACATTCTTAACTTAGAATTTTTTTGGACCTATTTTAGGCAGGATATTTGCCCAACTTCATGGCCACTTTTCACATGCTTCCGCTTCGAATTTCAACTTGCATTACAAAGATGGATTGTAGTACACATTCCAAGCTTTCCAAATTGTCCAAGAACTCATCAAACATCCTTGTGGTTAGGGAGAATCGAATTTGTCAAGATGGGCAAAAGTCACTTTGTTCATAAGCCAATTACATGTTCATAACTTTGCATTTTCAAACTCAGCTTGCACAAACTAGATTACATGCCTTTTATCTCATCCACACTCAATAATTTAATGCCAATACTTTGTGTTCAAGCCTTATTTTGTGTGTTTAACCATTACTTGCAAGATTAAGCCATATTTGGAAAAAGCATTTTAGCCATTTTTGAAAAGATCAACTTTATGTCAAGTTCACAATCTAAGAAGTACAAAGCAGATCTTTGGGCACAAGATTCATGAACAAATTCCACTGATCAAGAGTGATTTGTGCAGCATAGATTGAGGGTAGTACAGGCCTGCATTATCAAGACACACTTCCTTACTTATCTTTGAAGTAACTTTGCAAAACGGATCCAACATTGACTTCCTGCAAGCAAGAGCTCAAACCAACTTTGTGAACACACTTCATACTACCTAACTAACCTGAAACTCGACCAAACCATCCCTAAAACTCCCTCATTCATAGAAACACCATTTTTCTGCAAGAAATAGGGCATTCTGCATTTTAACTTGGTCAGCTCAATCCATTTGTGCGTTTTCATCCAAACCACCTCAAACACATTCAATAACATCCATACAAACTATCCCCAACCTTAGATACAGACTGTAACAGCCATAGAAAAGTGTGCCATTTCCACTTTTCTCTCTTACAGGTTGACTTCCATGGATTGATTCAGAAAGATTCAAAGCAAGCCAAGCATAGAGGAAGCATCCCTGGACCTCAGGCAAGCTGTACAAATCCTCAAATTCCATTGGAAGTGCCTCCATTGTTGCACACGATTCAAGCTGAACAGGTAAGAGTTTGAACTTCTATCTCTCTATCCAAGCATATCTAGGCTTAGGTTTGTGAAGAAGTTATGTCCTACTCATGGCCCTGAAGCTACCCATATCATTACTTTTCATTTATGTTGTGTGTACTGAGAGAATTTTGAACCTGAATGTTGAACAAAACTTAGGTCAGGAATTGGGGGAGAAGAAATTCTCTCTCATTTCTGAGAGTTAGATCAAGTTCTTTATATGTATGAATTCGTGGTTTAATGCTCTACATTTTTGATGTTATAAATTTGTGCTAAAAATCAAAGAATCAGGATGTTTGAACAAGGTAGGAAAGGCGCGCGTTTTTGACAGAAATGTGGCTGGAGGTTGAAGAAGCTTGCTTTGGGCTGGGCCTGACTTGTTCTTTCTATTTGCACCACATTTTTTCACTCACACCCCCTTGGCCCATTGTGTGTCATTTTTATCATTTTTGATTTTTTCTTTTTGTTTCTGACTTATTGTTTCTTGTCAAAATATAAAAAATATTAAAAACATTTTTCCATCCATTTTTGCATTTTATTTGGATTTTATTTGCTTTATTTAAACTTGTACATATAAAATAATATATATCCTTTTATGTAAAATACTAAAAAATAATACAAAACATTTTGTTTTCTGATTTTATTTTATTTTATCTTTTGAAAACATTTTCTTAAAATACACTTTTTTTTGATAAATAATAAATATTTTATTTTTGTATATATATTTAATATGTTAAATATATAATATAAATACTTATATATTTATTAGAATATTTAGGATAAAAATACAAAAATAATACATTTTTCATTTTTATTAATATTTGACCTCAAAAATTACTTTTTACAATATACATCTTTTTTATTTATTTTTTATATATAATTATTAAATATTGTATATGATAAATAATTAATACTATTTATTTACAAAAATTAGGGTTTTGCCTTAAACCATGAAAATATCCAAAAATTAACTTTTTTTATTATTTTTATTTCACTTGTAAATAAATCACATACACTTACACCAATACATTTACACATACACATTTGCTTATTCCTATACATTGATACATATTACATTTGCGATTGATTCGATTTGGTTGTAAATATTGGGATACCACTCTCCTATTAAAGTCTCATCCCCATTTGAACATTTGTACCCCCACTCCCGGATACTTATTTGTAATAGCGTAGACTTTAAATTCCCGCAATTTATCGCTTTCAAATATACCATGGTTAGACCTAGGGTATGTATGTAAATAAAATCAAACTCTAGATAACCTAATACAAATACAAATACATGAAATCAATACACAATTCACACTTGCACCCCTAGGGTAATCCCGCTTGTTGCCTTCCAAAATGGGCCATGCTTGCACGTTGAGTTTCTTTGGCAAAACAAAACGAATCAAATGATCATAGTCCCTCGATGACGCTTTCGAAAGTCGCCTAATCAAAATGATTATAGTCCCTTCAAGCAAATTGCCAAAGACACTTGGCACCATTGCATTCATGGTCCATACGATGACCCGCGCCTGTCCCGTTAACATCCTAACACAAGATTGTCCACCAAATACAATGGTGGAACAAAATTGTTAAAAGGGTTAAAACATAGGAAAAATCTTTGAGTAAATTTAGGGGTAGACAACTCTTAGTTACTTGATCAAACTTGCAAAACACACTTGCCTATTTTTCAAAACCACACTCCACAAACACTTTCAAAACAAACTTTCAAAAAACATTTGAAACATCTTTTCGAAAAGATAAACACCTTTGCATATACTCAAACAAGAGTCATTTCAATGGTTGCCTAGACAAGGCGTCTTTTTCAAAACATTTTCAAAACACACACACACACCACAATTTCAAACAATTGAAAATCAAGGCAAGTGATCTAAAACAAGTAACTAAGAGCCCATGGATAACCATGGATAGAAAGGGTGCTAATACCTTCCCTTTATATAATCTACCCCCTGAACCCAAGAAAACATCTCAAAGGTTTTTGCTGTGCTTTTTAACCTTTCCTTAGGATAAAATAAAAAGTCGGTGGCAACTCTTGCTCAACAAAAACATTTGCGAATACAAACGCAAAACCTCAAGTCAGTTCTCCCACTGTATCATAGAGAGGAGATACTCTGTTGATAGATCTGCTGATTTGGAGAAATAAACTCCACTTGGGATGAATTTCTGTTGCTGGTGATAATGAATTCTGTCGGAGATTGAATTTCTGCTTGTGAGAGAAATAAACTCTGCTTGGGGGAAAAATTTACCGACTCACACGCGATTGTGAACCTCAACTGGGGAGAGTTATGTCCTGTTCGAGAAAGCTAACATCATTGTATTTGGATACTTTTTACTCTGCGGGGAGTGTATGTGTGATCGGTGGATCTGGAACTGACTGTTTAACGCTGGTTCGCGAAATGTCGCGGAAGCAAGAGTCGCCACCGTCTTTTATTTTCTCCAAATGGAAAGGACAAAAGCACAGAAAAATTCCTTATAGAGATTGCTCTCGGTTCGGGAGGTAGGTTATAGAAAGGGAAGGTATTAGCACCCTTTCTATCCATGGTTATCCATGGGCTCTTAGATACTTGCTCAATGTGTTTTCAAAATGTTTGTTTGCTTTTCAATGTGGGTTTAAAAAAGTTTCTTTGAAAAAATTTCAGTTCGACTCGTACGTCAGAGTGTTTGAAAAATTTGCTTTTGAAATCTTTTGAAAATGTGTTGGTGAAAAGATGTTTTGATTCATTTGAAATTAGAGCAAGTATCCTTGAGAACCTACCTACCCTAAGGAATTCGTCTGTGTAAATGTCCTTAAAGTAATTCCATCCCACCATTGAGAGGTAGGTAGCACCACCGTTGGAGGTGTTCGGGTCAATTCGAGTTTGTAGGGACATGGTGATCACCAGAGCAATAGGAAGACACCTTAGAAGCTACCCTCATGCCAGGTTCCCGGATCATGAGGACTTACTAAGACTTCCTCTACTCGACGATCACCTTTCGAAGGCAAGGCAACAGTGAGGCGTACCCTAGGGGTGGTGTGCGCGATTTGTGTGTCGTTTTCATTGATATTTGTCTTGTCATGTTTATTGGTGTTCTACGCTTGATTTTATTTTAAGTCCATTCATTCTTGCATGCTTTTAACAGTTATAAAGTTTGCGGGAAAATAAATCTAAGGCTATTACAAAGGCGCGGGTCCACATCGCCAAAATTAAACCGGACTCGATTTAACGGAAAATAAATAAAGCAAAGGAAAAGTGCGAAAAGTATAAATTGTTACAACGCTTTGGGAGAGGTACATAATTATAATAAACGACATAAAATAAATGCGCGAAATTAAATAAATTACGAACATGGGCGTTGGACCCTTTTGCAAAAAATTAAAATTACTGAGGAATTAAAATTAAAGTTAAAAGAAAGTGTTTTTTAGTATTTTATGTTTTTTAAGATTTAAAAGAAAAAGAATTTTTTAGAATGAAAATTGAAATGTAAACCCTAATTCTAGTGTTTTTTAGATTTATTATGAAAATATTAAATTTTTAACTAATTTAAACCTAAGTTAATTTACATGCATTTTTTAATTTATGAAAATAAATAAAATAAATATTATTATTGTAAAAAAAAAGGAAATTAAAAGGAATAGAATTAACAATTAAACCTAAATTCTATATTTTTTGTATTTTTAGTTATTAAAAAGAATTAAAATTGTAACCTAATTAAAACTAATAATTACATGTCAATTTATTTATGAAAATATTAGGTTGAAATAATTTAACATTTTTTATCTTTTTCTGGATTTTTTAGGCATTTTTTATGTATTGTAAAAATAGTGAATTAAATTAAAACAATAAAACAAATAAAAATAATAATTAAAAAAAGATATAAGAAAAATAAAACAAAACTTGCAAACCAGGGGGGGTGGAGGTCCCCAATATGGAGGTGTAATTGTGAATGCTGGCCCAATAAGCAGTGGCCCTTTTTGACTTTTGCATGGCAGCGTACAACAATGTTGACTCACGTTCATGGTGCTCTCCCAATCTTCGCCCTTGGCTTGATCTCGTGAGACGCGTGGCTGCTGATCCTTGAGGATGCATGGTACGTTTTTATCTTGGACGCTGCATGGGAACACAATTTGCAAAATAATATAGGAAACAAGACAGACCTGGGATTCGAACCCAGGTCTTGGACGTGAATGCCTTCTTCGCTTGCCAACTGAACCACTTAACCAATTTGATATATAATATACAAACAAATATTAAAAAGAGAAAGTAACGCATTAGTGGAATTTTGGCGCGAGCTTTTGAATTAGCCAATCCTCGCTTGACATGGCATCATCTTCTCCATTCCCTGAAACATAAAAAAACGAAGGCAACGGTTTTCCAGGTGTGGTGTTAGGCTGGCTATGGAAAAATAGCGAATAGGTTTTGGGCGCTCATAAATTGAGCGCGATGTGTTTTTCCTGTTCGTCCAGATGCGTTGAACTCAATGGCAATAGTCTCGAGTCCTAATTTTACTTGGTTTGGGAAACCCCAATTTTAACACCTGCAAACCCTAGAATCTCAAACATGGTGGAATCGAATATAACGTGTAATAATTCAATCAAAGGCATTGGTTAGCTTCGAAACATCACACTGAACAAGAATCCATAAATAAAAATGCAAAAGGATGCGTGAATTATGATATACGATTTCAAAAATTTCGTGACACAGTTCGAGTTTTATCTACCAATTCTTGGAGCTTTGGTTGTTGTTTGTGATTGGCACACGTTCAGAGAACCACAATGAAGCTATTGGGATCAAGATTAGGGCTTGAATCGTCCTCTAGAAGGCTTTTCAGAATTGAGTTTTTATGGAAAATTTTCAAGTTTGTAACCTGTTCTTGGGCGCAGCTTGGAGTGTCTAAGGATTAGGGTTTGATTCAGGCATATGTAGTGAAGCTTTTAGGTCAAGAAAATTGAATAAAATCCATGACCATAATGATTTTTGATAATTGATTTTCCAAGATCTTTTTGAATCTTTTTCATGTACATTTTTGTTCAATCATGCCAATCAACTCCAAATCTTTCCATAATTGGCTAAGCACGAAATATCAAGTCTAAAACATGTATGAAAAGATTCATTTGGTTCATTTAGATATTTTCCACATATTTAATTGATTTAATTGAATTAATATGAATAAAAATTCAAATAAATAAATAAAAAATGAGAAAATACTTCCCTTTGGGCCAAGTGGTCGTGCATAGGCTTGGAATGATGAATCATGGAAGAAAAATGGGCCCATTAGCAAATTTAGGTCATTTGAAGTAAAGTTGACTTTTCAAAATTCCCAAAAATTTCCCAACTTCCACAAGGCATAACTTGCTCAATTTTTAAGCTTTGTACATGTTCTTGGACATTTTGGAAAGGTCTTTGAGTCCTCTAACCAATGCCTTTGGTCCCATGTCATTTTGATTTACCAATCTCAAGTTATGGCCTTTGACTTAAAGTCCCTTTTTGTTGACTTTTGAAAATGACATATAATGTTGAAATTGATAACTTTTTGTGAGAGCATTTCTTGGACTTGAAATATGAAGATGAGTTGTAGGAAATGTCTTTCTCTTCAAAATGAGATTTGGATGGAATTTTTCTGATAATCCATGTGAAAGTTATGCCCTGGTCAATTTCAGTTGACTTTTTCAGCTGTCCAAATATAGTAACTTTTGTATCTTTGATGATTTCTGAGCCAAATTTTGAGAATCATGATCAGGCATTGATCAAATGATGTTTGTGGCTTCAAAATGATATGTTGACCAAAAATTTGAACTTTTGACTGTCAAATGACCATTTTGCCCCTACAGTTGACTGTAGTGCAATTTAGGGTTTTGACTGTGCATTTTTGAGCTGAATGCCTTGAAACTTGATATGAGGATACTTGACCATATTTGTAAGCATGTGAGACTTGATTGGGCCTTTGGAAACTTCATTTTCTTGACCAGAACCCAAACCCTAGTTTTGACTGTATAGGAGACAGTTGGACTGCACAACCCTTGGGGAATTTTGTGACCTGACTTGGCAATTTCTTGAAGAATATGGGAGGGAAAATTTTGGGGTGCAACAGTTGCCCCTGTTCAATCTTCTTAGACCTGAGGATGCAGATTGGCTGACGTGCCTTTCGTAATCCGAGGGTAGAAGATGATTGGACACTAGAGTGCCCAGAAATTTGCGCTCACATGTTAGCAGTATGATGGGGGAATGGGCTTATAGATGCCATTTAGAGGTTGCTGGATAGGGTGATGGGCTTATAGATGCCATCTGGACGTTGATCGCGTAGGAGATTCTTTAGCTAGGACCTGCATACCTGCAAAAGAACAAATGAGTACCTGACACGTTGCAGGAGCTGATTTTAGATGCTTGGCATAGATGTGTCCTGACTGGTTACAGGAGCTGAATCTGGAGCTTCAAACGCTGATGAATGAACCAGGTATGGTTACTGCCTTAGAATGATAAGAGAACCTTGGGTGATTTTAACTTCAACAACGCTCGTTGAGAAAAATCTTCGCGGGAATTACCATCTTTGCAGTATCAGGAAGAGAACCATAGAAAATTTAATCTGAAAGGGAAACACCTCACTCGTCGTCGGAGAGGGAATCATAGGAAAAGGAATTGTCATCTCACACACCGTCGGAGAGGGAACCATAAGAGACTATTACCTCACACTCATCGTCGGAGAGGGAATCATCTGAAAAGGACTTACTACCTCACACACCGTCGGAGAGGGAACCATGGGAGACTACCACCTCACACTCATCGTCGGAGAGGGAAACATCTGAAGAAGGAATTACCACCTCACGCACTTGCCGGAGAGGGGACCATAAGAGACTATCACCTCACACTCATCGTCGGAGAGGGAAACATCTGAAGAAGGAATTACCACCTCACGCACTTGCCGGAGAGGGGACCATAGAAGACTATCACCTCACACTCATCGTCGGAGAGGGAAACATCTGAAAAAGGAATTACCACCTCACGCACTTGCCGGAGAGGGGACCATAAGAGATTATCACCTCACACTCATCATCGAAGAGGGAAACATCTGAAGAAGGAATTACCACCTCACGCACTTGCCGGAGAGGGGACCATAAGAGACTATCACCTCACACTCATCGTCGGAGAGGGAAACATCTGAAAAAGGAATTACCACCTCACGCACTTGCCGGAGAGGGGACCATAAGAGATTATCACCTCACACTCATCGTCGGAGAGGGAAACATCTGAAGAAGGAATTACCACCTCACGCACTTGCCGGAGAGGGGACCATAAGTTCTGCTGAGCCTTTATCAGAAAAATCTGTTGGGAATCGATTTAGCTGGACTAGAGGAGGTCTTGAAATATGTTTGAGAATTTCAACTGTGTCTTTCCTGAAAGGTAAAGGTCAGTCATATGCAATTCATGATATGGGTCAAGCAATGATGTCCTCAATATAAATGAGATTTGTATGATATGATGCGTCTATGCATGCTATAACGATGTATGTGATGTTTTATGAATGTTTTTCGTCTAGGAAAGTAAATCCTTGACGGGTGCCGGGAAGTCATATCCTGGGCTGATGTTGGAGAATAAGCTTTTGCTTCCGCTGGGGATAATAGTTGCAAGAATACCGGTAGGAGAAGGTGACTCCGTTGCGGAATAAACTTGGCAAATGGACGATTCTGCGGGGAGAAGAGATACCCTAACGACCATGCTGGGAAGCAATACTCTGTGGGGATAGAGATGCTTTGCTGAATTGTTGTTAACTTGCTGAGGATACCCTTGTTGTTGGAAGTATTAATGGACTTCGCTGGGGATAGGAAAGAACTACGTTGACGACGACCTTTCCGTGGCTTTTGGCTGAGGATAACCCAGTTATATCCTGTTAAGGAAATAACTCTTTAAATCAAGCCGGACGACGTGTTCGTGTTCTGCGGGGGGGTAAGCTTCTAGAATTTTACTGGGGATAAGCTTACTGCTTGGGGATATGTGGATTCCAACCTTCCTGGGGAACTGGATTGGACTCTCTTGGGGAAGTTTTGGTATGCTGGGGAAAGTGATTCCTTTGAATGTTGATATACCGCCGGGGAACAATCTCTAGACCAAGACTGCCGGGGATGCTTGTTAAGAATATATGTATTGCTGCTGGGGAAGTATTGAGATCTACGGGAGGACACTCAATTTCCTTGATAATCTGATAATAGCTTGGAGAAGAATGTACTGTTTTGCTGAACCACTCTCTGGGGATTCAAGATGTACCGGTTATGTTCTTTAGCTGAACCTACCTTGGTACCTTGGAGGATAGAACAATTAGGCTGCTTGGACAACTCTTTATTGCCCCTGTTTCTAGTGTCACCTGCAATTAATTCCTTTGTTTCGTATGCAAATATTTATGAGTTAGCAAATTATTGTCAATGCATATATCACAAATTGAACCTTGGACGTTCTTCACACAACAAAACAGAAAAATAAAAATACTTGGCACGTTTAATTGAAAGTATATTTGTATTGATTTTGAATGGCCTGAAAATAGGCGCTTTGTGTACAAGAGGCTGACGTCCTAGTAAGAGGAACGTCGCCGATCAAAAGAGTTTATACAAGTTTTGTACAAAAGAAAATAAAACAGCTGTGTGAAATATGAATGATCTCACTGGGTTTCAACTCTGCTATCGCCTTTATAACTCTGAGCGTCTCATCACTTGATGACCTTGGTTGAAGGTGAAGCTGACTGATCGATGCCGTCTAAACTTGATGTAGATACCGAATTCTGGATGCAAAGTGATCAATGAGACATAGTATTACGCTTTATCCCTAATTTTTGCCTGGACCGCCCTTTCGGGTTTTCAGTCCACCGGGATACCCATTTTTGCCCAAGCCGCCTTTTCAGGTTTTCGACTTGCCGGGTGTACAGATTTTTTTCATTTCATCCCTTCATTTTGCCCGAACCCTTTTGGTTCGACGGGAAGCCCTAATTTTTGCCTAGGCATGTCAGCCTAGCGGGTCTTTTTTCATGCGTAGTATTTTTTAACTATGTCTGCATTGGCGGGGTGAGGAAGGTCGTCACCATCCATGTTGGTCAATATCATTGCTCCTCCTGAGAACACATGCTTAACCACAAATGGCCCTTCGTATGTAGGGGTCCATTTGCCCCTTGGATCACTCTGAGGAAGGATGATTCGTTTGATTACCAGATCCCCAACTTGATATTCCTGTGGTCTGACCTTTTTTTTAAATGCCCTGATCATTCGTTTCTGATACGTCTGACCATGACAGATAGCAGCAAGTCTCTTTTCGTCAATGAGGTTGAGTTGGTCAAGTCGTGTCTGGATCCAATCACCTTCGTTCAGATTTGCATCTTTCATTATCCGGAGAGAGGGAATTTGTACTTCGATCGGCAAGACTGCCTCCATGCCATAAACCAGAGAGAAGGGAGTTGCCCCGGTTGACGTCCTAGCTGAGGTACGGTACCCATGCAGAGCGAACGGTAACATCTCGTGCCAATCTTTGTAAGTCACTGTCATTTTCTGCACGATTTTCTTGATGTTTTTATTTGCTGCTTCTACAGCCCCATTCATCTTCGGTCTGTAAGGAGAAGAGTTGTGGTGCTGTATCTTGAACTGTTCGCAGAGCTCAGCGATCATCTTGTTGTTCAGATTAGTACCGTTGTCTGTAATAATCCGCTCAGGGACGCCGTACCGACAGATCAGGTTGTGCCGAATGAACCGTGCCACAACAGTCTTGGTTACCGTAGCATAGGATGCTGCCTCAACCCACTTCGTAAAATAATCAATCGCCACTAAGATGAAGCGATGTCCATTGGATGCCGTAGGTTTTATCTCGCCGATCATGTCTATGCCCCACATTGCAAACGGCCAAGGCGCAGTCAGGACATTCAGGGGAACCGGAGGAACATGCACCTTGTCTGCATAAATCTGGCACTTGTGGCATGTCCTGGAGTGTTGGTAGCAGTCAGCTTCCATTGTGGACCAGTAATATCCTGCCCGTAGGATTTTCTTAGCCATAGTATGTCCACTGGAATGTGTACCAAAGGTCCCTTCGTGTAGCTCTTCCATGATTCTTTCCGCTTCAGTCTTATCCACACAACGCAGTAAGGTTGAATCATGGTTTCTCTTGTACAAGATGCCGTTGCTTAGGAAGAACTTGGCTGCGAACCTCTTCAGGAATTTCTTATCGTTGACAGAGGCACCTTCAGGGTATTCCTGAGCTTCCAAATATCTCTTCACTTCGTGGTACCAAGGCTTCTCAGTCACCAATTCAGTTTCGAGATCACAACAGTATGCCGGTTCGTCCAGTTTCCAGATGATGATCCGGGGAGCTTCATTATCCCATTTGACCTTGAACATTGAAGACATTGTAGCTAACGCGTCCGCTAACTGATTATCTTCTCTTGGAAAGTGCTCAAAGGTTATCTCTGTGAAGTGGGGAATCAGGGTCAACACACATTCTCTATAAGGAATCAAGTTTGGATGTTTCGTATCCCACTCTCCTTTAATCTGATTGATCACGAGAGCGGAATCTCCGAAGACACTTAGAAATTTGATCCTTAGGTCGATCGCAGCTTGGAGACCCATGATGCACGCCTCATACTCCGCCATGTTGTTGGTGCAGTTGAAACACAGTCGGGCAGTGAGTGGAGTATGAGTACCTTGTGGAGATATGATTATGGCGCCGATACCATTTCCCAAAGCATTGGAAGCTCCGTCAAAGTGCATAGACCATCGGGATCCTGGTTCAGGTCCTTCATCCGGTCCAGGTACTTCACAATCAGTTACTATCATGATGCTTTCATCCGGAAACTCGAAGTTCATTGATTGATAATCATCTACAGCTTGATGAGCTAAGTGGTCTGCCAATACACTTCCCTTGATGGCTTTCTGGGTTGTGTACTGAATGTCGTATTCCGTCAAGATCATTTGCCATCTTGCAATTCTCCCAGACAGAGCAGGCTTTTCGAATATGTACTTTATAGGATCCATTTTTGAGATCAATAAAGTGGTGTGAGTCAGCATATACTGTCTCAGCCGGCGAGCAGCCCATACCAAAGCGCAGCAAGTTTTCTCGAGCAGTGAGTATCGGGTCTCACAGTCGGTAAACTTTTTGCTAAGGTAATAAATGGCATGCTCTTTTCGGCCAGACTCGTCATGCTGCCCCAGCACACACCCCATTGAATTGTCAAGTACTGTCAGGTAAAGTATCAGAGGTCTCCCTTCAACCGGTGGCATAAGGATAGGTGGTTCTTGGAGATACTCTTTGATTCTGTCGAAGGCAGCCTGACATTCATCATTCCAACGAACTACCTGATCTTTCTTCAGCAGCTTGAAGATTGGCTCACAGGTAGCAGTCAGATGAGAGATGAATCGAGCAATGTAATTCAGGCGTCCTAAAAAGCCTCTGACTTCCTTCTCTGTCTTAGGAACTGGCATCTCTTGAATAGCTTTGACCTTAGCAGGGTCCACTTGAATTCCCTTATCACTGACCACGAAGCCTAGCAACTTCCCAGATCTTACCCCGAAGGTGCACTTGTTCGGGTTTAGTCTCAGCTTGTACAGTCTCAACCGGTCAAACAACTTCTGCAGATGATCTAGATGCTCTTCCTCAGTCTGGGACCTAGCGATCATGTCGTCCACATACACTTCGATCTCATGATGGATCATATCATGAAACAAGGCAACCATGGCACGTTGGTAGGTTGCCCCAACGTTCTTTAACCCGAACGGCATGACCTTGTAACAGAAAGTGCCCCACTGAGTAACAAATGTAGTCTTCTCCATGTCTTCAGGTGCCATCTTAATCTGATTGTAACCTGAAAAGCCATCCATGAAAGAGAATACCTTATGCTGAGCTGTATTATCGACAAGGACATCAATGTGAGGTAAGGGGAAATCATCTTTGGGGCTGGCCCTGTTTAGATCTCTGTAATCGACACACATTCTGACCTTACCGTCCTTCTTCGGTACCGGCACCACATTAGCAACCCACTGAGGGTAAGAAGTCACTGCAAGGAACCCAGCATCAAACTGCTTCATAACCTCGGCCTTAATCTTCTCTGACATCTCTGGATGCATCCGACGGACCTTTTGCTTAACTGGAGGGTAGTCTTCCTTGGTCGGCAAGTGATGGACCACAATGTCGGTATCCAACCCGGGCATGTCTTCGTAGGACCAGGCAAAGATCTCCATATAATCATGCAGCATCTTGGTTAACCGTTGCTTCACACTGAGCTCTAGGTTGGCACCAATCTTTACCTCTTTCCTGTCTGCCTCAGTACCCAAGTTTATGGTTTCCACTGGCTCTTCATGGGGTTGAATTGCCCTCTCTTCCTGAAGCAACAGTCTTGCAAGCTCGCCAGGCACTTCGCAATCATCTTCACCTTCGTCTTCAGCTAAGTTGATCGGATTTTCGAAGTCATAATTGGCAGTAGCAGAGTTGTTATCAGTAAGATCCAGAGTGGATTGGAACCTGTATGAGTGAGTGTGTGTGTAAATACAGCTGTTTTGAAAATTATGTAAAGGAAAAGAAGACAGAAAAGGAACACAATATTTGCAATGCGAAAAACGTCCAAGATTTTCATTCATGATGTATAAAATGACAGTTTGTATGCCCTCACAAATAGAACCACGGTGCCTCGGGTAAGACACCGGGCCATAGAGTTTATCATTGTCTTATTACAAAATAACGAAACAAAGAAATTTATTACTGCGTCACAAAGGTAACAGGGGTATGGTCCTTTGCACTCCAATTGTTCAATCCGTCTTCGGCCGTCGGATAGATCCAGCTGTTGAATTCTGCTTCGTCCACTTCCTGATCCTCCCCAACAGCATTTACTCCTGAACTTTTAATAAATACCGGAGGCCTTCCGATCTTCGCTTTCCTCATAGCTCTCTGACCTTCTGTGGTAAAACCCAGCCCAAGTTTATCAGTTTTCTGGGTGAAGTCTGGAAGTCTGCCCCAGTCGGCACATTCACCCTTCTGCACCACAGCCCTGGCATCCTTCAGGGAAGCCATCTTCAAAGGAACACTTGCTTCTGTTGTTTCTGCTGCAATTGGAAACACCTCCTCGAAATGCTGAAAGGGGGTCTCAATGAACTCCCCATCCATCTCAATGTACCTGAAGGAGTTCAGGTGGCTCACCATATATTCTTCCTCTCCTTGCACGGTGACAATCTTCCCTCTGACGGGGTACTTCAGCTTCTGATGCAAGGTAGAGGTCACTGCCCCAGCCTTATGTATCCAGGGTCGACCCAGCAGACAAGAGTAAGATGGACGGATATCCATCACATAAAAAGTGGAGTCGAACACCTGAGAGCCCACACGAATCGGAATGTCAACCTCTCCATGGACCATCCTCTTTGAACCATCAAAGGCCCTGACGATGATGTTGCTGGGTTTCAACTCCAGGCCTTCACAATCTAGACGATCCAAAGCCTTCTTGGGTAGTACATTCAAAGATGACCCAGTATCAACCAACACATGTGCCAAGGTGGTGTCCCTGCATTCAATTGAGACATGCAGAGCATCATTATGATCTTTCCCCTTTGCGGTCAAGTCAGCGTCTGAGAAACCCAAGCCATTATCTACCGTTAGACTTGCCACGCAATCAGTGAACTGGACTGCAGAGGTTTCATGTGGCACATGGGCCGTCTTGAGGAATGAGATTAGGGCCTTTGCATGGGCCTCGAAGCACAACAATAAAGAGAGCATGGAGATCTTGGAGGGCGTATGCCCCAGCTGTTCCACAACATTAAAATCGCTCTTCTTTATAATCTTCAGAATCTCCTCCATCTCTTGTGGGGAGGCCTCAGCAGCTATGGGTATGGGTGCCTCCATCTGGGCAGGCTCAGCTTCAATTCCCTTGCCCCGAGCATTGGATGACTCGGCAGCAGGAGAAACAATCGGATCAGCAGCAGGAACCACAACTTGATCAGCAACAGGCATAGGTGTACTTGTAGGAATTATCAGGAGCGGTCTTCGGGCAGCAGGCGGTGCAATGTCAGGCGAGAAGAGCCTGCCACTGCGGGTAACTTTGGCTGGGCCAGTGATGTCACAGATGCTGGCGCCAGCGTTGAGCTCTTGTTTGATCCCGTTTATATATACATCTGCCCCATAGTGCCAAGGGACAGCTTTATCAGATACATAGGGCAGGGGCCCTGGAACAGTGATAATAACGGGTGCAACGGTCATGATTTGAGTGGGCTTCTTCGGGAGAGCCGGGATTGGGTTATTGAAAATAGTCACTACAGAAACTTCTTCCATTGGAACCAAACGAACAGCAGACTTCTCGAATAGAATCTCCTTGCTATCCATTAAGCTTTGGATGCCTAACTTTAGCAAGGGACAACCAGATGGGGATACAGCACAGAATAGGCAACCCTCACTACAACCCGGAAATAAACCGGCCTGCAGCAGGTTCTTCTTGACGATCTTTAGAGGAGTGGCTAGATCATCCACAGAAACAGCATAAATGTCTTCATCAACAGCATTTACCCCGTGTTGAGGCATAGGGGCAGTAACTACATTCGGCTTTGCAGGCGCTTCGAATTGTATCTCCTTTGCGTCGATAAGGTCTTGCACCTTATTCTTTAACGCCCAACAGTCATCAGTAGAGTGCCCTGGACTTTCTGAATGGTAAGCACAACGAGCATTCGGGTTGTACTTGGGAGATGTTGTATTAGGGAACTTTGGAGCCTCCCTGACAGTCACCAAATTGGTTGCGAGCAACTGTGGCAGGATCTGTGATAGAGTCATGTTTAACCGGGTAAACTCCCTCCGGGGTCTTTCAGCCCTTTGAGAATTGTTTGGCCGAGGAGCGGCAGCAGGCTTAGCAATCATCACCGCACTGACAGCTTGGCGGTGCTCAGGTCTCTCTGATTTCCTAGAACCATACACGGCACTAGACTCCTTTTTGAATGGTTTCTTTTCCGACCCAGATGATGCACCCTTTGCAATCTTCCCAGATTTCAGCCCAGCTTCAATTCTCTCTCCAGTCAGAATCAAATCAGTGAACCCGGCAGAAGAATTCCCGATGAGATGGTTGAAAAACGGCCCAGATAGGGTCCCCAAGAACATGTCAACCAACTCCCGATCAGTCAATGGTGGCTGCACCCTGCCAGCCAGGTCTCTCCACTTCTGAGCGTACTCCTTAAAACCTTCGCTTGCACCTAACGCCATACCCTGGAGTTGGGTACGTGTGGGGGCAAGGTCGGCATTATATTGATACTGCTTGTAGAAAGCAGTAGCCAACTCCTCCCAGTTACGAACTTTGGTCCCATCCAGCTGATAGAACCATTCGAGATGAGTCCCTGAAAGACTCTCCTGGAAGAAGTGGATCCATAGATTCTTATCCGCAGAGTACGGCTGAATTTTCCGAACATAGGACCTTAAGTGCAGCTTGGGACAAGACGCCCCGTCATATTTGGAGAAGGTTGGTGCTTTGAACTTATGCGGGATAATCACACCAGTCGACAAACCCAGATCTCCGAAATCCAGCCCAGGTGCCTGTTGCACCTCCATAGCCTTCAACCTCTGTCATCTGAAGGAGGGTACTGCTCTTCATCAAAATCTGTCTCGTTGTCGGAGACGACCGGACTAGGAACCTTTACTTCTGCCTGAGAAGGACTCTTGCCAACAGAAGAACCAGCCTCTTCATGTTGCAGAGTATTGCCAAACCTTCGGCCCGAGTTGAACATAACAGTTCTTCTCTTCTTCTTCTTCTCCTTCTTCAGGAGCATAGCCTTTAGTTCTTCTTGGCCTTTAGCCAGACCCTTGATTAGTTCCTGGAATTGTGCATTCTGCACCTGAAGAGCCTTGATTGATGTCTCGGTTGATGCAGATTCGGGATTCATGATGCTGAAATAAACAGCGAAGAACTGTAAGCAACCTGAAAAGAGGAAAAACCTGCTATGCACATGATGTATGAAATGCGTATGCAATGCATTCAAGGGTTCGAAAGTTCAAATTTGTTGTAGACAAAAAGGAACACACGTTATCATTAGAGAAATCATTGTTTAATACATTAAGGCCTCATGGGCAAAAAATACAAAAATCAAATCAATCCCAAAATACACTGCGCATCCTCTTCGGAGCTATGTAGGTGTTGAGGTTCCTCTCCTCATGCAACAGGCGAGTGAGCTCCAAGACCTTCTTTTCACTGGCATGCAGATTAGTCTCAAGAGAATTCCTTTCCTCCTTAAGCTGGATCCAGCTCTTCTGCATCTCTTCCCAGGATGTGGGCATATCATGGTGCTGAATAGTGTAGGACACTTCCCCTTCCAAGACAGGTTCTTTGATTACTGGGAGCATGTGGGGATAAGGCATCACTAACTTCTGGGAGCGAGCTCGTACCCACTTGAGATAAGGCTCCAATGGGATGGAATTCCTATGCCCCAGTGTCTTGCTGTCTATCCTACTGGGCATCCTCCAAGCTCTGATAAATCTCTGGCGAAGTCCTTGAGTATCATTGTCGAAGTCAAAAACTATGTCAGGAATTAACATGTCATGAGGACCATCCCTCCGAGCATAACCAAACTGTCTCCAAGCCAGGCATGGGCTATAAGTAATACCTCCTCTGATTCCAAGTAAAGGAACATTAGGGTACTCCCCACAACGATCAATGATAGTGACATCTCCTCTGGACCTAGGACACCAATGTATATCTACATGTGTAAGAGTCATCAACCGTTGTGACCATCTCAAACCCCGCTCATTCTTCAGGACTGATTGTGGAAGGTGCGAAATAAACCACCTTCCCAGGAGAGGAGTGCAACACATAAGGACACCTCTTTTTCTCATGGTTCGAGTGTAACATGAGTGAAGGATGTCCCCCAGCAACGTAGGTATAGGATTCCTGGACATAAAGATCTGGACAGCACTGATATCAATAAGCTGATCTGGGTTAGGAAATAACACCAAACCATAGACAAGGAGAGCTACCACTTCTTCAAAAGCTTGCAAGTCAAGGGAGTTCCAACATTCATGGGCTTTTTCAAACAGAAACCTGGCTAAGAACCCTTTGATACCACTTCTAACTTCCCAATGTCCCTTGAGGTCAGATGACTGTAGGTGCAAGGCTTTAGCAATCTCTTCAAGCTTAGGTTCCCTTTCTGTACCGTTGAAAGGTAGCTGATCAAGGATAGGGATCTTCAGGAGCCGGGAGAACTCCTCCAATGTAGGTACCAACTGATAGTCCAAGAAGGTGAAACAGTGATGCAGAGGGTCAAAGAATTGGAACAAGACCTTAATCATATCTTCCTCAATGTTGGTGTTGACCAAGCTGATGAGGCTTCCATGCCTTTCACTGAATGAAGAGTTCTCGGGAATCCTGGATATAAGCTCCTTAAGCTGAGGAGGGATCCTTACAAGATTGACTTGAATGGTCTTTCTACGAACAGTTTCCATGTCCTACAAAATAAGAACAAAGATGAAAATTCGAACCCCTGAAATGGTTAGTCAATGCATATGATGCTGGATGATGTCATGATGCTATGATTAAACACACCACAGATATTTACAAAGACAAACATGTAAGGCACACAAGGCACACAAGACAAGCCCTTAAGGTTTAAGGCCAGCATGGGGTCTGGGTAGTACCCTCTTGAAGTTGGTGGGTTCAACCTGTCCTAATCAAAGTAACCGGGTTCTAAGGTTCCCAATATCACGGGATTGCTTTCATTGTTCATCGTTTCGATTTAGCCACTGAACTGGCGACCGAAATATTCCAGGAAAGCAACCCTCAATTGAGTGTAGTATCGAGTATCAACCAACCTCGGACTGCACCAAAGTCAGTTATCTCACTACCCTAAAGAGGCCAAGATAGTTCAATTAAGGTTCCTAAGGTCTGTTGATGCTTCACGACACCACGCGGAGGCCCCGTACTCTCCTTGACTGAACTCAAGGGTTACCGGTACACACCAAAGTGCCACATCAACGTAGCAGACTGTTTCAACCATGTCGGTATACCCCGCACAGTTCCCTCACAGCCTTGTTGCTACTTTCTAAGAAAGGTATCCCCCAGATCCGGGTTAGGATCTATAGAACTCCCAAGCAACCCACAATTTAAAGCACACAAGGAAAACAATTGAAAACATAGTTATAAGCTAGCCCTAAGGTACACCTCACTTTAAGTGTCCCCAGCAGAGTCGCCAGTTCTGTGATCGGTGGATCTGGAACTGACTGTTTAACGCTGGTTCGCGAAATGTCGCGGAAGCAAGAGTCGCCACCGTCTTTTATTTTCTCCAAATGGAAAGGACAAAAGCACAGAAAAATTCCTTATAGAGATTGCTCTCGGTTCGGGAGGTAGGTTATAGAAAGGGAAGGTATTAGCACCCTTTCTATCCATGGTTATCCATGGGCTCTTAGATACTTGCTCAATGTGTTTTCAAAATGTTTGTTTCCTTTTCAATGTGGGTTTAAAAAAGTTTCTTTGAAAAAATTTCAGTTCGACTCGTACGTCAGAGTGTTTGAAAAATTTGCTTTTGAAATCTTTTGAAAATGTGTTGGTGAAAAGATGTTTTGATTCGTTTGAAATTAGAGCAAGTATCCTTGAGAACCTACCTACCCTAAGGAATTCGTCTGTGTAAATGTCCTTAAAGTAATGCCATCCCACCATTGAGAGGTAGGTAGCACCACCGTTGGAGGTGTTCGGGTCAATTCGAGTTTGTAGGGACATGGTGATCACCAGAGCAATAGGAAGACACCTTAGAAGCTACCCTCATGCCAGGTTCCCGGATCATGAGGACTTACTAAGACGTCCTCTACTCGACGATCACCTTTCGAAGGCAAGGCAACAGTGAGGCGTACCCTAGGGGTGGTGTGCGCGATTTGTGTGTCGTTTTCATTGATATTTGTCTTGTCATGTTTATTGGTGTTCTACGCTTGATTTTATTTTAAGTCCATTCATTCTTGCATGCTTTTAACAGTTATAAAGTGCGGGAAAATAAATCTAAGGCTATTACAAAGGCGCGGGTCCACATCGCCAAAATTAAACCGGACCCGATTTAACGGAAAATAAATAAAGCAAAGGAAAAGTGCGAAAAGTATAAATTGTTACAACGCTTTGGGAGAGGTACATAATTATAATAAACGACATAAAATAAATGCGCGAAATTAAATAAATTACGAACATGGGCGTTGGACCCTTTTGCAAAAAATTAAAATTACTGAGGAATTAAAATTAAAGTTAAAAGAAAGTGTTTTTTAGTATTTTATGTTTTTTAAGATTTAAAAGAAAAAGAATTTTTTAGAATGAAAATTGAAATGTAAACCCTAATTCTAGTGTTTTTTAGATTTATTATGAAAATATTAAATTTTTAACTAATTTAAACCTAAGTTAATTTACATGCATTTTTTAATTTATGAAAATAAATAAAATAAATATTATTATTGTAAAAAAAAAGGAAATTAAAAGGAATAGAATTAACAATTAAACCTAAATTCTATATTTTTTGTATTTTTAGTTATTAAAAAGAATTAAAATTGTAACCTAATTAAAACTAATAATTACATGTCAATTTATTTATGAAAATATTAGGTTGAAATAATTTAACATTTTTTATCTTTTTCTGGATTTTTTAGGCATTTTTTATGTATTGTAAAAATAGTGAATTAAATTAAAACAATAAAACAAATAAAAATAATAATTAAAAAAAGATATAAGAAAAATAAAACAAAACTTGCAAACCAGGGGGGGTGGAGGTCCCCAATATGGAGGTGTAATTGTGAATGCTGGCCCAATAAGCAGTGGCCCTTTTTGACTTTTGCATGGCAGCGTACAACAATGTTGACTCACGTTCATGGTGCTCTCCCAATCTTCGCCCTTGGCTTGATCTCGTGAGACGCGTGGCTGCTGATCCTTGAGGATGCATGGTACGTTTTTATCTTGGACGCTGCATGGGAACACAATTTGCAAAATAATATAGGAAACAAGACAGACCTGGGATTCGAACCCAGGTCTTGGACGTGAATGCCTTCTTCGCTTGCCAACTGAACCACTTAACCAATTTGATATATAATATACAAACAAATATTAAAAAGAGAAAGTAACGCATTAGTGGAATTTTGGCGCGAGCTTTTGAATTAGCCAATCCTCGCTTGACATGGCATCATCTTCTCCATTCCCTGAAACATAAAAAAACGAAGGCAACGGTTTTCCAGGTGTGGTGTTAGGCTGGCTATGGAAAAATAGCGAATAGGTTTTGGGCGCTCATAAATTGAGCGCGATGTGTTTTTCCTGTTCGTCCAGATGCGTTGAACTCAATGGCAATAGTCTCGAGTCCTAATTTTACTTGGTTTGGGAAACCCCAATTTTAACACCTGCAAACCCTAGAATCTCAAACATGGTGGAATCGAATATAACGTGTAATAATTCAATCAAAGGCATTGGTTAGCTTCGAAACATCACACTGAACAAGAATCCATAAATAAAAATGCAAAAGGATGCGTGAATTATGATATACGATTTCAAAAATTTCGTGACACAGTTCGAGTTTTATCTACCAATTCTTGGAGCTTTGGTTGTTGTTTGTGATTGGCACACGTTCAGAGAACCACAATGAAGCTATTGGGATCAAGATTAGGGCTTGAATCGTCCTCTAGAAGGCTTTTCAGAATTGAGTTTTTATGGAAAATTTTCAAGTTTGTAACCTGTTCTTGGGCGCAGCTTGGAGTGTCTAAGGATTAGGGTTTGATTCAGGCATATGTAGTGAAGCTTTTAGGTCAAGAAAATTGAATAAAATCCATGGCCATAATGATTTTTGATAATTGATTTTCCAAGATCTTTTTGAATCTTTTTCATGTACATTTTTGTTCAATCATGCCAATCAGCTCCAAATCTTTCCATAATTGGCTAAGCACGAAATATCAAGTCTAAAACATGTATGAAAAGATTCATTTGGTTCATTTAGATATTTTCCACATATTTAATTGATTTAATTGAATTAATATGAATAAAAATTCAAATAAATAAATAAAAAATGAGAAAATACTTCCCTTTGGGCCAAGTGGTCGTTCATAGGCTTGGAATGATGAATCATGGAAGAAAAATGGGCCCATTAGCAAATTTAGGTCATTTGAAGTAAAGTTGACTTTTCAAAATTCCCAAAAATTTCCCAACTTCCACAAGGCATAACATGCTCAATTTTTAAGCTTTTTACATGTTCTTGGACATTTTGGAAAGGTCTTTGAGTCCTCTAACCAATGCCTTTGGTCCCATGTCATTTTGATTTACCAATCTCAAGTTATGGCCTTTGACTTAAAGTCCCTTTTTGTTGACTTTTGAAAATGACATATAATGTTGAAATTGATAACTTTTTGTGAGAGCATTTCTTGGACTTGAAATATGAAGATGAGTTGTAGGAAATGTCTTTCTCTTCAAAATGAGCTTTGGATGGAATTTTTCTGATAATCCATGTGAAAGTTATGCCCTGGTCAATTTCAGTTGACTTTTTCAGCTGTCCAAATATAGTAACTTTTGTATCTTTGATGATTTCTGAGCCAAATTTTGAGAATCATGATCAGGCATTGATCAAATGATGTTTGTGGCTTCAAAATGATATGTTGACCAAAAATTTGAACTTTTGACTGTCAAATGACCATTTTGCCCCTACAGTTGACTGTAGTGCAATTTAGGGTTTTGACTGTGCATTTTTGAGCTGAATGCCTTGAAACTTGATATGAGGATACTTGACCATATTTGTAAGCATGTGAGACTTGATTGGGCCTTTGGAAACTTCATTTTCTTGATCAGAACCCAAACCCTAGTTTTGATTGTATAGGAGACAGTTGGACTGCACAACCCTTGGGGAATTTTGTGACCTGACTTGGCAATTTCTTGAAGAATATGGGAGGGCAAATTTTGGGGTGCAACAGTATGTATCAGTACTCATTGTTCTCCAGCTGGCTCTATCCCGATACCTGATGGGCAGAGTAACTGTAAGGTTTGGGCACTTCTTGTTTTCCCCTGTTCCTGGAATTATGAGTAATTGTCTTTTGTTTCTTGTGTAAATGTTTATGAGCAACAATTATTTTCAAATGCATATATCAAAAATGAATCATTGGATGTTCTTGCAAAACAAAATAGAAAAGAGAAAAAAAAGAAAGAAAAAAAATCGAAATTTCTTGTGAAAATGAATTGTATTGATTTTTGAAATTAGCCTGCAATATGTGTTTTGTACAAGGAGGCTGACGTCCTAGTAAGAGGACGTCGCCGAAAGAAATTACAATTTGTGTAAAAGAAATTACAATTTGTGTAAAAGAAATAAAAACAGCTATGTGAAATGATCCCAATTGGGTTCCAACTCTGCTATTGCCTTTATATCTTCAAGCGTCTCATCACATTGCTATTTGGTCGAAGATAGATCAGATTGACTGGCGCTGTCCGAGCTTGATAGTCGATACCGAAGTCTGGCTGCGAGATAATCCAATGAGACATAGTGTTACACTTTGATCCCTAAATTTTTCCTGGATCGCCCTTTCGGGTTTTCAGTCCACCGGGATACCCTTTTTTTCCCAAGTCACCTTTTCAGGTTTTCGACTTGCCGGGTGTACAGTTTTTTCATTTTCATCCCTTACTTTTGCCCGAACCCTTTTGGTTCGCCGGGAAGCCTTTATTTTTTCCTAGGCCAGTCAACCTAGCGGATCTTTGATTATGCGTAGTATCTTTTCAGTATGTCTGCATTGACGGGGTGAGGATGGTCGTCACCATCCATGGTGGTTAGAATCATAGCCCCTCCCGAGAAAATGTTCTTAACCACAAATGGCCCTTCGTATACGGGGGTCCATTTGCCCCTGGGATCACCTTGCGGTAGTATGATGCGTTTGATCACTAGATCCCCAATTTATATTCTTGACGAGTTACTTTCTTGTTAAAAGCCTTGATCATTCGCTTTTGATACGTCTGACCATGACAGATAGCCATAATTCTCATTTCATCGATTAGATTCAGCTGATCGAGTCAGGTTTGGATCCAGTCGTCTTCGTTCAAACCCGCATCCTTCATAATCCTGAGAGAGGGTATCTGGACTTCGATGGGTAGGACTACCTCCATGCTATATACCAGAGAGTAGGGTGTTGCCCCTGTCAACGTCCGTGCTAAGGTACAGTACCCATGAAGAGCGAATGGTAACATCTCGTGCCAGTCTTTGTATGTCACCGTCATCTTCTGTATAATCTTTTTGATGTTCTTGTTAGCCGCTTCAAAAGCCCGATTCATCTTCGGCCGGTAGGGAGAAGAGTTATGATGCTGAATCTTGAACTGTTTATAGAGCTCGGTGATCATCGTGTTGTTGAGATTTGTCCCATTGTCAGTAATAATCCTCTCCGAGACAACATATCAACATATCAGATTGTGTCGGATGAATTGCGCCACAACGTTCTTGGTTATTGTAGCAAAGGAAGCTGCCTCGACCCACTTCGTGAAGTAATCAATGGCTACCAGAATGGAGCGATGCCCGTTAGATGCAGTAAGTCTGATCTCGCCAATCATATCAATGCCCCACATCGCAAAGGGCCAAGAAGCTGTCAAAACATTTTGGGGAACCAGAGGTACATGCACCTTATCAGCATAGACTTGGCACTTATGACAGGTTCGAGAGTGCTGGTAATAATCGGCTTCCATAGTGGACCAGTAATATCCTGCCCGTAGGATTTTCTTCGCCATGGTATGTCCACTGGAATGAGTTCCGAAGGAACTTCGCAACGAACCTTCTCAGAAATTTCTTGTCATTAACAGATGCCCCCTCGGGGTATTCTTGAGCCTCAAGATACCTCTTTACCTCGTGAAACCAGAGCTTATTTGCTACCTCTTCGGTGTCGATCTCACAGCAGTGTGCGGGTTCATCCAACCTCTCAATGGTAATCTGGGGAGCTTCATTGTCCCACCTAACTTTAAACATAGAAGACATGGTAGCTAGCGCGTCCTCCAACTGGTTCTCTTCTCGTGGGAAATGTTCAAAGGTTATCTCCTCAAAGTGTGGGAGCAATGTTAGTACATACTCTTTGTAAGGAATGAGATTCGGGTGCTTCGTATCCCACTCGCCTTTGATCCGACTTATCACTAGATCAGAATCTCCGAATACACTCAAGAACTTAATCCTTAGGTCAATGGTAGCTCGAAGACCCATGATATACGCTTCATACTCCGCCATATTGTTGGTGCAGTTAAAGCATAATCGGGCGGTGAACAGAGTATGACAACCCTTGGGAGATATAATTACAGCGCCAATCCTGTTAACCAATGCATTCAAGGCTCCATCAAAATACGTAGACCATCGGGATCCCTCTTCGGGTCCTTCATCCGGTCCAGGTTCTTCGCAGTCGGTTACCAACATGATATTCTCATCTGGGAACTCGAAATTCATGGACTGATAGTCATCCACGGCCTGATGCGCCAAATGATCTGCCAATACACTCCCCTTGATTGCTTTTTGGGTTGTGTATTAGATGTCATACTCGGTTAAGATCATCTTCCATCTTGCTATCCTTCTGGAGAGAGCGGGCTTCTCGAAAATATACTTGATCGGATCCATCTTTGATATCAACAAAGTGGTGTGAGTCAGCATATACTGTCTCAGCCGGCGAGGAGCCCATGCCAAAGCGCAACAAGTTTTCTCGAGCAATGAGTATCGGGTCTCACAGTCGGTAAACTTTTTGCTAAGGTAGTAAATTGCATGCTCTTTTCGGCCAGACTCGTCATGCTGCCCCAGCACACACCCTATTGAATTATCCAGTATTGTCAAGTATAATATCAAAGGTCTTCCTTCAACTGGAGGCATCAAAATTGGTGGTTCTTGAAGTTATTCCTTGATTCTTTCGAAAGCGGTCTGGCACTCATCCTTCCATTTTACCACTTGATCTTTCTTCAGCAGCTTGAAGATTGGCTCACAAGTAGTAGTCAGATGTGAAATGAACCTGGCGATGTAATTCAGACATCCCAAGAAACCTATAACTTCATTCTCTGTGAAGGGAGCCGGCATCTCTTGTATGGCCTTTACCTTTGCAGGGTCCACCTGAATACCCTTATCACTGACGACGAAACCCATAAGTTTACTAGATCTTACCCCGAATGTGCACTTGTTCGGATTCAACCTCAACTTGTATGTCTTCAACCTGTCAAACAGTTTCTGGAGATGATCAAGGTGCTCTTCCTCAGTCTGGGACCTGGCTATCATGTCATCAACATAAACCTCGATCTCATGGTGAATCATATCATGGAACAAAGCAACCATGGCACGCTGATAAGTTGCCCCAGCATTCTTCAACCCAAAAGGAATTACCTTGTAATAGAAGATGCCCCACTGTGTAACGAAGGTTATCTTCTCCATGTCCTCAGGAGCCATCTTGATCTGGTTGTAGCCAGAGAAACCATCCATGAAGGAGAATATCTTGTGCTGCACGGTGTTGTCGACTAGAACATCAATGTGAGGAAGTGGGAAGTCATCCTTGGGGCTTGTCCTGTTCATATCTTTGTAGTCCACACACATTCGTACTTTACCGTCCTTCTTAGGTACCGGAATGACGTTGGCAACCCACTTTGGACAATAAGTGACAACTAAGAATCCTGCGTCGAACTGTTTCATGACCTCTGCCTTGATCTTTTTTGACATTTCAGGGCGCATACGATGAACTTTCTATTTAACCGGAGAACAGTCTTCTTTAGTCGGCAATCGATGTACCAGAATATCAGTGTCCAAACCAGGAATGTCTTCATAGGACCAGGAGAAGATCTCAACATAGTCGTGTAGCATCTGTATTAACCGTTATTTGACACTAGGCTCCAGATTCGCACTTATTTTAACCTCCTTCATGTCTTCTTCTGTACCCAAATTCACTGACTCAACTGGCTCTTCATGAGGCTGTATGGCCCTTTCTTCCTGCTGTAATAGTCTAGCAAGTTCTCCATGCACCTCACAATCATCCTCACCTTCGTCCTTGGCTTGGTTGATCGGATTTTTGAAGTCATAACTGGCAGTAACAAAGCTGTTATCAATGGGATCCAGAGTGGATATAGATCTGCAGTATGATACATGAGTGTGTGTAAGAGAATAACTGTTTTGATAAAGTGAGAGATAGAAAAGAAAAACAAGGAGCGCAAAATTTGTATGCAAGAAACGTCCAATGCTTTATTAATGATATAATAAATGACAAATAATAGCCCTCACAAGCCAAGCCAAGGTGCCTCGGGCAAGGCACCGGGCCGTAAAGTTTCAAACTGTTTATTACAAATCTTAAAACAAATGAGTCAATTACTGCGAAATAAAAGAAACATGTATGAAGTCCTTCGCCTTCCATTTATTCGATCCACCGTTGGTTGTCGGGTAAATCCAGCTGTCGATGTCTGAATCCTCTTCACTGTCTTCAATTGCTGATTTGTAGAGGAGGTCTTCCAGCCCGAGCGTGCCTAACAACCCTTTGAGCCCGTGTAGTAAAGCCCAAACCAAATTTGTCAGTTTTGTGAGTGAAATCAGGGAGCTGACCCCAATTGGAACACCCACCTTCTTCAACCACAGCCCTGGCGTCTTTGAGAGAAGCCATCTTTAATGGAGGTTTGTTGGTAGTAACTTCGGTTGATGCCAAGATCGGAGGGACCTCTTCAAAATTCTGAGAAGGAGTTTCTATGAATTCCCCTTCCATCTCTACATAGCGGAAGGAATTGAGGTGACTCACCATGTGACAATCTTTCCCTTCACCGGATACTTCAGCATTTGATGGAGTGTGGGAGTAACTGCCCCAGCCTCGTGGATCCAAGCACGACCCAACAAGCAAGAATACGACGGCCTGATATCCATTACATAGAAGGTGGACCCAAAAGTCTGAGAACCCACTTTGACAGGGATGTCCATCTCCACGTGCACCATTCTCTTTGATCGATCAAAAGCCCTTACCACAATGTTACTAGGCTTTAGAGTCAAACCTTCACAATCCAAACGGTCCAACGCTTTCTTCGACAAAACATTCAGTGAAGACCTGGTATCTACCAGCACATGAGCCATAGTGGTTTCCCTGCACTCAATCGAGACATGCAGAGCATCATTATGCTTCCTTCCTTTCGGTGTCAGATCCGCATCTGAAAAACCCAGCCTATTGTCAACAGTCAGGCTGGCCACACAATCTCTGAACTGATCTACTGAAGTTTCTTGCGGCACATGCGCAGTCTTGAGAAATGCAATCAAAGCCTTCGCATGGGCTTTAGAACACAACAACAGAGACACCATGGATATCTTTGAAGGGGTCTGCCCCATCTACTCGACCACATTGTAGTCGCTCTTCTTGATGATTTTCAATATTTCCTCTATTTCTTGCTTAGAGGCTTCCACAACGACTTTCCTAGGTGCCTCCGTCCAGGCAGGCTCACCTATAATTTCCTTGCCCCGAGTCCCAGATGGCTCAACAGTAGGGGTAATAACAGGAGTAGGGACATGAATAGTGGCATGTGTAATAACTGGAGTAGGAACATGAGAAATGTCAGGAGTGCTGGTTGGAGCAGCAGTTGGAATAACAGTAGGCTTGATGATCTTCGAAGCAATCTCAGGAGAGAAAACCCTTCCACTTCGGGTAACCTTACTAGTCCCAACAATATTACTGACATCAGTATCATCTTCTTCATTCTTTAGATCTTGCTTAATGCCGTGATAGTACACATCAGCACCATAATGCAATGGGACAGCCTTGTCTGGGGTGTACGGGATGAGATCAGGAACAGTGATTATCAGTGGAGCATTTATTTGAACAGGTGTAATCCTAACAGGTCTTCTCGAGGAAACCTTAGAAGGATTGTCAGAAACGGTTATAATGGCAACTTCCTCGTTTGGAACAACAGGAATCATAGTCTTCTCGAACAAAATCTCTTTATTATCCATTAGGCGCTGAACACCTGACTTCAACAAACGACAACCAGAAGGTAGAATCGAACACATGTGGCAACCTTCACCACAACCCGAAAATAAACCGACCAACAACAAATTCTTCTTAACAGTCATAAGAGGAGTAGAAATTTCTTCAACAGAGGTCACAAACAAATCAGTGTCAACAGCATTGACTCCATGACCATGTTTGGGCATGGGAGCAGTTATAACATTCAGCTTTTCCGGAGCATCGAACTCTATCTCCTTGGCTTCAATAAAGTCTTGTACTTTGTTTCTCAGAGCCCAGCAATCATTTTTGTTGTGGCCAGGACACTCAGAATGGTAGGCGCACCGCGCATTAGGATTTTATCTGGGAGAGGTAGTGTTTGGATTCTTGGGAGCCTCTCTCAAGGTCGCCAAGTTAGATTTTAATAAGTGAGGTAGAACTTCAGCCAAAGTCACGTTGATGCGGGTAAACTGCCATTGTGGCCTTTCCACCCTTTGCTGATTGTTGCACTGTGGAGCAACTGCTGGTCTTGGTATCACTATAGCATGTATCGTTTGACGGTGTTCAGATCTGCTTTGGCCCCTCAGGCTATAGACTGCACTGGCTTCCTTCTTGCCAGCAAAAGGCTTCTTTGTTGAACTCGAGGAGGCATCCTTCTGTATTTTACCACTCTGAATTCCAGCTTCTACTCTTTCTCCAGTTAAAATCAGCTTAGTGAAGCCAGATGACAAGCTGCCGATTAAGTGATTGAAAAATGGACCAGATAGCGTCCCTAGAAACATGTCAACCAACTCCCTATCAGACAACAGAGGTTGAACTCTCCCAGCCAAGTCTCTCCATTTTTGAGCATAATCTTTAAAACCTTCACCTGCACCCATTGACATACTCTAGAGTTGAGTACGAGTAGGAGCAAGGTCGGTGTTGTACTGATACTGCTTGTAGAAAGCAGCAACAAGATCTTCCCAGTTTCGGACACTGGCTCCCTCCAACTGGTAGAACCATTCAAGCTGAGTCCCTGATAGACTATCTTGAAAGAAGTGCACCCACATATTTCTATAAGCAGTATGGGGTTGGATTTTCCTGACATATGAGCGGAGATGGAGTTTAGGGCAGGACACTCCATCATACTTGGCAAAATCTGGATCTTTGAACTTATGAGGGATGACCACTCCCGATACCAGACCCAATTCTCTGAAATCTAAACCAGGTATCTTCTGGACTTCCATGGCACTCAGACGGTCTTCCAACTACTTATATCTATCCTCAGCAGGAGGATATTGCTCATCATTGTAATCCATATCATTGTCAAAAACTGCAGGACTAGGGTCCTTTTCCCCTTCTTGGTTCTCCCCTTCCTTGGATGAAGAGGTCAGATCAGTTTGATGCTTCAACCTTTATCCAAACCTTCTACCCATATTCAGAATACCAATCTTTTTCTTCTTCTTCTTTTCTTTCAGAATGAGGGCTTTTAGATTCTCTTGCCCCTTAGCCAGACTGATGAACATCTGTTGGAACTGGGCGTTCTGTGCCTGAAGATCTTTGATGACTTGATCAGAAGACATTCCTGCTGAAATAAACAACAAAGAAGATGAGAAACCTGTAGTGGTATCTGTAATGATGTGTATGATAATGGGATGCGTATGTAATGATTTCAAAGACTTTGGGAAATTTAAATTTGCAAACCAAAATAAACAAAACTTTATTAGCTTAAATTTGAAAGTTTAACATGCCTTTAAGGCGTTACAAATAAGTAAATAAAACAAATCTAAAACTAGAAAATAAAAATCAAAAGTCCCATGGACGCTTTCTCTTTGTGCTGATATAATCATTAAGCACTCTTTCTTCCTCGAGCTGCCAGGTGAGCTTTAAAACCTTCCTCTCTTGCTCATGGAACTGTTCCCTGTAAGTATCTCGCTCATTCTTCAGCTGAATCCAAGACCTCTGTAACTCCCCAAGATCAGTGGGCATGTAAGGATAGAGAACCGTGTAAGGAATGCCTTCTTCATTAGTGGGCTCCACAATCACTGGTAATACGGCCACATAAGGCATCATAAGCTTCTGGGCACGAGCTCAGACCCATTGGAGGTAAGGCTGCATAGGGAGGGAAGTTTTCGGTCCCAACTCTTTGGGGTCAGATCTGTTTACCATGCCCCAAGCTCGTATGAACCTCCGACGATGCTCCTTAACATCATCCTTATAGTCGAATACAATGTCCTCGAGAAGTAACTCATAGGGACCATCCCTTCGAGCACGACCAAATTGTCGCAAAGCTAGACAAGGATTGCAAGTTATACTCCCTCTAATACCAAGTAATGGGACATTAGGGTACCCCCCACAGCGGTCAATAACAGCAGTGTCTTCCATAGCTCGGGAACACCAAAGAATATCCGTATGAGCGAGTGACATTATTCTGTGCGACCAACCCAAACCTTCTTCGTTCTTTAGCACAGACCTATGGAGGTGAGAAATAAAGCACCTCGACAACAACGGCATGCAACACATAAGAGTCCCTATTCTCTTCATGGTACGAGTATGGAGAGCGTGAAAAATATCTCAAAGCAAGCTAGGCACAGGGTTGCGAGAAAGGAAAATCTTGATAGCATTCACATCTACGAAAGAGTCCGGATTAGGGAAGAGAACTAAACCATAGATAAGAAGAACCAAGACATCCTCAAAAGCCTAAAAATCCAAATCATCCCAAAATAGTTGAGCCTGGTCTATCATAAATTTGGCTAGAAAACCTTCGACTCCGCTTCGAGTTTCCCAATTAGTTACCACGTCGGCCCGTTTCAGATGTAAAGCTGAGGCAATGACTTCTGCCTTAGGAACTTCTTCCATACCTGTGAAGGGTACCTGTTCAAGAATGGGTATGCCCAATAGCTGAGAGAATTCTTCCAAGGTGGGTACCAACTGATAATCTGGAAAGGTGAAGCAGTGATGCTTAGGATCGAAGAACTGAAAAAGTACGCTCATCATCTGTTCATCAGGGTTTAAAGTAAGCAGGCTGAGAAGTTGACCGTGTCTCTTAATGAACATAGAAGTTTCAGAAATTCTTGATACTAGCTCTTTGATTTGGGAATGTATCTCCACAAAGCTGATTCAGATAGTATTTCTATGCACGAAAGCCATGATCTGCAAAACACAACAAAGATAAATTCCCTTGGTCTTTGAAATGGTTAGTGTAATAAAGCATGAATGCCATGTTATGATGCATGATGTCATGATAAACCACAGGTATAACAAACACAAGTATTGCAAACACAATCAAATCACACAAAGCCCTTAGGTTTGAGGCTTGTATGAGGTCAAAGGTAATACCCTCTTGAAGTTAAGTTGGTTCAACCTGTCCTAGAAAAGTAACCGGGTTCTAAAGGATCTCAATATCACTGACCATCCTCCATCGGTCATGGTTTCAGCTCACACAATCTTTTCTTGCGGTCGAAATATTCCGAGAGTATGATCTCAATGAGTGTAGCATCGAGTATCAACCAGTTCCCAGCTCTACATCGAGGCCGGCTATCTCGCTACTTTCTAATGGCCAAGTTGGGCGATTAAAGGTTCTAAGGTCATTTGATGCTTAACGACACCATGCAGCGGCCCTGTATTCTCCTCGTTTCTCCACAAGGGATACCGGTACCAACCAAAATGCCACACCAACGTAGTTACTGCTTCAACCGTATCGGTCTACGCTGTACATTTCCCTCACAGTCTATTGCTACTTACCTAAAAGGTATCTCCCAGATCCGGGTGTAGGATCTATAGTAACCCTAAATAAAACCCTAAAAAATAAAGCAAACAAAACAATCAAGAGAGCAATTTTGATGAACTAGATCCTAAGGTATACCCCACTTATAACTCATCCCCAGCAGAGTCGCCAGTTCTGGCGATACGGTGGCAAAACCGACTGTTTAATACTGGTTTGAGTTTTGTGTTTTTTGTTTGCAAAATGTCGCTGTAAGCAAGAGTCGCCATCGACTTTTATTTCATCCAACCGGAAAGGAAAAAAGTACAAAAAATCCCTTTTCGAGATATTATGAGTACGGGGGGTAGATTATAGAAAGGGAAGGTGTTAACACCCTTTCTATCCATGGTTTTCCATGGGATCTTAGGTACTTGCTCATTTTTAAATTGCTTGTGTTTGTGTGCTTTGTTTTTGAAAAGTTTGACTTCGTGATAATCCTTGTATCAGTCCTCAAAGGTGTGATGAAGTTGTTTTAAAAGTTTGTTTGAAAAGTGTAAGTGTGAAAAGTTTTGATTTGAGCAAGTACCTACTAGCATCTACCTACTCGAAAAAAGATTGCTTCTATTATCGTTTCCTTTAGACAACACTATCCTACTATTAAGGAGTAGGTAGCACCATCGTTGGAGTTGTAAGGGTCAATTCGAAAGGGACGTACGATCACTAAAGCAATATTTGGATATCTTAGTAATAACCCTAGAGTCTTAAGATCATATTCGAGGCGACATTTCCGAGGCAACATTTCCGAGGAAACATTCGAATGGGACATTTTAATCTTTTTAGACTAGAGGGAAATCACGAAGACACCCTATGCTTAATGATCGTTTGCCGAAGGCAACCGAAGTGAGAGTATATCCTAAGAGTGATATGTGTGAGTGATTTGTTTCAGTTATTTATCTTTGCACATTTAAGGTTTTCTAACTGTATTAATTTATCACGCATTCTTGCCATACAACCCTATTAGCATACATTTAAACAGTTAAATATTTGCGAGAATTAAAAATGCGAGAAAATAAACCTACACTATTACAAGGCTTCGGGGAGGGGGATTAATTACATAGCCAAAAAATCGGGGAAAAGCGATAAGTAAAAGCCCTAAATTAACTATTACGAACCATGAATAGTTAAAAGAATATTGGCAAAATAATTAACAAGCGCACGACGAATTAAATATGAGACGATTAGGGTTTTGAACCTTCGACTAATCCTATTTGCGATTGATTAAAAAAAGATTTTTTGTCATGTTTTGTTATTGAGAAAATAATGAAATAATTGAATTAAAAAGAAAATCCTAGGTTCTAATTAACATTAATTTTTGAAAATAAATTAATTAATTCTAAACAAACTATTTTTTTGCATCTTTATTATTTAAAAAGAAAAATAATTAAATCAAGAATTTAAACCTAGTTTGTTCTAATTGATTTTAATCATAAAAACAAGTTAAAATTTCCCTAAATTAAATTAAACTAAATTAAACTAAATTTGATTAAAAAAAACCTAATTCTAATTTTTGTGAATTCTTGATTTTATGATTTTATAAAAAAAATGATTAATGGTGTTAATTAAAATAATTAAAGAAAATATTAAAAGAATTAAAAAAAGAAGAAATAAAAAAAGTGTAGAGATGGACCTGATTGGTAGCAAAAAAGGGGGTGCAGATCTGGTTTTTGTGGCCCAAAAAACTCCAAGCCTGTTTGACTAAGCTTGCTTTGGTGTGGGTGTTGACTTAAGGACTATGGTGGTCCTTCAATGCTGGCACGTTGGATCTTGCTTCCTGATGAATCTGATGGTTGGATATTGATGGAGCATGGTGAGCCTTATGATGAAAGATGCGCTGGATCACTTATCTGAAAATAAAATAAATGACGCTGGGACCTGGGGATCGAACCCAAGTCCTTATACTCAATTCCAACGCTTGCTTGCCAACTGAGCCAATATGGTTAGTTGTAACTATGATAATAATAAAATATAATATAAGAAAATCAAAAGAATTGATTCCAAAGCGCGCGAGATTTAAACGTTCCAATAGCTGGCTGACATGCAAGCGTCTTCCTCCTTTCTCCGTCGTTTTAGACACTGGCCCATTTACCTACGGTCACTTCACTGTAACTACAAACCCGTGACATTCCAAAATCCTATACAATCAATATAAATGAAAGGTAAGGGTACCAATCAACTCGTCTCATCCTCACGAGTATCGTGGTACAAGAATCAATGCCTAATTTTACTTGTATTGAAAACCCCTAAATAAGAACATAAAACCCTAACAATGGCATATTGTGATTCCTGTACTACAAATGCAATTAAGTGGAACCAAAAGCTTGCAAACACAATGATGAACAAGAATAAATAATTAAAACATGCTTATGATGAGTAAATCAGTGAAATCAAAATCAAGTTTTTAGGCAAACTGGGGGAGGCGTAGAGCGCGATTCTGGGAGTTTCAAGACCTGGGAGTGATTGGAATAGCTTTCTGATATGTCTAGCAAGCGATTAGGATAGCTAGCACACCTTGAATTGGCCTGTGGAAGGAGATTCGTCCCACACTTTTCTTGGAAATTTTCTTGTTTGTTCTGGTTCTTGGAGGCAGGTTGGGCACAAAAATTCTTGTTTTTTGATCTTGCAAGCTTCATTATATAACCTAGAATGAATTAGGTTAACAAACTTGGCATGAATCTTTGCATTTATCCAAGATTTTATTTGATTTTCAAGTTGTATGATATGTTCCTATTTTTAGCCAAATCATGCCTTTCTTGTACCAATTGGCCTTAACTCGAATTGATCTTGTTTATCAGCATATCTTGATTTCCAAACTATCAAAAAAACAAATCAAATCATATCTTTGATAATTTTCATCATTTATTTGATTTAATGCACTTTTTAATTAATAAAAAATCAAAATAAATTGAAAAATTAAGCACATAATGAGTGGATAAGTATTTGAGTCTTGGAACACATTATAATTTAAGTGCAAGCATAAAAAGTTGGGCCCATTTAGCAAAAAAATGCAAATTTGAACACATTTGACTTTTGGCAATTTTGCAAAAATGGTCAACTTGGCCAATGCATAACTCTCTCAATTTTGACCCTAGAGAGGTGTTCTTGGATTTTTTAGGAATCTTAGGATGTCCTATAAGCAAGCCGTTTGGTTTCATCTCAATTGAGTCTTCCATGTTCATGTATGAAGCTTTGACCCAAAAGGTATTTTTGTTGACTTTCCAAAAGGACCTATAATGTCAAAATTCATATCTTTTTGTGATTGAATATTATGAACTTGCTATCTGAAGATGAATTGTAGGGAATTTCATCCTCTTCAAAATGAGCTTTGGATGGGTCATTTCTGATAAAGTATGAGAAAGTTATGCTTGGTCAAAGTTGAGTTGACTTTTCCTATAAAACCCTAATTTAACAACTTTTGGGTTTTGATGGATTGTGAGAAATCCTTGAGGAATCATGATCAACCCTTGATCAAATGATGAATAATACTTCAAAATGAGGATGTTGACCAAAAATCTTGAAGTTTGACTGTATGTGGGCCACAATTGACTTTTGACATATCATAGTTGATTTTCAGGCATTTGAGCAATTGACTGAGCAAACTTCTTCTGCAAGGCTTGAAACTTGACATGGATTATCTTGAGCACATATTAGGACAATGGTGAGCCTTTAAGTCCTTTGTGGTTCACACATCTTGATGAAGATGGAAACCCTAATTAGAGATAGACTACCTTATGAGAGAGTTTGTCTGGTCAACTCTTGAACTTCCTTGAGCAATTTGGGGACCTCACTTGCCATGTGTTGAGAAATATGTGAGGGAAAATTTTGGGGTACAAAAATACCCATGGAGAGATAATGGTAACATCTCATTCCAGTCTTTGTATGTGACTGTCATTTTCTGTACGATCTTTTTAATGTTCTTATTTGCAGCTTCGACAACACCATTCATCTTCGGCCGATAGGGAGAAGAATTGTGATGCTGAATCTTGAATTGCTCGCATAATTTGGTGATCATAGTGTTATTGAGATTTGTACCATTGTCGGCGATGATCCTTTCCGGGATACCGTACCGACAAATAAGGTTTTGCTTGATGAAACAGGCAACAACGTTCTTGGTGACGGAAGCGAAGGAAGCTGATTTCTCAAATCATATCTATTCCCCACACAGTGAAGGGACAAGGAGCCGTTAAGACATTTAGAGGAACTTGATGTACCTGCACTTTGTCGGTAAAAATCTGGAACTTATGACAGGTTCGAGAGTGTTGATAGCAATCTGCTTCCATGGTAGACCGATAATAGCCTGCCCGTAGGATTTTGTTTGCCATCGTATGCCCATTAGAATGGGTGCCAAAAGTGCCTTCATGTAATTCAGTCATGATCCTTTCTGCTTCAACCTTATCTACGCACTGAAGTAACATAGAGTCATGATTGCATTTGTATAGGACGCCACTACTAAGGAAGAACTTAGCAGAAAATCTCCCTAAGAACTTATTATCATTGATTGAAGCTCCTTATGGATATTCTTGAGCCTCAAGATACCTCTTGACTTCGTGAAACCAAGGCTGGTCCACTACTTCTTCAGTATTAATCTCATGACAGTGTGCTGGTCCATCCATTCGTTCGATGGTGATATGGGGAGCCTCGTTATCCCAATTAAGTTTAAACATAGATGACATTGTGGCTAGAGCGTCTGCTAGCTGATTTTCTTCTCGCAGGAAATGCTCGAAGGTAATTTTCTCAAAGTGTGGTAGCAATGTTAAAACATGTTCTTTGTAAGGGATAAGGTTAGGGTGTTTGGTGTCCCATTCCCCTTTGATCTGACTGATGACCAAGGCTGAGTCTCTGAATACATCCAATGATTTGATCCCCAAGTCTATGGCAGCTCTGAGACCAAAGATTCATGCTTCGTATTCCGCCATGTTGTTCGTACAATTGAAGCAAAGTCTGGCAGTAAAGGGAATATGACACCCTTCGGAGATATGAGTACAGAACCGATACCATTACCAAGTGCATTGGATGCTCCATCAAAGAACAGGGTCCATCGGGATCCTTGTTCAGGTCTGTCATATGGTCTGATTTATTCGTAGTTGTCTAATGTCATAATGTCTTCATCCGAGAATTCAAACTTCATGGATTGATAGTCTTCTACAGCTTGGTGAGCAAGGTGATCAGCCAATACACTGCCCTTTATAGCTTTATGGGTAGTATACTGTATGTCATACTCTGTCAGGATCATCTTCCATCTCGCTATTCTCCCAGAAAGAGCAGGCTTCTCGAAGATGTACTTTATCGGATCCATCTTAGATATCAACAAGGTAGTATGAGTCAACATATACTGTCTTAGCCAGTGAGAAGCCCATGCCAGAGTGCAGCAAGTTTTCTCGAGCAGTGAATATCTGGTTTCACAGTCGGTAAACGTTTTTCTCAGGTAGTAGATAGCGTGCTCTTTTCGGCCAGACTCGTTATGCTGCCCCAATACACACCCAATTGAATTCTCTAAAATAGTTAGATATATAATCAACGGTCTTCCCTCGACCGGTGGCATCAACACAGGAGGCTCTTGTAAGTACTCTTTGATTTTGTCAAAAGCAACTTGGCATTCATCATTCCATTTGACTACTTGGTCTTTCTTTAATAGTTTGAAGATTGGCTCACAAATAACTGTCAGGTGAGAAATGAATCTAGCGATATAGTTCAAACTTCCCAAGAATCCTCTGACTTCCTTCTCAGTACGAGGAGCAGGCATCTCTTGTATTGCTTTAGCTTTGGCACGATCGACCTCAATACCCTTGTTGCTGACGATAAAGCCTAGGAGTTTACCAGACCGTACTCCGAATGTGAACTTGTTGGGATTTAACCTCAGCTTATAATTTTTTAGTCTCTCAAACAGTTTTTGTAAGTGGTCGAGATGCTCTTCTTTTGTTTGCGATCTGGCTATCATATTGTCTATGTAGACCTCTATCTCGTGATGTATCATGTCATGAAATAAAGCTACCATGGCGCGTTGATAGGTTTCCCTAGTGTTCTTCAATCCGAATGGCATTACCTTGTAGCAGAATGTGCCCCACTGTGTGACAAATGTTGTTTTCTCCATGTCCTCAGGTGCCATTTTGATTTGGTTGTAACCTGAGAATCCGTCCATGAAGGAAAACACTTTGTGCTATGCCGTATTGTCGACTAGGATATCAATGTGGGGGAGTGGAAAGTCATCCTTAGGGCTTGCCCTATTCAGATCTCGGTAGTCTACACATATTCACACTTTGCCGTCCTTTTTGGGCTCGGGAACAACATTGGAAACCCATTGGGGGTAAGAGGTGACAATAAGGAATCCAACATTAAACTGCTTTATGACCTCTACTTTAATCTTTTCTGACATATCAAGCCTCATTCGACGTACTTTTGCTTTACTGGCGGACAATCCTCTCTCGTAGGCAGACGATGTACCACAATATCTTCATCAAGTCCTGGCATGTCTTCATATGACCAGGAAAAGACTTCGACATAATCATGCAACAGCTGAATCAGACGCTTCTTGATACTGGGTTCCAGATTGGCACCAACTTTGACCACTTTTTTATCTTCTTCGGTACCTAAGTTGATCGTATCCATGGGTTCCTCGTGAGACTGAATGGTTCTCTCTTCTTGTTGTAGTAGTCTGGCAAGTTCCCCTGGTACTTCACATTCTTCCTCACCTTCGTCTTTGGCTTGGTAGATCAGATTCTCAGAGTCACAAAAGGCCATAGCAGTATCGTTACCCATGGGATCCAGAATGGATGGATACCTGCATTGTGAGTGTGGGTGTGTGTAAGGGTATAGCTATCTTTGAAAGAAAATAAAATGTAAAAGAAAAACAATGAGCACAAAAGTTTGAATGTGAAAACGTCCATGATTCATTGATGTCATATGAAGATGAAATAATAACCCTTACAAATGGACCATTGTACCTCGTGTAAGACACAAGCTTTTAAGAGTGCGAATTGTTTTGAATATTACAGATCCAACAAAATGTAAAGATAAATTACTGAGGGATGAAAGTGATTGGGATGAAATCTCTGGCCTCCCAATTTCTTAGCCCTCCATTGACAGTCGGGAAGATCCATTCCTCTAGGTTGCAATCATCTTCACCATCTTCCACTGTGTTGACTTCACGGTTGCTGATCTTCAAGGGTGGCCCTCCAGCACGGGCACGACGTATAGCCTTTCGAGCACTTGAAGTGAAACCTAGGCCATACTTGTCAAACTTATACGGGATATCTGGAAGTTTCCCCCAGATGGTGCATCCACCTTCCTCTACCACTGCTTTGGCGTCCTTTAGTGATGACATCCGAGTGGAGGTCTCGTAATCTTGGGAATCTGGGACACTGCCTTGGTCACTGCCACCTCTTGGGGGACCTCTTCGAAGTGTTGAAAAGGAGTTTCAATGAATTCGTTGTCCAATTCCATATATCGGAAGGAATTGAGATGGCTGATCATGTATTCTTCCTCTCCATGTACAGTGATAATCTTCCCTTGAACCAGATACTTCAGCATCTGGTGCAGTGTAGAGGTGACAACGCCAACATTGTGGATCCATGGCCGGCCTATCAAGCATGAATACGAAGGGCGGATATCCATTACATAAAATGTTGAATTGAAAGTTTGAGTTCCAACCTTTATGGGGATATCCACTTCCCCGTGCACCATCCTCTTCGAACCGTCAAAAGCCCTTACCATTATGTTGCTTGGCTTTAAAGTCAACCCTTCACAGTCAAGTCTGTCGAGAGATTTTTGGGTAATACATTCAGGGATGAGCCAGTATCCACCAAGACATGGGCCAAAGTTGTGCCCTTACACTCCACTGAGACATGTAATGCCTCATTGTGCTTTCTTCCCCTCGGTGTTAGGTCAGCATCCGCGAAGCCTAGGCCGTTATCCGTAGTTAGGATGGCCACACAGTCTTGGAATTGATCAACAAACGTCTCTTGAGGCACATGGGCTGTTTTTAGGAACTTCACCAAGGCTTTTGCATGTGCCTCGGAACACACTAGTAATGCCCGCATGGAGATTTTGGAGGGAGTTTGCCCCAATTGTTCAACTACATCGTAGTCGCTTCTCTTTATAATTTTTAGGATCTCCTCCATTTCTTTCTTAGATGTCTCAGGGATAGTCAGCGACTGAGCTTTCGCCCGGACATGCTCCACTTGAATATTCTTTCCTCGAGTCTCAACAACAGGAGTGTTGGTAGGAATGATAACAGGGGTTGCAACATTTTCGTCAATGGGAGTACTTACAGAGATAATTATGGGTATGGAAGTAACCTTTGGAGCAGCCACAAGGATGATCACGGGTCCAAAAATTGCTTTTAGGGGAGCAATTTTTGGAGAAAAGATCCTACCGCTTCGGGTAATTTTTCTAGTTCCGGCAATATTGCTGATGTCAGAATATTCCCCTTTGGAGCTTATCTCTTTGGCAGCCGGCCAGTCTTGTTTGATGCCATGGTAGTAAATTTCCCCTCCGTAATTCCACGACATCGTTTTGTCTGATTCATATGGGACTGGCCCAGGCATCGTGATTATTAGAGGAGCTGCTTTTGGAACTGATGTAATTCTAACAGGTCTTTTGGTGGAGACCCTAGAAGAATTCGCGGAAATTGTAATGATTGAAACGTCTTCAACAGGAAAAGGTGAAACAGGAGTACTTTCAAACAAAATCTCTTTGGTATCTATCAGACGCTGAATGCCTGCTTTCAACAAAGGGCAATTAGTTGGTGAGGACAAGCAGAGATGGCAAATTTCATTATAGCCCAGGAACACACCGGCTTTCAACAAGTTTATCTTAATGGTTGGAAGTGGAGTCATGAGTTCATCAACTGTGGTAACAAACAAATCTTCTTCAATAACATTGGTATCGTGACCATGTCTGGGCATAGGAGCAGAAATGACATTTGGCTTCTCGGGCGCATCAAACTCAATTTCTTTTGCTTTAATGAGGTCTTGTATTTTGTTTTTCAAGGCCCAACAGTTATTAGTATTGTGACCAGGACTTCCAGAGTGATATGCGCAACGGGCGTTGGGGTGATAATGAGGGGATGTTGTATTGGGGTTTTTCGGAGCTTCTTTCAAGGTTGTCAGGTTGGATCTTAGAAGATGTGGTAATACTTGAGATAAAGTCATGTTAATTCTGGTGAATTGCTTGACTGGACTTTCCACCCTTGGTTGATTACTTCTTTGTTGATTAGATGTAAGTTTGGGAATCATAACAGCCCCCACCATTGGTCGGTGTTTGGCCCTATCTTAGTTCCTTTGCGGATATACAGCAGCTAACTCTTTCTTCCCGATGAAAGGCTTCCTTACAACTGTAGAAGAAGATGAATCCTTCTGAATCTTTCCACTTTTTATACCAGCTTCCACCCTTTCTCCGGTTAATATTAGTTCAGTAGAGCCTGCAGATGAACTTCCGATTAAATGATTGAAGAAAGGGCCAGATAAGGTACCTAAGAACATGTATACCAATTCCCTTTCAAACAGAGGGGGTTGAATTCTTCCAGCCAAATCTCTCCATTTTTGTGCGTAATCCTTGAAACCTTCATTGGAATCCATGGCCATACTCTGGAGTTGAGTACGGGTAGGCGCCAAATCAACATTGTATTGATATTGCTTGTAGAAAGCTGCAATAAGATCTTCCCAATTATGGACGTTGGCTCTTTCTAGTTGGTAGAACCAGTCGAGTTGTGTTCCAGACAAATTGTCTTGGAAAAAGTGCACCCATAAGTCTTTATCAACGGTGTGGGGTTGAATTTTCCTCACATATGATCAGAGATGCATTTTATGGCATGACACTCCATCATACTTTGTAAACATAGGCACTTTGAATTTCGGAGGAATCACAATCCTCGACACTAGTCCCAATTCTTCAAAGTCTAAGCCCGACACCTTTTGTATTTCCATCGCGCTCAAACGCTCTTCGAGATGTCTGTACTTGTCATCAGCTGGAGGATACTGTTCCTCAGAGTAGTCTTCCTCTTCTTCCTCCTCTTCTTCTGATTCTTATGGGACAGATGTTTCCTTGCCTTTCCCGTCTCCTTCACCGAATGTTTTTGCAAATTTCAAAGTCCTTCTTGTCTGCCCCTGAAATCTTCTCCCCATGTTTAAGACTCCGGCTACCTTCTTTGTTTTCTTCTTCCTCTCTTCAGCCAATAGAGTCTTCAACTCTTCTTGCCCCTTGGCTAGGGTCATGAGCAATTGTTGAAACTGCGTATTCTGGGCTTGGAGATCTTTCACTGTTTGCTCGAGATCCATCTTACTGAAATAAACAGTAGAGAGATGAGGAGACTTGTTGCAAAAGACCTGTTTATGCTATGATGAATGATATGTGTATATGCGATGTTTTCAAGGATTTCAAAGATTCAAGTTTGTTTTAGACAAAAAGAAACACACGTTATATTAATAAGATAAAGTTTGAGTACATCAATTCCCCTTGGAAAAAATAATACAAAACTCTAAGATAAAAAAGTAGTGCGCATCCTCTTTGGTGCAATGTAGGCATTTAGGGTCCGCTCCTCATGAAGTAGCCTAGTGAGTTCCAAAACCTTCTTCTCGCTTGTGTAGAATTGGGCTTCGAAAGTATCTCGCTCTCCTTTGAGTTGTATCCAATCCCTTTGTAGGTCTTCAAGAGATGTGGGCATGTTAGAATGTAGGATAGTGTATGGAACATCTCCCTCCTTAACAGGCTCAACGATTACCAGAAGGATGGAAGGATAAGGCATCATAAGACTTTGAGCCCGGGTTCGTACCCATTTGAGGCAAGGCTCAAGAGGGATGGAATTCTTGTGCCCCAAAGTCTTGTTATCCACCTTGTTTAGCATCCTCCAAGCTCGGATAAATCTCTGGTGAAGACCTTGATCGTTGTTGTCGTAGTCGAATACCAAACCTTGAATCAACATCTCGTGCGGGCCATCCCTCCGGGCGTAACCAAACTGTCTTAAGGCTAAGCATGGGTGGTAGGTGATGCCTCCCCTAATGCCAAGTAAAGGGACATTAGGAAATTCTCCACAACGGTCGACAATGATAACATTCTCTTTGGATTGAGAGCACTAATGAATGTTTGAATGTTTGAGCGTCATCAACCTTTGCGACCACCTTGAACCTTGCTCATTCTTTAAGACTGATTGGGGAAGATGAGAAATAAACCATCTTGCCAAGAGAGGAGTGCAACACATGAGAACACCTCTTTTCCTCATTGTGCGAGTGTGAAAAGAGTGTAGGATATCCCCTAGGTTGCATGATATGAAGATTTTGACGGCGTTCACATCTATGAGCTGGTCAGGATTTTGAAACAAAACCATCCCATAGATGAGGAGAGCCACAATTTCCTCAAAGGCTTGTAAGTCTATGGAATTCTAACAACTTTGGGCTTTCTCAAACAGAAACTTTGCTAAGAAACCTTTGACACCACTCCTTGTTTCCCAATGAGTTGTGACATCAGATGAGTGCAAGTGTAGAGCTTGAGCAATCTCTTCCGACTTTGGATCTCTTTCCGTACCGTTGAAAGGTAATTGATTGAGAATGGTAATCCTCAAGAGTTGAGAGAATTGTTCCAAAGTAGGCACAAGTTGATAGTCTGGAAATGTAAAGCAATGGTGCAAAGGATCAAAGAACTGAAAGAGCACCTTCATCATATCCTCATCTGTGTTGGAGGTGACTAAGTTGAGTAGACGACCATGTCTCTCGGTGAATGGAGAGTTCTCAAGGATTCTTGAATCTAGCTCCTTAAGTTGTGGAGGAATTTTCACAAGGTTGACTTGAATAGTTTTCCTGCGAAGTGAATCCATATCCTATAAAACAAGAACAAAGATGAATTCCAAAAAATCCTTGAAATGGTTAGTGGATGTATATGATGTCCATGATATCCATGATGTTATGTACAAGTATGCATATACAAGCAAATCAAATAAGTCCTTAGGTTTAGGCTTGCATGGATTTTTATAGGTAAATACCCTCTTGAAGTTTAGTTGGCTTAAACCTGTCCTAGTAATAGTATCCGGGTTCTAAGGAGCTCAATATCACTGGATTTTTTCCTTGGTCATTGTCTCAGCTCGAGCCTCTTTAATGGTGACCGAAATATCCCAAGAAACCAAACCTCAATGAGTGTAGTATCGAGTATCTACCAACTTCGGACGGTACCAAAGTTGGTCATCTCACTACATCCTAAAGGCCAAGTTGGTCAAGTAAATGTTCTAGAAGTTTATTAGTGCTTCATGAGATCCCTCAGCGGCCCCGTATTCTCTTTGATTAACTCAAAGGCTACCGGTACCCACAAATATGTCACACTAACGTAGCTATTGCTTAGACCATATCGGTATACCCCGCACAGTTTCCACAATGTATTGCTACTTACCTATAAGGTATCCCAAATCTGGGTAGAGGATTCAAACCCAAACAAAGAACCATAATGTAAAGCATAAAAATCAAACAATGTAAGCAAGTAAATGTGATCTAACCCTAAGGTAACCCCACTTTTAGATTTATTCCCCATCAGAGTCGCCAGTTCTGTGATACGGTGGAAGAACTGACTTTGGTGTTTTGCGTTTGTGTTCGCAAATGTTGCGGTTTAGCAAGAGTCGCCACCGACTTTTCTTTTATCCAATAAGGAAAGGTGAAAAAAGCATAGGAAAGACCTTTAGAGATGTTTTCTTGAGTTCGGGGGGTAGATTATGAAAAGGGAAGGTATTAACACCCTTTTCATCCATGGTTTTCCATGGGCTCTTAGTTACTTGCTATATCACTTGCTTTTGTTTTAAAATGTGCTTTGTGATGTGGGTTTTGAATGTATTTTGAAAATGTGACTTTGTAATGATTCTCGTCTCTATAATAATGCGTACAAAGTGTTGTTTTGAAAATAGTTCAAATAGGTGTTTGTGGAATGTGTTTTTGAAAGTGATTTTGAAAAGGGTTTCCTTTGTAATGGTTCTCGTCTCTGTAAGAACGCATACAAAGTGTTATATTTTTGAAAATGTTTCAAAGTGAGAGTGTGATACGGTGGGAGAACTGACTTTGGATTTTGCGTTTGTGTTCGCAAATGTTTCGGTTTAGTAAGAGTCGCCACCGACTTTTTATTTTATCCTAAGGAAAGGTCAAAAAGCACAGGAAAGACCTTTGAGATGTTTTCTTGGGTTCGGGGAGTAGATTATAGAAAGGGAAGGTATTAGCACCCTTTCTATCCATGGTTATCCATGGGCTCTTAGTTACTTGTTTAGATCACTTGCTTTGCTTTTCAATTGTTTGAAATGGTGCTCTTCAATTGTTTGAAATTGTGCTTTGTGTGTGGTTTTGAAAGATGTTTTGAAAAGAGGCCATCATTGTGGAAACCTTTGTAATGATTCTTGTTTGAATGTATACAAAGGTGTTTTTGTCTTTTGAAAAGTTTTCAATGTTTTGAAAGTAGGGTTTTGAAATTATGTTGTGAAGTGTGTTTTGAAAATAGCAAGGATGTTTTTACAAGCTTTTGATCAAGTAACTAAGAGCTATCTACCCTATTTTACTCAAAGATCTTTCTTATGTTTTTAACCCTTTTAACAATGTTGTTTCACCATTGTATTTGATGAACAACCTTGTGTTAGGATGTTAAACGGGACAGGCGTGGGTCATCGTATAGACCATGATAGCAATTGTGTTAAGTATTTTTGGCAATTTTCTTGAGGGACTTGATCATTTTGTTTAGGCAACTCAGATAGCGTCATCGAGGGACTATGATCTTTGTTTTGTTTTTGTTTTGCCAAAGTACTTAACATGTATACCATGGCCCATTTTTGAAGGCAACAAGTGGATTATAACCCTAGGGGTTCAAGTGTGCATTGTGTTTGTTTTTCATGCATTTTTGTCTTTGATTAGGTCAAACTATTTGTTGGTTTTGATTTTGCATACAAACCCTAATTCTCTAAGCATGGCTTAATTGAAAGCATTTAAGTGCGTAAAAATAAATCTAAGCTATTACAACTTGATATAGGGAGAGGGGTACACTTTTGAATAAGGAATTATTTTGCAAGAAATTTAAAACCTAAGTTATTACAACCAAATTGAATTTACAATGCATAATATTTAAATGTACAATATTTAAATGGCAAAATAAATAAATGTTTAAATAAAAATGTATTTATACAAAAAGAGTTTTTTATGTATGTAAAGCATTTTTAATGTAAAAAAAGGTATAAAGAAATAAAAAAAAAGAATTGATTTTATTTAATTAAGGGGTAAACCCTAATTTTTCTTAAGAAAATGATATTATTTATTATTTATATACAAAAATATGTTAATATATACAAAAATGAAATATATTGAAGAAAATAAGCTTTTTAGTATAAAATAACAATAAAAATAAAAATGTACTATTTTTATATTTTTATTCTATGTTTTTTTATAAAATAAAGTATATATGTATATATATATATATATATATATATATATATATATATATATATATATATATATATATATATATATATATATATATATATATATATATATATATATATATATATATATATATATATATATATATATATATATATATATATATATATATATATATATATATATATATATATATATATATATATATATATATATATATATATATATATATATATATATATATATATATATTAAATATTTTAAATATGTATAAAATAAAATAAAATATTTACAAAAATAAAATATATTCAAGAAAATATTTTTAATGTGAATAAAAATAAGAAATAAAAATAAAAGTATTATTTACATTATTTCTATATTTAAACAAATAAGAAAAAGGTATTAAAATGTTTTTTATATTAGAAATAATTAAAATAAATACCAAATAAATGTAAAAAATTATGAAAATATTTTTCAAGTATTTTTGATGTTTGGAAATAAAATAATAAAGTCAGAAATGAAATTAAAATGCAAAAATAATAAAAATACAAAAAGTTGGGCCAGGGTGTGTGAAACTGAAAAAGAAGGTGTTAGAAGTAAAAACAAGTCATCCCAATCCATCAGCTTCATCTTCTTCCTCCAGACTTTTGAAAACGCGCGCCTGTTACACAAACTCGTATCTCCTGTATTTGTGATCTTTTGACAAAACTCAAAACATGAAACTTGTAGAGCATCAAACAACGATTTCAACCATATAAAACATTAAATCTAACTCTCAAAGACCAGAGAGAATTTCTCTGGCCCTAAAATCTAACCTAACTTTTTCAGCATGTTCATGGATGAAATTCTCTTAGCACGTTTAACATAAATGAAAACTAAGCATATGTATGGTTTCAGGGTAATGAGTACTACATCTTTCATTCATAAACCTAAGGCTAAATGTTCCTAAATAGAGAGATAGAAGTTCATGAAAAACCTATTTCAGTTGTATTCGAGTTGGACAATGCAGCAACTTTCAGTGAGGCCTGAGGTTCTTTTAAGCTTGCTTGATGTTCCCCGAACCTTCCCAATGCTTAGTTTGTTTTGGAATGGCCTGAATCAAACTCTAGAAGTCAACCTGCATAAGCTTGGAACAGAAATGGTGAACACTGTAAATGGAGTTACAGTCGGCAATGGAGGTTTGGGACAGTTTGAGTGAGTTGAATGGAAGGTGTTTGAAGTGGAAAGGAGCAAAACGCACGAGCAAAATGAGCTATGGCACTCAAGTTGCAGCAACTGCCCTGTTTCGCAAGTTTTTTGGTGTTTTGGTGTTCAAGGGAGTTTGAGGGATGATTGGCTCGTGTTTCTGACTTACAAGGATGTGTAAAACTTGTTTGAAACCTTGGCTTGAGTTGATTTTATTAGATGTGTGAGTTATGGACTTTTGGCATAATGACTTGGTTTTGAAGCAAAATGTGAGAGTTGACAATGCAAGGTTGTACTGGCTTGTAACCTAGTTTCACAAAGTGGTTGAGCTTTGCCTGACATTAGGGAGCCTTGTTTGCAGCAAAAGGCTTGGTGTATGGCTCAAGAAATGAAACTTGACATAAAGCATGCTATATGTAAATGGAAGTGTTATCTTTATGCCCAAAATGAAATTGTTCATTGTATAATGCTCCCTTGATCAGAACAATGCCTCTAACCAATGTATTTGCATTCAATTTTTGAGTGTAAATTGGTTTAGAGACCTGTAATCAAGTACAAAGCTAGTTTGGTCAGATTTTGCAAGTTGTATGAACATGTATTGACCATGGTTACAAAGTGAGTTTTTGCCAACTTCAAGCATTCGATTCTCCCTAACCACAAATTTGTTTGAGGAGTTCTTGGACAATTTGAAAAGCTTGCAACATGTACTATAATCCATCTTTGAAATGAAACTTGAGATTCCAAGTGGAACTATGTGAAAAATGGTCAAGAAGATGGGTCCAAATCCTGCCTAAACTAGGGCAAAATTTCTCTAAGTTAAAAGTTTTAGGGACCCTTGTTCCAAAAATGATAACTTGAGATCCAAGCTTCTTTTGAGAAAACTTTGTGAATAAAAGTTTTAGACTTTGTGGAGGACTACAACTTTAATGTTGTAAGTTTTGTTTGAATCCATTTTCATCATGGTGAAAATATGGGACAAAGTTAGGAAAAATTAAGAAAATTTCATAACTTAGAAAATTTCTAAGTTATGAAAATTTTCAATTTCAAACCCTAATTTGCAATTTTGGGTTTCTTGATGAAAAAGTTTCATAATTTGACACATCTTGATGGAAAATGACCCTTGGCACTTGATTTTGACCAAAAAGTCAAAGTTTAACTTTTCAGTGTATAGTCAAATTTTGATCAGTTGACTGAAAAATTCATCTGTCAATCCTATGCATTTGAGATCTTTTGAACTTGTTGAATAGGTAAAGATAATGTCATTGAGTCCTTGAGCCCATGGTTGAACTTGATTTGCCCATCATTGAGTCAAAACCCTAAAAAGGACCATTTTGCCCTTTTGGTGATCTGATCAAATTTCTTGTGGAATTATGGTCCAATCTTGATCAAATGGTTCACTTGAGTTCATAATGTTGATGTGGGTCAAAATTCATGAGGTTTGACTTTAAATTGGCCACCGTTGACTTTTCCCCCAAAATAGTTAATTTCTAGGTCAACTGTCCAATTGACTGGGCAAAAATTTGATTCAAGGCTTGAAACTTGGTATGGGAAAACTTATGAGGCAAAAATTAAGTATGAAAGCCAATTTTGGCATTGAAGTTCCAAAAATCCTTGTGCAAACTCAAACCCTAATTTCAGGTCAACAGTGCAAGGAGATGTCTTGAGCATAGCAAACCCTAGCTTGGTCTTGAGTTCCAAGAGTGTTGATAAAACGAGAGGGAAAATTTTGGGTTACAACAGAGAGTGTTGGTGTATATAATGTTTTTGTTGTGAGAAAGCAAACGACTAAGAGCAAATCTACCTACTCAAAAGGTCTTTAGGTGTTCTTTTTCTCCTCCTTTAGACGTTGCTATCTTACCATTGTTTTCGTAAGAAGCCCCATCGTTGGATGTGAAGGGACGAGCGTGGGACGTTTGTATAGTCATAGAAGTCAACCCATGTAACGTTTTTAGCAATGTTGTTTTAGGGACTAGATCGTTTATCGAAGGCAACATCGAGGATCATCGAGGGACTACGATCTTTTATCGAGAGTCTTTACTAAAACGCCCATGTTCGAGGGACATGACTATTTTTTCTGATAGGCAACAAGTGAGATTACCCTAAGGGTGCTAGTGTGAAAGTGTGTTTGATTTCATGCATTTAGTCTTGATTAGGGTGGTCTTATTTGTCAATTTCATGTCTTTCCATACACACCCTAATTACTAGCATTTACATTCGAAAGCGATAAATTGCAGAAATATAAAGTCCTACGCTATTACAATATTTTAGGGATAGGGGTACATATTTATGAATGGGGATTGCAAATAAAATTAAGTCCTAAGTTAATATTACAACCATATTGAAATGGATAAGAATGTACAAGGAAATATGAAATGAACTTGTTTTGTTTTTAGAAAAGAGATAAGTTTGGTTTAAGAAAATATTTTTGATCTTTTTGTGTTGAAAGGAATAAAATATAATATGTGAATATGAAATATTTTTGGTGTTTTTATTTATTAATGATAAAATAAAAGTGATGGTAAAAAAATAACAAGGAGAAGAAATACATAATCAACGCAAATGCTGAAGAGAAGAGGTCAGAAGTTCTGACTCTGGCATACTGCACAAACAGAAACAACATTAACAGAAATAGGGAAAGTCAGAAGTTTTGGATCCGCTGGGAACAAAGAAGTTTTCAGAAATTCTGATGCTACTGACAGAACTTCATCTCCCTCTCCATGCTAGTCAGAACATCTGCAACTTAGTCATTTCTTAACAGAACAGAAGTTATGTATATAACAATTATGACAAGTTTCATAATGTTTCACAAGCAAAAGATATCAGCAATACAGATCAGAAGCAAACGTGAATTTGCCAACCCTAATTCTGAGTCCTAATTTCTTCATGAAGTTCTGAACTGGAATTCCCTCTACTTAGGCAGGCAGATGCATGAAATCTCAGAATATGTACGTCATCAGAACCAGAATATCTACATTGTATTTTAAACATGCAAAATCTGACAATTCCTAAGTAATATGATGAGAGTCAGCAAAATCTTACCTTGCAGCTGGAAAAGATTCTGTGAACTGGAGGTTGGTCCTAAACTCCGGTGATGTTCTGAGCAACTTCTTCACATACCCAGCAGGTTGGAAGCTTTCAATTTATGGAACAACCAAGGGGTGATGTTCTGACTTCTTTGAGGTGAAGATGGATGGAGAGTGTATTGCAGTATGGATACAGAAGTTATGATAGCTTCTAATATATGAGTCAGAAACTGTCTGGATGGTTTTTAGTCAGGAAACACTCGAGAGCAAATGAAGTTTGAATGCAAGGAATCAAAAGTTAACAGGTTTTCTTTTGTAGTTTGTGTTTGCAGTTTTTAGGACCCTTGGATTTTTCTTTGCAGGGGTTCAAGGTTTTTCTTTCTCCAAATTTTTTTTGCAGGGGTTCAAGGTTTTTCTTTCTCCAATTTTTAGACCTCTTTATAGTGGCCAATAGCTTTCAATTTATAGGCAAAGATCTTGTATCTTGGAGAGTGCAACCACCACATGCTACGGTGCTGCTTTGCTGTTTGAAACAAATATGGTAGTTAGTAGCCTTAGCAGCGCCTAAGCTGGAATTGTAAGCAGGAATTAAGGAAAGGTAACTTCCAAAGCAAAAGTAACACATGGGCCCAACACACTTTTGTACAAGAGTTTGCTTTTCCAAGACAGTAAAGGTGCTTCTATGCCACACGTGGATAAACCCTTTGAACAAAGACCCATAAGTGGTTGTGAGCATTAAATGATGATGATATTGATCAAACCGGAAACCCTGCAATGTGAGATTTTGCATCATTGCTTAATTCTGGGTCAGAGGTTCAACTTCAGGGTGACTTAGAATAAACATCCAACTTCTGATCTTTGTACCTCTTTGTTCCAACATGTTCTGAAGGAGCTCTCAGACTTTCCAGGAAGCTTATAGCAAGCTTTGTAACCTTCTTGGAATTACCCTTGCAAATTCTGACTGAACCTTTATGAAAACTGGCTCAGAAGTTCTGACCCAACTTTGTCTTGAAAATGTCCAGAATTTGCTGAATGCTTTAGTTTTCATGGACGTGTCTTTGAAAATTTATAACTTCCAGCATTTCCAGGGGAAGTTCTGTTTTGCAACGTTTTAGATCTTATTGGAATCTATAATTTTTGTGCCAGAAGTTCTTTCAGAATCAGCTTGCATCATGGTGATAATTTGATCAGAAGTTCTGACCTTGTCATATTTCTTAAACACTTAGAAAAAAATTCTAAGTATTTAGAATTTTGACTTTTGAATTTCTTGGTGAAACAAACTTCATATTTCAACGTGTCTTGACGAAATATGATTCTTGAAGCTTGATTTTGATCCAAAAGTCAAAGTTTGACTTTTTAGTGTGCAAATGACCATTTTGCCCTTGTGATTGGCTTTCTTGGAAAATTTGTAATTCATGGCTTGAAATTGGATAGAAGTAAATCTGAGGGTCTGGGTTGATCCTTTGAAAAATGAGAGGTAAAATTCTGGGGTACAACAATGAGTGTGTGTAAGAGCATAGCTGTGTAGACAGAATAAAAGAAAAGAAAGACATAGAGCGCCAAATTTGTATGCAAATGTCCAATGCTTTATTGATGTCATATGAAAATGAAACATGATAACCCTCACAAATAGAACCATTGTGCCCCGGGTAAGACACATGGCTATAGAGTTTGTATTGTTTTTAAATTACATATCTGAAAAATCAGAAAGAAAATTACTCCTGAACAAAAGTAATCGGTACAAAGTCCTTGGCAGTCCAGTTACTGAGTCCGCCGTTGGTAGTCGGGAAGATCCAGATGTCAATGTCGGAATCACCATCACTGTCTTCAAGCAAATTGGCCCCAGGATTGCTAATGCGTAGGGGAGGTCCTCTAGCCCGAGCGCGACAAGCAGCCTTTTGAGCACCTGTAGTAAAGCCTAAACCAGATTTGTCAGACTTGTAATGAATAACTGGGAGCTGACCCTAAATGGTAGACCCATCTTCTTCAACCACTGCTCGTGAATCCTTGAGAGAATCCATCTTCGAGGGAGATTTGGTGACCTTTGGAGGATTGTCGGTAGTTTCTTCTGTAGCCATAATCTGAGGTACCTCTTCAAAGTTCTGGCAAGGAGTCTCTATGAACTCTCCATCCACTTCCACGTACCTGAAGAAGTTCAAGTGACTGATCATATACTCCTCTTCACCATGCACAATGACAATCTTTCCTCTTATTGGGTACTTCAACATTTGGTGGAGGGTAGAAGTAACAACCTCAGCCCCATGTATCCAAGGGCGTCCCAACAAGCAAGAATATGATGGTTTGATGTCCATTACGTATAAAGTGGAGTCGAAGGTCTGGGAACCAACTTTGATAGGGACATTCACTTCCCTTTGCACCATACTCTTCGAACCATCGAAAGCTCTCACTACTATATTACTAGGCTTCAAGGTCAAGCCCTCGTAGTCCAATCTGTCCAGAGCTTTTTTAGGTAGCACATTCAAAGAGGAGCCAATATCTAGCAAAACATGGTCCAGAGTCGTCCCCATGCATTCAACGGAAACATGAAGAGCATCATTATGCTTCCTCCCCTTTGATGTCAGATCCGCATTGGAAAAACCCAAACCATTATCGACAGTCATACTAGCCACACAATCTTCAAACTGATCAGCAAATGTCTCTTGTGGCACGTGAGCCATCTTCAGAAACTTAACCAAAGCCTTCGCATGGGCCTCAGAACACAACAACAAAGCCAACATAGAAATTTTGGATGGGGTCTGCCCCAGTTGCTCGACCACGTTATAGCCGCTCTTTTTTATTATCTTCAAAATATTTTTCATTTCTTTTTTGGAAGCTTCTGGTATGGTTACTGAATTGGCCTTTGTCAGGACATGCTCAATCAATATGTCTTTGCCTCGAGTCTCAGCCGACTCAGTGATGGGAGGGTCAACAAGAGTGATTACTGGAATTGCAGTAGTAGTCTTTGGTGGAACCACAGCAGGAATGATCACAGGTCCGGTAACAGTCTTCGGGGGAGAAATTTCAGGGGAGAACACTCTTCCATTTCTTGTTATTTTACTGGTTCTGGCAATATTGACGATGTCGGAATCAGCATTTTCAGCAATCTTGTCTTTAATGGCCAACATGTCCTGATTGACACCGTGGTAATAGACGTCGACCCCATAGTTCCAAGGAATAACTTTGTTCTAGGAGTATGGGATTGGCTCTGGAATGGTTATGAGCAACGGAGTCACCTTCGGAATTGATGTAATCCTGACGGGTCTCTTAGCGGAGGCCCTGGGAGGATTGGCGGAAATGGTTATGATAGAAACGTCTTCACAGGAAATAGTAAGAATAGGAGTATTCTCAAACAAAATCTTTTTGTCATCTACCAGGCGCTGAACACACGTCTTCAACAAAGGGCATCCAGTTGGTAGAAATGAACAAAGGTGGTAACCTTCATCACATCTCGGAAATAAACTGGCCTTCAACAAATTCCCTTTGATAGTCATGAGTGGGGTCACCAATTCTTCCACAGAAGTCACAAACACATCTTCTTCAACGACATTAACACCCCGACCATGTTTCGGAATAGGGGCAGTGATAACGTTGGGAGTCTCCGGGGGATCAAATTAAATCTCCTTAGCATCAATCAGATCTTGTACTTTGTTCTTCAAAGCCCAGCAGACATTGGTATCATGGCCTAGACTTTCCAAATGGTAAGCACAACAAGCATTCAGTTTATAGTAGAGAGAGGTGGTGTTTGGATTCTTCGGAGCTTCCCTCAGAGTAACCAGATTGGACTTCAGCAAATGAGGTAAAACCTGAGACATCGTCATGTTGATCTGAGTGAACTGTCTAGCTGGTCTTTCTTCTCTTGGCTGATTGTTACTTTGCTGAGCGGGTGTAGGTTTGGGAATCATAACAGCCCCTACATCCAGACGGCACTCGGTTCGATTCTGATTCTTTTGGTTATATACGACACTGACTTCCTTTTTACCCGCAAACGGCTTCCTTGCAGCACTAGAAGAGGCATCCTTCTGAATTTTTCCACTTCGGATTCCAGCTTCCACTCTTTCTCCTGTTAAGATAAGTTCAGTAAAACCCATTGTTGTACCCCAAAATTTGCCCTCTCATTTATCAAGAGTTTGCTCACAAGATCTCCCTGAGCTCAAGACTGCACTAGGATTGATCAACTCAAGACACCTCCTCAAGCACTGATGACTGAAAATTAGGGTTTGAGATTGCACAAGGATAATTTAAATTTTAATTCCCCATATGAATTTCATGGATCATTATGGACCTCAAGATTACTCATGTCAAGTTTCAAGCGTTGGATCACACTTTTGATCAGTCAATTGAACAGTGGACCTAAAAATCAGTTGTATTGGGGAAAAAGTCAACTATGGCCAATTCACAATCAAGCTTCATAATTTTTGATCCACATCAACACTTTAGACTCATATGTATCATTTGATCAATTTTGGACCACAATTCCTCAAGAAATTTGATCAAATCCTCAAAAGGGCAAAATGGTCAAAATTAGGGTTTTGACTTAGAAGGGGCAATTTTTGATTTTTAACCTAGCAATTGGTCAATTGGTTTAAGGCATGATCTCAAGAGTCCAATTGCACCATTTTTACCTAATGACATGGTTCAAAACATCGCAAGTCCATTAGATTGATAGATGAATTTTGCAGTCAACTGATCAAAAGTCAAATGTATACTGAAAAGTCAAACCTTGACTTTTTTGGTCAAATTCAAGTGCCAAAGATCATAATTCATCAAAACATGTCAAAATATGAAACTTATTCATTAATAAATCAAAAATTCAAGATTTCATTTTGAAAAGTCAAAATTTCCAAACTTAGAAATTTTTCTAAGTGTTGAAAATCCATATTTTTTTCATAACTTTGAGCCAAATTTCCACCATGATGCAAGATGATTCAAGAGAAACTTCCAACATGAAAGTTGTATATCTCCATGAAATATACAACTTTTCTTCACACAACTTCTCCTAAAAATTCTTGGATCTCAAGTTACAATTTCAAGAACATAGGGCCATGAAACTAAACACTTAGTGAAATTTTTCCCTAATTTGGTCAGGATTTTGACTCAACTTCATGGCACTTTTTCATATAGTTCCAAGGTGAATCTTCAAAAGCAATTCAAATATGGGTTGTAGAGAACATTGCAAGCTTTCCAAAATGTCAAAGAACTCCTTGAGATCATTCTTGAGTAGGGAGAATCGAAGAGATGAAGTTGGTGTTTTGTCACTTGAATTACAAGGCATTTTGTGATGAACAAGAATCCAATTCCAAACCTAGGATGCATAATCTTGCTTTGCAGGCGTCCTAACTTTTTGTATCTATCCATCATTAATGGATTACACAAACATTTGAGCTTTAATCCAAGTGGTTTAAGCTTTATCTAATCCATATTTCCATTAATGGCACAAAGTGAACACTTCCATTTTAGAAAAGCAAGCTTTTGTGTAAAGTCAATTCTTGATCCTCTAACTTGTTCCCTCTGATCACACTCCATCCACAAAGTCAGAAGCAAGCTTAAAGCATAACCACTCTTCTTAGCAAGTACACAATGCTCGGAAACTTGAAATTCTCAAAAATCACATGTTATGCATAAACTTGTGATTTTGAATTCTGATCAACAACAAGTCTCCAAACTTGTTGCTTATAAATAGAGGCACTATTTGTGAGCTAGAGGACGAGCTTGAGCACCCTGAAATACACCAAAACTCTCCCAAATCATAAATTGCCCAAAAACTCCATTGTTGCACAGTTTCTGACCTTGAACCTCAAACTCACATTTCCCTCGTGCGTTTCTTGGCCTTTTAGTTTCTAAGCTTCCTTGCATCAAGGGTAACTCATCCATGTACCTGTTTCACTTCTGTAACACCATTTACCCTGTCCTCCATTACCAAAAACAGAGCATCACAGTTGGACTTCTCCAGACCATTCCAGCCACCCTTAGCTCAAGCCAGCCATTGCATTAGCTTCTTAGAGATCCAAGGAAGCTAACCTGATCATCAACACTGCCTGAAACAAGCTCAAATCCATTTCACGATTTCCAATTTTGAGGTATTTTTCTTGAACTTCTATCTCATTACTTAGGAATTTTTAGGCTTACATTTGTGAAGATAAAATGTAGATATCATTGCCCTGAAGCTGTACATGTCCATAGATTTCATTTATTTTGATTGAGGTAGGAGAATTTTGAGTTTGAACTTTCTGAAATATTTCGGTCAGAATTTGGTACTTTTAGAAATTCTCATTCATCCTTGATTTATAGTTTATGATATTTATATGGTTGGATTCGTATGACAAAATGGAGAAATTTTCATGTTTACATTTTTGCAAATGGTTGAGAAATAAGCAAGTTACAAATCCTTTGGCTGGAGGTTGAAGATGAAGTACAGTCAGGGCGCGTTTTGTTTTATGTATTTATCATTTCATACAAGTTAACGGATGTATAGCCACCCAGTGGTAAAACGCGCGCCTGTTCAACTCATGGTCCTGGGTTCAAGCCCCAGCGTGACCATTTTATTATTTTCACATTTTCTTACTCTTTTTTGTTATTTTTTTGGCAGCATTTGGGCTCTTCATTGGACTTAGGTCATTTTTGCTCATAATACTCTTTTGTTTACTAATGAACCCCCCCTGACTTTTTTTATTTACCTTATATTTTTATTTATTTATTATTATTATTAATATTAATATTTATTTTATTGACAAAAAAAAGATAAAAAATATATTTTTATTCATACTATATATATTTATTTTATTTTCTAGACTAAAAAACATAAAAATATATTTTTGTTATAAACTTAATTTTTTTTAATTAATTAAGATTTAGGCTTATTTTATTTTCTTAAAATAAACATAGAATTTATACTTTTCCTAATTTAATCAATTTTCATACTATTTAGTCTAGTGTTAAAATCTTCTTCATAAAACTTAAAAATATTTTCTCTTCTAAATTAAAATTAGTTTATCTTTTTTTAAACTTTTTTAGATCATTAGGTTAAAAAATAATAACTTTCTTTAACAAGGACAAAACCAAATAAAATTCATTCCTTTTTTTTATTCATTACTTTATACGTTATTCCTTTTCATATATTGTACATTTATTTATTCAATTCAATATGGTTGTAATAACTTAATTAGGGTTTAATTTCTTGCAATCCTCATTTATACTTTGTACACCCCCTTCCCACAAATTATGTAACAGCTTAGTATTTTTATTTTCCGTAATTTAAATGTTTTATATTCACATGCTAGTAATTAGGATTTGAATGGAAAGAATAAAATCAATCAAATAGAAAACCCTAATTCAAGACAAAAACAAGCATGAAAATAATACACTTGCACACAAGCACCCCTAGAGTAAAATCCACTTGGTTGCCTTACAAAATGGCCATATTACGCATGTGAGGTATCTTAACAAAAACAAACGAATACAAGATCATAGTCCCTCGATGACGCTATCTAATTTGCCTTACAAATGATCTTAGTCCCTAAAATAGAATGCTAAGATGCCTTACAACATTACTAATTATGGTTATGCGATGATTCATGCCCGTCCCGTTTACATCCAAAGATAGGGTTACTTACCAAATCAATGGTAAGATAACAATGTCAAAGGAAAGGAAATATATAAGAAATACTTTTGAGTAGGCAGAATGATCCTAATTACTTGCTCAATTTCAAACAAAACATCCTTGCTATTCTCAAAACAAACACCTACACATTTCAAAAGATCTTACAAACTTGGAAACATTTTCAAAAGATCAACATCTTTGTATACATTCTTACGAACGAGAATCATTACAAAGATTGCCTAAACAAAGGCCTCTTTACAAAATACTTTAAAAAACCACACTAAGCATAATTTCAAACAAAAAGCAAGTGATCTAGAAAGTAACTAAGAGCCCATGGAAAACCATGGATGAAAAGGGTGCAAATACCTTCCCTTTTCATAATCTACCCCCCGAACCCAATAAATAATCTCAAAGGTATTTCCTGTGATTTTTCACCTTTCCCTTTGGATAAAAGAAAAGTCGGTGGCGACTCTTGCTAACTGCAACATTTGTGATCTAACGCAAAACCTTCAAGTCAGTTCTCCCATCGTACCACAGAACTGGCAACTCTGCTGGGGAGTTTTATGGAAGTGGGGTTACCTTAGGGCTAGATAACATCTATTTGCTTTCATTGTTTGATTTGTATGCTTTACATTATGGTTCTTTGTTTGGGTTTGAATCCTCTACCCGGATTTGGGATGCCTTATAGGTAATTAGTAATACGTTGTGGAAAATGTGCGGGGTATACCGACATGGTCTAAGCAATAGCTAGGTTAGTGTGACATATTTGTGGGTACCGGTAGCCTTTGAGTTAATCAAAGAGAATACGGGGCCGCTGAGTGATGTCATAAAGCACTAATGAACTTTTAGAACCTTTACTTGACCAACTTGGCCTTTAGGATGTAGTGAGATGACCGACTTTGGTGCAGTCCGAAGTTGGTAGATACTCAATACTACACTCATTGAGGTTTGGTTTCTTGGAATATTTCGGTCGCCATTAAAGAGGCTTGTGCTGAAATAATGACCAAGGAAACAAACCAGTGACATTGAGCTCCTTAGAACCCGGTTACTATTACTAGGACAGGTTTAAGCCAACTAAACTTCAAGAGGGTACTTACCTATAAAACTCCATGCAAGCCTAAACCTAAGGATTTTTTAGTTTTGTTTGTATATGCATACTTGTACATAACAACATGAACATCATGAACATCATATACATCCACTAACCATTTCAAGGATTTTGGGATTCATCTTTGTTCTTGTTTTGTAGGATATGGATTCACTTCAAAGGAAAAATGTTCAAGTCAATCTTGTAAGGATACCTCCACAACTCAAGGAGCTAGCTTCAAGGATTCCTGAAAACTCTCCATTCACTAAGAGACATGGTCGCCTACTCAACTTGGTCACCTCCAACACAGATGAGGACATGATGAAGGTGCTTTTTCAGTTCTTTGATCCTTTACACCATTGCTTCACATTTCTCGACTATTAACTTGTGCCTACTTTGGAAGAATTCTCCCAACTCTTGAGGATTCCCATTATCAATCAACTACCTTTCAACGGTACGGAAAGAGACCCAAAGCCAGAAGAGATTGCTCAAGCTCTACACTTGCACTCATCTGATATCACAACTCATTGGGAAACAAGGAGTGGTGTCAAAGGTTTCTTAGCAAAGTTCTTGTTCGAGAAAGCCCAAAGTTGTTGGAACTCCTTGGACTTGCAAGCCTTTGAGGAAATTATGGCTCTCCTCATCTATGGAATGGTTTTGTTTCTAAATCCTGACCAACTCATAGTTGTCAACGCCATCAAAATCTTCATATCCCGCAACCCGGTGCCTTCATTGCTAGGAGATATCCTACACTCTTTTCACACTCGCACAATGAGGAAAAGAGGTGTCATTATGAGTTACACTCCTCTATTAGAAAGATGGTTTATTTCGCATCTTCCTCAATCTGTATTAAAAAATGAGCAAGGTTCAAGGTGGTCACAAAGGTTGATGACGCTCAAACGTTCGGACATTCATTGGTGCTCCCGATCCAAAGAGAATGTTACTATTATCGACCGTTGTGGGGAATTTCCTAATGTCCCTTTACTTGGCATTAGGGGAGGAATTACCTATAATCCCTGCTTAGCTTTAAGACAGTTTGGTTACGCCCGAAGGGATGGCCCACACGAGATGCTGATTCAAGGTTTAGTATTTGACTACGACAACGACGATCAAGGTCTTTGCCAGAGATTTATCTGAGCTTGGAAGATGTTGAATAAGGTGGATAACAAGACTCTGGGGCACAAGAATTCCATCCCTCTTGAGCCTTACCTCAAATGGGTACGAACTCGTGCTCAGAGTCTTATGATGCCTTACCCCTCCATTCTCCCGATAATCATTGATCTTGTCATGGAGGGAGATGTTCCATACACTATCCTACATCCTGGTATGCCCACCTCTATTGAAGACCTACAAAGAGATTGGATACAACTTAAGGGAGAGAGAGATACTTTTGAAGCCCAATTCTACGCAAGCGAGAAGAAGGTTTTGGATCTCACTAGACTACTTCATGAGGAGCAGACTCTGAATGCCTACATCACACCAAAGAGGATGCAAACTACCCTTTTATCTTAGAGCTTTTGTATTATTTTTCCCGAGAAGGCATTGATGTACTCGAGCTTTAATCTATTAATATAACATGTGTTTCCTTTTTGTCTAAAACAAATTTGAATCTTAAAATCCTTGAAATCATTGCATACGCATTTACCATTCATCATAACATAAGCAGGTTTCTTGCAACAAGTCTCCTCATCTCTCTACTGTTTATTTCAGTGGGATGGATCTCGAGCAAAAAGTGAAGGACCTCCAAGCTCAGAATGCACAGTTTTAACAGTTGCTATTGACCCTAGCCAAAGGACAAGAAGAGTTGAAGACTTTGCTGGCTAAGGAGAAGAAAAAGAAGGTGACCGGAGTCCTAAACATGGGTAGAAGATTTCATGGGCAGACAAGAAGGACCCTAGATTTTGCAACGACATCCGGTGAAAGAGACAATCAAGATGGGAAAGGCAAGGAAACAGTTGTCCCGTCAGAATCAGAAGAGGAAGAGGAAGAAGAAGACTATTCTGAAGAACAATACCCTCTAGCTGATGACAAGTATAAACATATCGAAGAGCGATTGAGTGCAATGGAAATCCAAAAAAGTGCCTGGCTTGGACTTTGAAGAATTGGGTTTGGTGTCGGGGATTGTCATTCCCCTAAAATTCAAAGTACCTGTGTTCGCCAAGTATGACGGAGTCTCATGTCCAAAAATTCATCTTCGATCCTATGTGAGGAAAATCCAACCCCATACCGCTGACAAAGACTTATGGGTACACTTCTTCCAAGACAGTTTGTCTGGAACTCAACTTGACTGGTTTTACCAAATAGAAAGAGTCAACATTCACAACTAGGAAGATCTTGCTGCGGCCTTGTACAAACAATACCAATACAATGCTGATCTTTCGCCTACCTGTACTCAACTCCAGAGTATGGCCATGGTTTCCAATGAAGGTTTCAAGGACTATGCGCAAAAATGGAGAGACTTGGCTGGAAGAGTTCAACCTCCCCTATCTGAAAGAGAATTAGTAGACATGTTTTTGGGCACCTTGTCTGGTCCCTTCTTCAATCACCTAATTGGGAGTTCATTGGCAGGTTTTACTAAACTGATATTGACCGGAGAAAGGGTAGAAGCCGGGATAAAGAGTGGAAAGATTCAAAAGGATACATCCTCTGCTGCTATAAGAAAGCCATTTATCAGAAAGAAATAAGTGGTTGCTGTTTATCCTCAGAGAAATCAAGATAGGGCCGAACGCCGTCCAATGGTGGGGGCTGTTATGATTCCTAAACCTGCGCCTGATCAACAAAGAAACAATCAACCGAGGATGGAAAGACCAGTCAGGCATTTCACCAAAATTAACATGACCCTATCTCAGGTATTACCGCATCTACTAAGATCCAATTTGGTGACCTTGAAAGAAGCTCCGAAAAACCCCAATACAACCTCTCCTCACTATCATCCCAATGCCCGTTGCGCATATCACTCTGAAAGTCCTGGCTATGATACTAATAACTGTTGGGCTCTAAAGAACAAAATACAAGACCTCATTGAAGCAAAAGAGATTGAATTCGATGCGCCTGAAAAGCCAAATGTCGTTTCTGCCCCTATGCCCAAACATGGCCATAATACCAATGCCATTGAAGAAGAAATGTTTGTTACTTCAGTTGATGAACTTATGACCCCACTCCTGACTATTAAAGTGAACTTGTTAAGTGCTGGTGTGTTCCCGGGCTGTGATGAAAGCTGTCATTTCTGTTTGTCCTCACCAACCAGCTATCCTTTTTTGAAAACATGCGTTCAGTGCCTAATAGATAACAAAGAAATTTTGTTTGAAAAGACTTATGTTCCACCTGTTCCTTTTAAAGATGTCTCTATCATTACCATTTCCACCAATTCTTCCAGGGTCTCCACTAAAAGACCCGTTAGAATTACATCAGTTCTGAAAGCAGCTCCTTTAATAATCACAATGCCTAGACCAATCCCATATACGTCAGACAAAACCGTACCATGGAATTATGGAGGGGATGTCTACTACCACGATATTAAGCAGGATTGGCCAGCTTCCGAAGATTCGAGTTCCGAGAAAGTCAACTCCGACATCAGTAATATTGTAGGAACTAGCAAGATTACCTGAAGCGGAAGGATATTCTCTCCAGAAATTGCTCCCCCAAAAGCAGTTTCTTGACCCGTAATCATTCCTGTTGTTGCTCCCCCGAGGGTTATTCCCAGTCCTAAAATAATCTCCACTAATACTCCAACTCACAAAGCTGTTACAATCCCTGTTATCATTCCTACTGACACTCCTGCTGCCAAGTTAACCGAGACTCAAGGAAAAGGTGTTCTGGTTGAGTCTGTCAATACGAAGACACAATCATTGGCTATCCCTGAGACCTCCTGGAAGGAGATGGAGGAAATTCTAAAAATCATTAAAAGAAGCGACTACGATGTAGTTGAGCAACTGGGGCAAACTCCATCTAAAATTTCCATGCTAGCTTTACTACTATGTTTCGAGGTGCATGCAAAAACGTTGGTAAAATTCCTGAAAACTTCCCATGTACCCCAAGAGACATCTGCCGATCAGTTCCAAGACTGCGTAGCTAGCTTAACTGCAGATAATGGTCTAGGTTTTTCAGATGCTGATTTAACGCCAAGAGGAAGGAAGCATAATGAGGCATTGTATGTCTCAGTTGAATGTAGGGGAAAACCCTTGTCTCATGTTTTGGTGGACACTGGCTCATCTCTGAATGTATTTCCTAAAAAAGCTCTTGATAGGATTGACTGTGAGCAATTGACATTGAAGCCAAGTAACATAGTAGTAAGGGCTTTTGACTGCTCGAAAAGGATGGTACATGGGGAAGTGGATATCCCCATAAAGGTTGGAACCCAAACATTTGATTAAACTTTTTATGTAATGGATATTCGTTCCTCATATTCTTGCTTGCTAGGCCGAACATGGATTCACAGTGCTGGCGCTCTCACTTCTACGTTGCACCAAATGCTGAAGTATCCAATTCAAGGGAAGATTATCACCGTTCATGAAGAGGAAGAGTACATGATTAGCCATCTCAATTCCTTCAGATATTTGGAATTAGATGGTGAATTTATTGAAACCCCATTTCAACACTTTGAAGAAGTCCCCCAAGATGTGGCAGTTACCAAGGCTGTGTCTCAGGTTCCCAAGATTACAAGGCCTCCACTCCGGATGTCATCTCTGAAGGATGCCCAAGCAATGGTAGAAGAAGGTGGGTGCACTATCTAGGGACAACTCCCAGATATCCCATATAAGTCTGAAAAATTTGGCCTGGGTTTCACTTCAGGTGCCCAGAAGGTTGTACGCCGCGTTCGTGCCAGAGGACCACCCCTGAAGATCAGCAACCGCGAGGTCAACACTGTAGAAGATGATGAAGATAGTTGTGACTTGGAGGACTGGATATTCCCAACTGTCAGTGGAGGGCTCAACAACTGGGAGGCTAGAGATTTTGTCCCGAGCACTTTTATCCCACAATAATCTGTCTTTACATTTTGTTAGATCTGTAATATTAAAACAATTCGCACTCTTATAACCTTGTGTCTTACTCGAGGCACAAATGTCCATTTGTAAGGGTTATTATCTCATTTTCATATGACATCAATGAATCATGGATGTTTTCGCATATAAACTTTTGTGCTCATTGTTTTTCTTTTTACATTTTCATTTCTTTCAAAGGTAGCTATACCCTTACACACACTCAAACTCACAATGCAGCTATACATCTATTCGGGATCCCATGGGTAATGATACTGCTATGGCCTTTTGTGACTCTGAGAATCTAATCTACCAAGCCAAAGACGAAGGTGAGGAAGATTGTGAATTACTAGGGGAACTTTCCAGACTACTACAACAAGAAGAGAGAACATTCATTCTCACGAGGAACCCGTGGATGCAATCAACCTAGGTACCGAAGAAGACAAAAAAGAGGTCAAGATGGGTTCCAATCTGGAACGCGGTGTCAAGGAGCGTCTGATTCAGTTGTTACACGATTATGTTGAACTCTTTGCCTGGTCATATGAAGACATGTCGGGACTTGATGCAAACATTGTGGTACATCGTCTGCCTACAAGAGAGTATTATCCTCTAGTATAGCAAAAGGTTCTCCGCATGAGGCCTGATATGTCAGAAAAGATTAAAGCGGAAGTCATGAAGCAATTCAACGCTGGATTCTTGGCTGTCACCTCTTATCCCAAATGGGTTGCCAATGTTGTTCCCGTGCCCAAAAAGGACGGCAAAGTGAGAATGTGTGTGGACTTTAGAGATTTGAATAGGGCAAGCCCTAAGGATGATTTTCCACTCCCCCACATTGATATTCTAGTTGAGAATATGGCACAACATAAAGTGTTTTCCTTCATGGATGGATTCTCAGGTTACAATCAAATCAAAATGGCGCTTGAGGACATGGAGAAAACAATGTTTGTCACGCAGTGGGGCACTTTCTGCTATAAGGTGATGCCATTCAGACTAAAGAATGTTGGGGAAACCTATCAGCGTGCCATGGTAGCTTTATTTCATGACATGATACATCACGAAATAGAGGTCTACATGGACGATATGATAGCCAGATCTCAAACAGAAGAAGAGCATCTTGATCACTTACAAAAACTTTTTGAGAGACTAAAGAAGTACAAGCTGAGGTTGAATCCAAACAAATGCACATTTAGGGTACGATTTGGTAAACTTCTAGGCTTTATCGTCAGCAACAAAGATATCGAGGTCGATCCTGCCAAAGATAAAGCAATATAAGAGATGCTTGCTCCTCGTACGAAGAAGGAAGTCAGAGGATTCTTGGGGCGTTTGAACTACATTGCAAGATTCATCTCTCACATGATAGCTACTTGTGAACCAATCTTCAAATTGTTGAAGAAAGATCAAGTAGTCAAATGGAATGATGAGTGCCAAGTTGCTTTTGACAAAATCAAAGAATACTTACAAGAGCCTCCTGTGTTGATGCCACCAGTCGAGGGAAGACCATTGATCATGTATCTGACTGTTTTAGAAAACTCAATGGGGTGTGTATTGGGGCAGCATGACGAGTCTGGCCGAAAAGAGCACGATATTTACTACCTGAGAAAAAAGTTTATCGACTGTGAAACCAGATATTCATTGCTTGAGAAAACTTGTTGCGTTCTGGCATGGGCTGCTCGCCGGCTAAGACAGTATATGCTGACTCATACTACTTTGTTAATATCGAAAATGGATCCGATAAAATACATCTTCGAGAAACTTTCTCTCTCTGGGAGAATAGCGAGATGGTAAATGATCCTAACAGAGTACGACATACAGTATGCCACCCAGAAGGAAATAAAGGGTGGTGTATTATCTGATCACCTTGCTCACCAAGCCGTGGAAGACTACCAATCCATGAAGTTCGAATTTCCGGATGAAGACATCATGACGTTAGACAACTGTGAAGAATTCAGGCCACATGACAGACCTGAACAAGGATCCCGATGGATCTTGTTCTTTGATGGGGCATCCAACTCACTTGGAAATGGTATCAGGGCTGTACTCATATCTCCGAAAGGGTGACATACTCCCTTTACTACCAAACTCTGCTTCAATTGTACAAATAACATGGCGGAATATGAAGCGTGCATCTTTGGCCTCAGAGTTGCCATAGACCTAGGGATCAAATCTTTGAGTGTGTTCGGATATTCATCTTTGGTCATCAGTAAGATTAAAGGGGAATGGGACACCAAACACCCTAACCCGATCCCTTACAAAGAACATGTTTTGACATTGCTACCACATTTTGAGAAGATTACCTTTGAGCATTTCCCGTGAGAAGAAAATCAGCTACCAGATGCACTAGCCACAATGTCATCCATGTTTAAACTTAAATGGGATAACAAGGCTCCCCAAATCACCATCAAACAAATGGATGAACCAGCACACTGTCACGAGATTAATACTGAAAAAGTAATGGACCAGCCCTGGTTTCACGAAGTCAAGAGGTATCTCGAGGCTCAACAATATCTGGAAGGAGCTTTAGTTAATGACAAGAAGTTCTTAAGGAGATTCTCCACTAAGTTCTTCCTTAGTAACGACATCCTGTACAAACGCAATCACGACTCTGTGTTACTTCGGTGCATAGATACAGTTGAAGCTAAAAGGATCATGGCTGAATTCCATGAAGGCACTTTTGGCACCCATTCCAGTGGGCATACGATGGCAAAGAAAATCCTACGGGCAGGCTATTACTAGTCTACCATGGAAGCAGATTGTTATCAACACTCTTAAACCTTCCATAAGTGTCAGATTTATGCTGACAAGGTGCACGTACCTCAAGTTACTCTGAACATCTTGACGGCTCCTTGGCCCTTTTCTATGTGGGGGATTAATATGATTGGGGAAATCAAGCCAACAGCCTCCAATGGACACCGCTTCATCCTAGTGGCCATTGACTATTTTACAAAGTGGGTTGAGGCAGCCTCATTTGCCTCCGTTACCAAGAATGTTGTTGCCCATTTCATCAAGCAAAATCTCATTTGCCGGTATGGTATTCTGGAAAGGATCATCACTGACAATGATACAAATCTCAACAACACTATGATCACCGCCTTGTGCGAGCAATTCAAGATTCAACATCATAATTCTTCTTCTTACCGGATGAAGATGAATGGTTCTGTCGAAGCTGCAAATAAGAACATTAAAAAGATCATACAGAAAATGACAGTCAGATACAAAGACTGGCATGAGATGCTACCATTCGCTCTCCACGGGTATCGTACCACAACTTACACATCAATCTAGGAAACACCCTATTCTCTGGTTTACGGCATGGAGGTTGTCTTGCCTATCGAGGTCCAGATCCCCTCTCTGAGGATTATGAAGGATGCATGGCTGAACGAAGACGATTGGATCCATACTCGACATGATCAACTGAACTTGATTGATGAGAAAAGACTTACTGCTGTTTGCCATGGTCAAATGTATCAAAAACGGATGATCAAGGCTTTCAACAAGAAGGTCAGACGCCAAGTGTATCAAGTTGGGGATCTAGTGATCAAACGCATCATACTGCCACAAGGTGATCCCAGGGGAAAATGGACTCCTACCTATGAAGGACCATTTGTAATCAAAAACATTTTCTCTGGTGAGGCAATGATATTGACCACCATGGATAGCGAAGACCTGCCGCATCCTGCAAACGCGGACATAGTCAAAAGATACTACGCATAAGAGACCCGCTAGGTTGACATACCTAGGAAAAACAAGGACATCCCGGCGAACCAAAAAGGTTCAGGCAAAAACTAGGGATAAAACAAAAAAATCTGTACACCCGGAAAGTTGAAAACCCGAAAGGGCGACTTGGGCAAGAAAGGGTTTCTCGGTGGACTGAAAACCCGAAAAGGTGGTCCAGGAAAAAGTTAGGGAATTAAAGCGTATGACTATGTCCCGTTGGATCACTTTGAGGACAACCTTTGGCTTTAACTTGTGAACTCGACATTTCTGACCAATTCAATCATCTTTGGACAAGGCAACAAATAGACAAGATGCTCAGAGATACAAAGGCTATAGCAGAATGGGAACCCCATGGGATGATTACACATAGCTTTCTTTTTTTTGTATTAAAATTTTCATTTTTTACGACTGCGTTCTCCTACTTGAATGTTTGTCTCACTGTACAAAAATGCTTACTCAAAGTCAATACAGAGATATTCCTTTGAAAGTGCAAAACTATCTGTTTTTCTTTACTCTTGGGTTTTATTTACAAAAATGTCCAATGATTCATTGTTGAATATATGCATTTGAACATAATTACTGTTTACAAATAAACAAAATAAAAGACAATTACTGATGGCTTTAAGGGATAAGGAAATCTCCCCAAGTTATTTTCCAAAAACAAATTTCTCCGCAGTTTGCAGTTTAATTCCCAGCGGAACAAGCTTCCAATTATCAATCCCCAGTAGAAGTCGTTCAATTTCTCAGGATTTTACAAGCAGTACACATCATTTCCCTTACAACAGAGTTTGTTTCTCTAAGCGGAAATTCATCAACACTTCAACTTCACAACATGAAGACTTACACTCCATATCCTCAGCAGCAGTCAAGGATTTATTTTCCCCAATCCAACAGCAGTGTGGCAGATTAGCTCGCATGTGCATCATCACATCCATATATCATAAACATAGATAAAACAAATGCATTATATCATACATTTCATACAACATGACCCTGCATTTTAGCTAAAATTTTACCCTTTTCAGGATAAGATTAACAACTATCATTAACAATGTTCAGAGTTCTCAGATACAGTTCAGATACGCTCCAGACCCGGATGCCATTCTGATACTCATTCAAATTCAACTCTCAGATACAGTTCAGATACGTTCCAGACATAGATGCCATTCTGATACTCATTCAGATTCAACTCTCAGATACAGTTCAGATACGCTCCAGACACGGATGCCATTCTGACACTCATTCAAAACTAGGTTTCAGATACAGTTCAGATACGAATGCCATTCTGATAATCATTCAAAATCAGCTCCCAGATACAGTTCAGATACGCTCCAGACACGGATTCCATTCTGACACTCATTCAAAACTAGCTTTCAGATACGCTCCAAACATGAATGCCATTCTGATAATCATTCAAAATCAGCTCCCAGATAAAGTTCAGATACGCTCCAGACACGGACGCCATTCTGATACTCATTCTTTCAGCTTACAAATAACAATACAAACAATCACTTTTGGATGGCATATTTAATCCCATCTCCTAAATCATTCTATCACCTCCAAATGGCATCTTTAAGCCCATTTCCTCAACCATCATATCATCGAGTGCAAATTTCGGGGCACTCTAGTGTCCAATCATCTTCCACCTTCGAGTCACGACTGGAAAAACATGCCAACCTAACTCTTCAAGCTTAAGAAGATTGGACAGGGGAAGCTGTTGTACCCCAAAATTTTCTCTCTCATTTACCAAGAGTTTGCTCACAAGATCTCCTTGAGCTTAAGACTGCACTAGGATTGATCAGCTCAAGACACCTCCTCAAGCACCGATGACTGAAACTTAGGGTTTGAGATTGCACAAGGATAATTGAACTTTTAATGCCCCATATGAATTTCAAGGATCATTATGGACCCTCAAGATTACTCATGTCAAGTTTCAAGCCTTAGATCACACTTTTGATCAGTCAATTGAACAGTGGACCTAAAAATCAACTATATTGGGGGGAAATTCAACTATGGCCAATTCACAGTCAAGCTTCATAATTTTTGATCCACATCAACACTTTAGACTCATATGTATCATTTGATCAATTTTGGACCACAATTTCTCAAGAAATTTGATCAAATCCTCAAAAGGGCAAAATGGTCAAAATTAGGGTTTTAACTGAGAATGGGAAATTTCTGATTTTTAACCTAGAAATTGGTCAATTGGTTTAAGGAATGATCTCAAGAGTTCAATTGCACTATTTTTACCTAATTACATGGTTCAAAACATTGCAAGTCCATTGGATTGACAAATGAATTTTATAGTCAACTAATCAAAAGTCAATTATATACTGAAAAGTCAAACCTTGACTTTTTTGGTCAAATTCAAGTGCCAATGATCATAATTCATCAAAACATGTCAAAATATGAAAATTATTCATCAAGAAATCAAAAAGTCAAGATTTCATTTTGAAAAGTCAAAATTTCCAAACTTAGAAATTTTTCTAAGTGTTGAAAATCCATGCTTTTTTCATAACTTTGAGCCAAATTTCCACCATGATGCAAGATGATTCAAGAGAAACTTCCAACATGAAAGTTGTATATCTCCATGACTTCTATAACTTTTATTCACACAACTTCTCCTAAATATGCTTGGATCTCAAGTTACAATTTCAAGAACATAGGGTCATGAAACTAAACACTTAGTGAAATTTTGCCCTAATTTGGTCAGGATTTTGACTCAACTTCATGGCACTTTTTCATATAGTTCCAAGGTGAATCTTCAAAATAAATTCAAATATGGGTTGTAGAGAACATTTCAAGCTTTCCTAAATGTCCAAGAACTCCTTGAGGTCATTCTTGAGTAGGGCAAACCGAAGAGATGAAGTTAGTGTTTTATCACTTGAATTACAAGGCATTTTGTGATGAACAAGAATCCAATTTCAAATCTAGGCTGCATAATCTTGCTTTTCAGGCTTCCTAACTTGTGTATCTATCCATCATTAATGTATTACACAAACTTTTGAGCTTTAATCCAAGTGGTTTAAGCTTTATCCAATCCACATTTCCATTAATGGCACAAAGTGAACACTTCCATTTTAGAAAAGCAAGCTTTTGTGTAAAGTCAATTCTTGAGCCTTTAACTTGTTCCCTCTGATCAAACTCCATCCACAAAGTCAGAAGCAAACTTGTTTAAAGCATAAACACTCTATCTTATCAAGTACACAATGCTTGGAAACTTGAAATTCTCAAAAATCACATGTTATGCATAAACTTGTGATTTTGAATTCTTATGAACAATAAGTCTCCAAACTTGTGGCTTATAAATAGAGGCACTATTTGTGAGCTAGAGGACGAGCTCGAGCACCCTGGAATACACCAAAACTCTCTCAAATCATAAATTTCCCCAAAACTCCATTGTTGCACAGTTTCTGACCTTGAACCTCAAACTCACATTTCCCTCGTGCGTTTCTTGGCCTTTTAGTTTCTAAAGCTTCCTTGCATCAAGGGTAATTCATCCTTGTACCTGTTTCACTTCTGTAACACCATTTACCCTGTCTTCCATAACCAAAAATAAAGCATCACAGTTGGACTTCTCCAGACCATTCCAGCCACCCTCAGCTCAAGCCAGCCATTGCATTAGCTTCCTAGAGGTCCAAGGAAGCTAACCTGATCATCAACACTGCCTGAAACAAGCTCAAATCCATTTCACGATTTCCAATTTTGAGGTATTTTTATTTAACTTCTATCTCATTACTTAGGCATTGTTAGGATTACATTTGTAAAGATAAAATATAGACATCATTGCCCTGAAGCGGTACATGTCCATAGATTTCATTTATTTTGATTGAGCTAGGAGAATTTTGAGTTTGAACTTTCTGAAATATTTAGGTCAGAATTTGGTACTTTTAAAAATTCTCATGCATCCTTGATTTATAGTTTATGATATTTATATGGTTGGATTCGTGTGACAAAATGGAGCAATTTTCATGTTTACATTTTTGCAAATGCTTGAGAAATAAGCAAGTTACAGATCCTTTGGTTGGAGGTTGAAGATGAAGTACAGTCAGGGCGTGTTTTGTGTTATGTATTTATCATTTCATACAAGTTAACGAATGTATAGCCACCCAAGTGGTAAAGTGCGCGCCTGTTCACCTTATGGTTCCAAGTTCAATCCCCAGCGTGACCATTTTGTTATTTTCACATTTTTTTGACTCTTTTTTGTTCTTTTTTTGGTAGCATTTGGGCTCTTCATTGGGCTTAGGTCATTTTTGCTCATAATACTCTTTTGTTTACTAATGAACCACCCCCCCCCCCCCCCCCCCCCCGACTTTTTTTATTTACCTTATTTTTATTTTCTTTTTCTTTTTATTATTATTATTATTATTAATATTTATTTTAATGACAAAAAAGAGATAAAAAATATATTTTTATTCATACTATATATATATATATATATATATATATATATATATATATATATATATATATATATATATATATATATATATATATATATATATATATATATATATATATATATATATATATATATATATATATATATTTATTTATTTTATTTTCTAGACTAAAAAACATAAAAAAATATTTTTGTTATAAACTTAATTTTTTTTTAATTAATTAAGATTTAGGCTTATTTTATTTTCTTAAAATAAACATAGAATTTATACTTTTCCTAATTTAATCAATTTTCATACTATTTAGTCTAGTGTTAAAATCTTCTTCATAAAACTTAAAAATATTTTCTAATCTAAATTAAAATCAGTTTATCTTTTTTTAAACTTTTTTAGGTCATTAGGTTAATAAATAATAACTTTCTTTAACAAGGACAAAACCAAATAAAATCCATTCCTTTTGTTTATTCATTACTTTATACATTATTCCTTTTCATATCTTGTACATTTATTTATTCAATTCAATATGGTTGTAATAACTTAATTAGGGTTTAATTTCTTGCAATCCCCATTTATACTTTGTACACCCCCTTTCCACAAATCATGTAATAGCTTAGTATTTTTATTTTCTGTAATTTAAATGCTTTATATTCACATGCTAGTAATTAGGATTTGTATGGAAAGAATAAAAATCAATCAAATAGAAAACCCTAATTCAAGACAAAAACATGCATGAAAACAATACACTGCACACAAGCACCCCTAGGGTAAAATCCACTTGGGTGCCTTACAAAATGGCCATATTACGCATGTGAGGTATCTCAACAAAAATAAACGAATACAAGATCATAGTCCCTCGATGACGCTATCTAAGTTTCCTTAAAAATGATCTTAGTCCCTAAAAGAGAATGCTAAGACACCTTGCAACATTGCTAATTATGGTTATACGATGACCCACGCCCGTCCCGTTTACATCCAAAGGTAGGGTTACTTACCAAATCAATGGTAAGATAACAATGTCAAAGGAAAGGAAATGTACAAGAAAGACTTTTGAGTAGGTAGAATGCTCCTAATTACTTACTCAATTTCAAACAAAACATCTTTGCTATTCTCAAAACAAACACCTACACATTTCAAAACATCTTACAAAGGCCTCTTTACAAAATACTTTAAAAAACCACACTAAGCACAATTTCAAACAAAAAGCAAGTGATCTAGTAAGTAACTAAGAGCCCATGGAAAACCATGGATAAAAAGGGTGCTAATACCTTCCCTTTTCATAATATACCCCCGAACCCAAGAAATAATATCAAAGGTCTTTCCTGTACTTTTTCACCTTTCCCTTTAGATAAAAGAAAAGTCGATGGCGACTCTTGCTAACCGCAACATTTGCGATCAAACGCAAAACCTTCAAGTCAGTTCTCCCACCGTACAACACCCGCCGATGAACTTCCAATCAGATGGTTGAAGAATGGCCCAATCAAAGTTCCCAGAAACATATCCACGAGCTCCCTGTCAGCCAAGGGAGGTTGAACTCTTCCAGCTAAAACTCTCTACTTCTGAGCATAATCCTTGAAACCCTCGTTCGAACCCATAGAGAGATTTTGGAGTTGTGCACGGGTGCGAGCGAGGTCTGCATTATACTGATATTTCTTATAAAATGCAGCAGCAAGGTATTCCCATTTACGAACATTGGCTCTTTCCAGCTGATAGAACCAATCCAGTTGTGTTCCAGACAGACTGTCTTGGAAGAAGTGAACCCACAAGTCTTTGTCAACAGTATGAGGTTGTATCTTCCTCACATAGGAATGGAGATGCATTTTAGGACAAGAGACCCCATCATACTTAGCAAATACCGGTGCCTTGAATTTTAGAGGGATGACAACCCCGGAGACCAGACCCAACTCTTCAAAATCCAGCCCAAGAACCTTCTGGATATCCATAGCACTCATACGCTCTTCTAACTGGAGGGTACTGCTCCTCATTATAATCAGTTTCATTATCAGACTCTTTAGGACTATGCTCCTCTTCTCTGACTTCACCCTCTTGATTCTCTCCCTCTTTAGATGAAGAAGCTAAATCAACAACCCGTCTTGGAGGCCCTCTGAACCTTCTGCTCATATGTGTCACACCGACTGTCCTTTTGGTCTTCTTAGTGTTCTTCTTAACAATCAAAGCCTTCACCTCTTCCTGTCCTTTGGCCAGAGCCACAATCATTTGTTGGAACTGCGTGTTCTGAGTCTGAAGATCTTTCACAGTTTGTTTAAGAGCCATTGCTGAAATAAACAGCGGCGAAGATGAGAAACCTGTTATGAATCTTGTTATGCAATGATATGTATGATATGTATGCAATGTTTTCAAGGGTTCTTAAAGGCTCAAATTTGCTTAAACAAAAAGGAACAAACGCGAATTGTATTAGTAAACTTGAATTGTTATAAAGAATGTATTTTGAGAGTACAATTAAGCAAAATAAAACAAAAAGAAGACTAGGTTTCCCATGAGCGCATCCTCTTTGGCGCGATGTAGGCGTTGATATTCCTCTCTTCATTCTTCAAAGTAGATCTGGGTAGGTGCAAATAAACCACCTAGCCAATAGAGGAGTGCAACACTGGAGGGCCCTTCTTCTTTTTAGAGTGCGAGCATGCAGAGAGTGTAGAATATCCCCGAGTAATGTAGGTACCGGATTCTGAGACAGAAAAACCTGGATTGTGCTCACATCTACGAGTTGATCCACATTAGGGAACAATATCATCCCGTAGACAAGGAGCGCCAAAACCTCTTCAAAAGCTTATAGATCCAGGGTATCCCAAAAATAGTAAGCCTTCTCGAACAGAAATTTAACCAGAATTCCTTGAACACTCCCTCTGGTTTCCCAATTTGTCACTATGTCGGACCGTTGTAAGGATAGAGCTTTAGTAATTTCTTCAGGTTTGGGATGTATTTTCGTACCGTTGAAAGGTAGCTGATCAAGAATGGGTATCCCTAATAACTGAAAAAATTCCTCCATAGTATGCACTAACTGGTAATCCGGGAATGTGAAACAATGATGCAGAGGATCGAAGAACTGAAACAACACTTTCAACACTTCTTCGTCAGGTTTTGCAGTGACCAAGTTGAGCAACCGACCATGCTTTTCAGTGAAAGGAGAGCTTTCGAGAATCCTTACTGCCAAGTCCCTTAATTGGGGAGATACTTTCACTAGGTTAATCTGAATAGTGTTCCTACGGGCGGATGCCATATCCTACAAAACAGAGCAAAGATGAGCCCTGGAAACCCTTGAAACAGTTAGTATGATATGTTATGGTATGATGTTTATGATGTCATGATAAATCACAGGTATAGAAAACACAAACAAATCACACCAAGTCCTTAGGTTTAAGGCCTGCTTGAGTTTTAAGGTCATACCCTCTTGAAGTTAGATTGGTTCAACCTGTCCTATAAATATGTAAACGGGTTCTAAAGGGATCTCAATATCACCGATCTTTCCCCTAAGCCTTGTTTAATCGACGATTGACTCGTAATCAAACAAAACGCAGAAGTCAAACCTCAACGAGTGTAGCATCGAGTATCTGTCGACCTTGGGCATACACCAAAGCCGGCCATCTCGCTACGTCCTACTCGCCAAGTTGTGCAATTAAAGGTTCTAAGGTCAGTTTATGCTTTATGACACCACGCGAAGGCCCCGTACATCTCCCCGATTTACTCAAGGGTTACGGGTACCAACCAAAGTGCCACATCAACGTAGCTACTGCTTCAACCATTTCGGTATACCCCAGCACAACTCCCTCACAGTTTATTGCTACTTACCTAAAAGGTGTTTCCCGATCCGGGTGTAGGATCAAATAACCCAAACAGTTCCCATAAATATAAAGCAAGCAAGACAATCAAGAGAAAGCAATTAAATATGACCTAGATCCTAAGGTTTACCCCACTTTATGTTCTTCTCCGCAGTAGAGTCGCCAGTTCTGTGATACGGTGGCAGAACCGACTATTAATACTGGTTTGCGTTTTTTGTTCACAAATGTCGCGGTAAGCAAGAGTCGCCACCGACTTTTATTTTATCCAATCAGGAAAAGGAAAAAGAATAGGAAAAACCTTTTTCGAGATGTTTCTGAGTACGGAGGGTAGATTATAGAAAGGGAAGGTGTTAGCACCCTTTCTATCAGTGGTTTTCCACGGGCTCTTAGGTACTTGCTCATTTTGAAAACTGCTTGTGTGTGCTTGTTTTTAAAAGTTTTGTTTTACTTCGTATTAACCCTTGTTTCTGTCCTCAAGAGTGTTAAGAAGTTGTTTTTGAAAACTTTGTTTGGAAAGTGTTGGTGTGAAAAAGTTTTTGTTTGTTTGAGCAAGTACCTAGGAACTAATCTACCTACTCGAAATAGGTAGCATCGTCGTTGGAGTTTTTTAGGGACATTCGAAGGGACAAATACGATCACAAAAGCAATGTTAGGAAATGTTAGTAATCATCCTAAAGCCTTAAAGATCTTTTTCCGAGGCAACATCTGAATGGGTCATTTTAGGTCTTTCGGGGCTAGAGGACAACCACTAACAAATCCTATACTTCATGACCGTTTACCGAAGGCAACCTGAGTGGAGTAAACCCTAGGAGTGAGCATGTGTGAGTGTATTTTTTCAGTTAATTATCATTGCACATTTAGGGTTTTCTATTATATTAATTTTCAGTTTGTCTTTCCATATAATCCTATTAACATACATCTAAGCAGTTTATAATTTGCGGAAATTAAAGCGAGAAAGTTAAATTCCTAGCTGTTACAGGGCTTTTGCAGATACATAATTATTTTGACCGAAAATAAAGATGCGAAATTGAAACCCTAATTACTATTACAAACTCGGAGCAATTACAATAATAGAAAAAGAATTTAAAGGTACCCGCGGCGAATTAAATGCGAGGGAATAAATTAGGAAACCTAAAACTCTAATTGAAAATAATATTTTGGTTATTTTTAAGAAAACATTAAGTTATGTACAAATTTAACCCTAATTCTAGTTGATTTTAATTATAAAAAAGGAATTAAGTTACCCTAAATTAAATTAAACTAATTAATTATGAAAATAAAATATTTTTATGAAAAAAACAATGATTTTTGATGCTTTTGTGGTTTTTTTATTAAATAAAAAAATGATTTTTGTTATTTTTGTAAAAAAGAAAATAATTAATAAATAATTAAGATAAAAGAAATAAAATAAAGAAAGGAAAAAGAAAAACTTGGGCCTGTATGGAAGCTGAATGGGGGGTGCATTGCCAATTTTGTTATGGGCCCAGGATGATGGTCCAAAGCCTTGCGCTGGATCCAATGTTGGCCAAATTGGAGGGTGTACCATGGACCTCGTTGCATGGGACATTGGATTTGTGATGGAGATGATCCAATGGCTGGATCTGGGGTTGCATAGTGGGCGCCTGGAAGCGTGGAGTATAGAATCTGCAATTAAACATTGTGAAAAATATTATGTAGGAGGCAGGGATCGAACCCCTGACCTCCTACACGCGCATGCCTTGAAATCGTTCCTGCTTGCCACTGGGCTAATTGTTCTTTTGTTAATAAGAACGAATAACAAATAATATAATAAAATATGAGTCACTATGATAAAGAAAGCGTGCAAAATTTGAATTGCCCAATCAGGCTGGGACACGCCATCGTCTTCCTCACATATCCGTCGTTTTAGGTTGAAACTTTTACCTACAGCTTGTGTCTGTAGCTATAACCCTGCATCTTTCAAAAATCTTAGACAAGCAAGATAAATTAATTCCAAATATACCAATCAACTCGTTTTGATTTCACGAGTATGATGGCATCCTTCTTTTGCCCTAATTTTCCCTGTATCAAGAAGCCCTAAAATGGAGGACAAAACCCTAATAATGGCAACTCATCATTTATGCATCAGAGCTAGGAATTAAGTATACAGAAAGTTTCCAGGCATCCATATGAACACAAATATGCAATCAAAACATATTAACAATGCAAGAATGAAGAGATACGAATTTGGAAAAAGTGACAAACTGTGAGAGTATTATGTGATGATTCCTGGAGCTTTGAGGCGTGCAAATGGTGATGTTAGCTTTAGGAGATATCCAGGAATGGATTGGTGGCTTCGACTTGCTTTGAATCGTCCTCTAAGCTGGAAACCAATCCACATTTTTTCTTCAACAATTTGAGTTTTATTTGGGGTTCTCACGACTGTAATCCTTTTCCTTTTGGCTTGGGTATGTTCTATGAATGTAGTAGAGCTGATTAGGTTAACAAAAACAAATTAAATCTTTGTGAATCATGAAAATTTGATTTGATTTTGCTCTTGTATTATATCTTTCTAAAACAAGCATAATCATGCCAATTTTTCTTCAATCATCCCTTGCACGATTTGATATGATATGCCAGCCTAATTGGATTTGATTCCTACAAAAAATCAGATCAAAAATCAATCTTTTATATTTTTTGCAATTTATTTGATTTAATCTAACTTTTAATAAATAAAAATCAAAATAAAATAAATAAATAAGCAAATAATATATGGAGGCTGATTTGGGTCGTGGACCATGTCACAAACAAGACACAATCATGAGAAGCTAGGCCCATTTGACAAAAAAATGCATTTTTGAGCACATTTGACTTTTGGCAATTTTTCAAAAATGGTCAACTTTGACAAGGCATATCTCCTCCAATTTTAACCCTAGAAAGGCGTTCTTGGACTTTTTAGAAATATTAGGATGTCCCCTAAACAACCCTTTTAGTTTTATCTCAATTGGTTCTTCCATGTTCATATAAGAAGCTTTGACCCAAAAGGTGTTTTTGTTGACTTTTCAAAAGGACCTATAATGTAGAAATTCATATCTTTTGATGAGTGCATATTTTGAAATTGAGGGCTGAAGATGAATTGTAGGAATTGCATCCTCTTTAAAATGAGCCTTGGATGGAAAATTTCTGATAAAGTATGAAGAAGTTATGCCTGGTCAAAGTTTGGTTGACTTTCCTATGAAACCCTAATTCAGAAACTTTTGGGTTTTGATGAATTTGGGGGAATTCCTTGAGGAATCATGATCAACCCTTGATAAAATGATGGATATATCTTCCAAATGTTGATGTTGACCAAAAATCTTGAAGTTTGACTGTATGTGGGCCACAATTGACTTTTGACCTAGTACAGTTGATTTTCAGGCATCTGGGCAATTGACTGAGCAAACTTCTTGTGCAAGGCATGAAACTTGACATGGATGATCTTGAGAACATATTGGGACCATGGAAGGCATTTGGGACCTTTGGAGTTCCCACACCCCAATGAAAATGGAAACCCTAGTTTGAGGTACATTGCCTTAGGAGAGAGTTTGTCTGGTCAACTCTTGGGCATCCTTGAGCAAGTTGAGGACCTCAATGGGCATGTGTTGAGTAAAATGAGAGAGAAAATTTTGGGGTACAACAATACCCAATCGAAGGCCAGGACTTGCTGGATGCCAACTCCTAATTGAAGAAGGCTAACAGAAGCAGAATCGAAGGACACTCCTCCCCTCAATCGAAGGAGCTCATTTTTCTTGCTTTTATCTTATTTTTGCCTTTATATTTTTATGCACTTCAATATGATTGTAATAGTGTAGGATTTATTTTCTGCACTTTTATTAGTTTTGTATAAATTCTAGTAATTAGGTGTGTATGGTAAGATAAAACCAACAAGTAGACAACCTAAAAATCAAAGACAAATGCATGCAATCAAGCACACTATTCACACATGCACTCTTAGGGTAATCTCACTTGTTGCCTCGGAAAATAGCCATGTCCCTCGAACATGGGCATTTTAGAAAAGACCCTCGATAAAAGATCGTAGTCCCTCGATGTTGCCTTTGGTAAATGATTTAGTCCCTAAAACGACATTGCTAAAACGTCTCATAGGTTGCCTTCTATGACTATACAAACTTCCCATGTTCATCTCTTCACATCCAACGATGGAGCTTCTTACCAAAATAATGGTAAGATAGCAACATCTAAAGGAGGAGGAAAAGAACATCTAAGACCTTTTGAGTAGGTAGAGTTCTCCTAGTTGCTCGCTTGCTCACAACAAAAACATTTTATACGCCAATACTCTCATTTTAAAATATTTTCAAAAGACAACACTTTGTACGCGTTCTTATAGAAACGAGAGTCATTACAAAGACACCTTTTCAAAATCACTTTCAAAAACACATTACACAAACACCTCTTTGAACTATTTTCAAAACAATACTTTATACGCGTTCTTATAGAAACGAGAGCCATTACAAAGTCACATTTTCAAAATACTTTCAAAACCCACACCACAAGCACACTTTCAAACAAAAGCAAGTGATCTAGCAAGCAACTAAGATCCCGTAGATAACTACATATGAAAAAGGTGCTAATACCTTCCCTTTTCATAACCTACCCCCCGAACTCAAGAAAACATCTCTAAAGGTCTTTCCTGTTCTTTTCAGTCTTTCCTTTTAGATAAAAAAAAGTCGGTGGAGACTCTTGCTATTTGCAATAATTACGATAAAATGCAAAACACCTAAGTCAGTTCTCCAACCACGTTACACATATCAAACTACTCTTATGAAAATTGACCCCTAGATCTGAGGCAAGCTCAAACCCCTAGGATGGCTTTGATAGTCCATAAAATATCGACTAACGAATAAAACAAGATTAAGGTATGATTAACATATTGAAGGTGGGAAACCTCCAAATTGGAGGGGCCAATACATTTCAAGTAAAACTTTCCATACTTACAAGTACGACTTTAATCCTCCATTACAAAGTCACATTTTCAAAATACTTTCAAAACCCACACCACAAGCACACTTTCAAACAAAAGCAAGTGATCTAGCAAGCAACTAAGATCCCGTAGATAACTACGTATGAAAAGGGTGCTAATACCTTCCCTTTTCATAATCTACCCCTCAAACTCAAGAAAAAATCTCTAAAGGTCTTTCCTGTTCTTTTCAGTCTTTCCTTTTGGATAAAAAGAAAAGTCGGTGGAGACTCTTTCTATCTGTAACAATTACGATAAAATACAAAACACCTAAGTCAGTTCTCCAACCACGTTACACCTATCAAACTACTCTTATGAAAATTGACCCCTAGATCTGAGGCAAGCTCAAACCCCTAGGATGGCTTTGATAGTCCATAAAATATCGACTAACGAATAAAACAAGATTAAGGTATATTAACATATTGAAGGTGGGAAACCTCCAAATTGGAGGGGCCAATACATTTCAAGTAAAACTTTCCATACTTACAAGTACGACTTTAATCCTCCATATATAAAGTGATAAAGTAAGCAATATATATTTACTCATTAATACTAGTTATTGAAATCGATTTATTAAGTACTACCACAACTTCACAACCTATAATCTAACTTTAAGTTAATTAGACCTAAGAATAAACATATAACATAAACTTGCCAGAACTAAAATATAACATAAAACCATATTTTATCACACTAAAAATATTATTTGTTCATGGAATTTCACACTATCTAAAAAAAGTAGAATAAGCTCATAGTGAGTATATAAAAATAATAAACCTAAAGAAGGCACGACAATCCCTTGCAATCTTACCAATATAGGTGATTTTTGGTGTTGTTTCTCTCAACATCAACTTCATTATAGTAGAAATGAAAATGAGAATAAGGCATATTCCTCTTCAAATTTTTTCCAAGTTTTTCCAGGCTCCTCAAATGTATGGATTCATTTCCTTTGATAATAATTCTTTTGGTCATTGGGCCAACTTATTTTTATCTAATTAGCCTTGTCCCAAAGAATAATAAATATTCTCTTTTTTTTATCATATTAGGATGGTGCAACTGCTCATGCATGACAACTTTCATTATTTCCTTGTACTTTTCATACTTATCCATTCACACTAGTTTAACACATGATCCCACCATTTAGAACCTTCTATTTTTTAAGTTTTTTCTCTAATGACACGAATCTAACCAACTTCTTCTAACACTTAAATTTGATGCAAATAAATAATTGAGTATTGTCGTGTCACCAAGTGTCATCAGAACTAATTTTGCACAACAAAACAGAAGTGAAATCCATTAGTGTAGTGTGCTTAAATACAATAACAAAATTACTTAATTCAAGTAACATTATTACTAATCACCTAAATTACAAGTGATGAATTCATTTATTTAAGACTTAAGATGTGGTATTTGAGAACTACACCCCTCACTGAGTGACGCGCCCTCTAGATGATATATGTTTCTTTTCTTGTTGGATTAGATGCAGATCGTGCAAGGTTCGATATAAGCGAGTACTAATATAGTTCAGGTGCATGCAAGATATTTGATAAGTGCAATAGTGTAGTTATTTTGTATATACTTTTTGTTGGACTTATCGACTCTTTGTTGTTAATATCAGTTGAATAACCCCTCTTTTTGTTGTAAATACGTTTAATTGCATTTTGTGTACATATTATATCATTTGATTAGTTTTGTATATGTTTTATAGGTATTTGAGCATGGTTGGAGCAATGAGGAATAAAAGCTCCAAGATGCATTTTTGGATCAATAAAGGAATAAGGCGAAAGACTGGAGCCATTGGAGGTTATGCAGGAAAGAAGTAGAAGTTGATGGACTGTCATGGATCGCCAGACGAAATTCCTATCACCGGACGACATTGGGCGAAAAGACCAATTTTGATGTTGCCTCTACCTTGCTTTGTGTCTTGGTCGCCAGGAAAAAATAAAGAGAGTCGTCGGGCGAAGAAGTGTGTCACCGGGCGATGTTAGATATTTGTTTCAGTTGAGGACATGGTGTAGTCTGGGCCACATATATAGAAGCTATCGTCGGACGACGCTTTTATGTCATTGGGCGATGCATGCAAATCATAATTTTGCTATATTTTCTGTAGTTGTTTAGGTATTGGCTTGCATTTTTGGTAAAACCCAAGTGTATGTGTGAATGTCATAACTGATGTCATAACATTCTAGTTTAGTTTGTACTGATTCATTAGGTACCTTTGCAGAAAAATATTGTCATTCAGGTACTGATGATTATAAGTGTGTATCTGAGCATTTTGCAAAATGATCACATTTTCCTAAATCAGTAGACAGGTTTCTCAGATGTTAAGACATCCTGTTCTGAACTAACAGGTATGCAGGTTAGTTAAATTCTGAGTTTTTTCAGGAAAATAACTCAGTCTTTCCAGAACAGAATCCTGCGTTTTCTTTGGGTTAACCTAGCTCAACCCTAACCTGGTTAATAAAGTCCTGTGACCTAGTCTTAAGGTCAAACGGAATTAACCCTAGGTTTTTGTGGAAACCCTAACTGAAGTTGCAGCTGCTATATATTCAACAGAGCTGCTGTTTTGCAAGGAATCCCTTTTTGGTCAGAAGATCATTTGTAAACTGTATAGGTTTAATTATTGTACTCCAAGCAATTATCATTGTGATAAGTGACTTGGAATAGGTTTTTAATTGTAAGGGTTGTGTAGCACTCAAAGCTTTGAAGAAAGAGTGTTTGAATGTTTCTTGACTAAAGCTGTGAAGCAGAGTCAAGTTAGTTGTGTGCATCACTCAAAGCTGTGAAGCAAGAGTGGTTGTGTTGCTTGATTAAAAAGCTGTGAAGCTTAATCAAGTGTATGTTTTTTAAGAGTGTCTTCATCAATTCATTAGTCAATTTTTTTTATGTATCACTGCTGTGATTGAGGGAGAGTGAGTAGGAACTCAGGTTTAAGTTGTACTTAGATTGAAATTGCATTGGGTAGGTCTTAAGTGAAGGAGATAAACTGGTTGGTTTATTCCTGAATTAACATCTCTTATAGTGGATTTCCTCCCTGGCTTGGTAGCCCCCAGAGTAGGTGTTGTTGCACACTGAACTGGGTAAACAATTGACTGTGTTCTTTATTGTTTTTGTATTTACTGTCATATAGTAAGTCAGATACGGTGTCATAACATTGAACGTGACATTGAGTATCTGCAGCCAGAATTTCAATTGGCATCAGAGCAGGCACCCTTCCTGTATTACTGGGTGAGATCTAGGGATATCACTTTCTGGCACTATGGACAAAGAAGGAGTTTTTGGAAATAGACCACCCATTCTGGATGGAACTAATTATGACTACTGGAAACCTCGTATGATTGCCTTCTTAAAATCTCTGGACAAAAAGGCTTGGAGAGCTGCTGACGAAGGATGGATCCATCCCACCATAACTGAGAAAGATGGGACAATTAGTCTGAAGCCTGAGGAAGATTGGAGTAAAGAAGAAGATGAGTTAGCCCTGGGAAATTCCAAAGCTTTAAATGCCTTGTTCAATGGAATTGATAGAAACATTTTCAGACTAGTACATCAATATGAACTGGCCAAGGAAGTTTGGGACACTCTCAAAACTACTCATGAGGGCACTTCCAAAGTAAAAATGTCAAGGCTTCAGATGTTGACTACCAAGTTTGAGAATCTAAAAATGATGGAAGATGAAACCATTCATGAGTTTCACATGAACATCTTGGAGATTGCCAACACCTCAGGAGCACTGGGAGAAAAGATGTCAGAAGAAAAACTGGTGAGGAAGATTCTCAGATCCTTGCCTAAAAGATTTGCAATGAAGGTAACTGCCATAGAGGAAGCCCAGGACATTAGCAAGTTGAAAGTGGATGAACTTATTGGGTCTCTTCAGACTTTTGAGATGGGGATCACTGATAATGGTGACAAGAAGAACAAAAGCATAGCACTTGTATCCAACACTGATGTTGAAAACAAGGAGGATGAAGAAGAAAATATTTCAGAAGCTATTGCCATGCTTGGAAGACAGTTCAACAAGCTCATCAAAAGAATGGATCCAAAGTCAAGGTCTAATGTTCATAACATTCCCTCTGACATTGACAGTTCCAGCAGAAGACCAAGGTCATAAGAAAAGGGAAACCAAGGCAGAGGTATTCAATGCCATGGTTGTGAAGGATATGGACATATTCGAGCTGAATGTCCTACCTTTCTTAAGAAACAAAAGAAAGGAATGACTGTTACTTGGTCTGACTATGATTCAGAAAGTAATTCTGAAGAAGAATCTGCCAAACTAGTTACTGCTCTAACTAGTGTTTGTACCTCTGAAAGTGACACTAGTGATGAAGAAGTGACATTTGAAGAACTGGCTGATACCTACAAGAAATTGTGTATCAGAAGTGCTAAAGTCTGTGTGCAGAATGAGAAACAATCAAAACTCATTATAAAGCTGGAGGCTGAAAAAAGGGCAGATCTTGAAACTATAAGTCACCTAGAAGGGGAAGTTCAATTACTGAACTCACAACTGAACCAAATGACAAAATCTGTCAATATGTTGACCAATGGATCAGATAAATTGGAAGAGATCCTTCAAGTTGGACAAAATGTGGGAAACAAATCTGGTCTAGGATTTGTGGAAGCTAAGAAATCTGGTGCAGACAAGAAGATCAGGCATGTTAAACAATTGTCAAAGCAGATGTCTCAACACAACTCTCAACATCAGAAATACATGAAGAAAAAATACCAAAGATGGAGATGTCATCATTGTGGGAGGTATGGACACATAAAGCCCTTCTGCTTCAAATTGCATGGATACCCTAACTCAGGTGCTAAACCTAAGCCAAAAAGGGTACCACATACTCCTCATTGGAAGAAAAAGGCTACTACCCTGATAGCCCATACTTCCCTGAGAGTGTCTGCAAAGGAAGGCTGGTACTTTGACAGTGGATGTTCCAGACACATGACTGGAATCAAAAATCTCCTCAATAATGTTAAGCCTCACACCACTAGTTTTGTGACCTTTGGAGATGGTGCTAAAGGTGAAATCAAAGGAGTTGGTAATTTGGACTGCCCTGGAGTTCCAAGTCTGAATAAAGTACTGCTGGTAAAAGGGCTGACTGCTAATCTCATTAGTATCAGTCAATTATGTGATCTAGGATTCAAGGTCAACTTCTCAAAATCTGAATGTCTAGTAATTAATGAAAAACTAGAAGTTGTAATGAGAGGAATCAGATCCAAAGACAACTGCTACTTGTGGCAGCCTGAGAACACTGATAACTCCACTATGTGTCCAATTACCAAAGAAGAAAAGATGAAACTGTGGCAGCATAAGCTTGGTCATCTTCATCTAAGAAGAATGAAAATAGCTATCTCTATGGAAGCAGTCAGAAGGACTCCAAAACTACAGGTTGATAATGTCTGTGATGTGGAAAATAAACTCGAAGAAGGATGTGTTGTCAGAACCATAAGTTATCGTGACAAGGATGATGGAAATAACAAGTCTAATAAATTCTGTTTCCCTGAAGAAATGAGGCTTGAAGTCTCCTCTCCTATAACTCTCCATCAAAATGGACTGGACAAAAAGAAAATCATTCAAGAATCAACCAGAACTATGATTCATATCAAAAGAATGCCTTCCCAACTCTGTGCGGAAATAGTTGCTGCAAGGAATAACTGTCCTCAAAATATCTGGTCAAAACAGATGCTCACTGAGTATAATGTCTCACAAGATGTTGTAACATTGTGTTGTGACAATCTGAATACAATCAATATTTCCTTGAACCCTATTCAGCATAACAGGAACAAGCACATTGACTTTGTAGAGAAGAAGTCATTTAAACTGGAACATGGTATCTTTAAGCTTCAGCTGACTGATTCTTCTACCAAGGCTCTTGTTGGAAATAAACTTGAAAACTTGAGGGGCAGGTTGGGTATTTACCAACATGAGAAATTATAGCAATTAATTTTGCTTAAAACAAGGGTTGAAGGAGTTAATTTTATTAAGTCTATTTTTAGTGGGTTAATCATATGCTTTCCCAATTCTTTCAAAATCCTTAAGAAGTTGAAAAGACTCTTTTTTGCCTCCTACCTCTCTCGTCTTTGCAACCTGTTCCCTCCTCTCAATCAAAGATTTTTCTCAAATTGCCACTGGTACTCAAAGTCAATCAAAATGTCTCAGACATCATCTTCAACCAAGGAGACTTCATCATCCTCATCATCCTCATCATCTGACCAAGACTCTAGAGCAATCACCACATGCATAGAATCTTAAGTTCTTGAGGTCACTCCACTCAGAGAGATGGCAACTGACCCAGCCAAAGTCAAAAAGCTAAGAACTAGACATGCAGGAAGAGCTCAAGCTGCAGCCTCTGGTAATCCTTCTCATCCTTCTTCTTCTGTACCAAATAGAGAAGGATCAGTTCAAGTTCATCAAGCTATTGCTAGGCTTGTTACTAGTATTCTAAGCGGAAACCAACCTGTACCTGGGATCTCTGTCCCTTTAAATCAATTAGAAAGCCCAAATGTGGACGTCTCTGAGAATGTAGATGTCTCTGAGAATGTTGTGACACAAAAAGACAACATTCAGAACCCTTCAGAAAAGACTGCTGATCCACCTATCATTGATGTGGATGAGGATTACTCAGATAATGATCTGATTGCCAATGTAAACCCTAACATAGCTAGGAGATTGATGAAAAGAAAGGGTAATCAGAATAATAAACCTGCTGTTAAGAAATCCAAGGCTGAAGGCATGGCTGAGAAAAGTATTCAGACAAAAGAGAAGAAGACCCAGGTGCAGACTGCTAGACAACCACTTTCAAAGAAGAGAAAAGAACCTGAATCTTCTGATTCTGATGAGGAATCAGAATTTGAGATTGATGCTGAAGAAATTCCTATCAGAAGGAAGCTCCCCTCCAGCAAAATTGCTAGAGTGCCTGAAGTCCCAACAGACAACATCTCTTTTCATCATCCTGACAATGCAAACAGATGGAAGTATGTTTGCTTAAAGAGAATAGCTTTAGAAAGAGAACTCAACAATGATGCCTTGGAGTGCAAAGACATCATGAACCTGATCAAGAATGCTGGACTGATGAAGACAGTGATAAAATTTAACAAGTGTTATGAAAATCTGGTCAAGGAGTTTGTAGTGAACTTGTCTAATGATTGTGCTGATGGAAGGTCAGCTGACTTTGAAAGTGTTTTTGTTAGAGGAAGAAGGGTTAAGTTCTCTCCATCAGAAATTAACAGGTTTCTTGGAAGAACAAATGAGGATTGTCCTGATCTGGAGGCCATTGACAATGAAGTTTGTCAAACCATCACAACCAGGCAAGTGAAGTGCTGGCCCTTGAAAGGCAAGCTGAATGCCAGCAAACTCAGCATGAAATTTGCCATCCTGCACAAGATAGGTGCAGCCAACTGGGTACCTACAAATCATAAATCAACTATCTCCACAGGATTGGGGAGATTTATTTATGCTGTGGGAACCAAGACTGCTTTTGACTATGGCAGGTACATCTTTGAACAAACTTTAAAACATGCTGGTAGTTATGCTGTCAAAGGACCAATCGCCTTTCCCTCCCTCCTTTGTGGAATTATCCTTGCACAATACCCTGATATCCTGGTGGCAAGAGATACAGCCTGCAAAAGAGCTCCTGCCCTTGGCTTGCACTACAAACTGTTTCAGGGATCTCATGCTCCAGATATTGTCATAACATCAGCTGAGACATCGTCTGTGAAGACCCAGTCAAAGACATCTGATGTCATAGCTATTTTAAAAGAGACCTGCAAAGAGCTGGAAGCTAGGAAAAAGACCCTAGAAATCCTAATTACCAGGTTAGAAAAGGAGGAAGCTGAAGGAAACAGAAGGGAAGAAGGTGTAGAAGCTGAAGGTCATCTCAACATTGAAGAAACTAGCTCTTCTGAGTCTGATGACAGTGCTTAAAGGTTGGTTGTTGTTTGGTGGTGTTGCTGGTTGGTGCGGATATCTGGTGGAGTTTGGAAGTGTGTTCAGTTTTTTTCTGCTGCTGCTCTTATTATTTGTTTTGGATAACTGTATAATCTTTATGAACATGTATCTTTGGCCCATTTATGGCTAAAGAGGGGGAGAATATTTTGGTACTTCTTAATTAGTACTTGTTCAATTAGACATTCTATTTTTCTGCAGTCATTTCTTTCTGCTGCTATCTATCTCTGATTGCTTAGGGTCTTTAGCCAAAAATCTGCCAAAGGGGGAGTTTGTAGTTATTTAGGTATTGGCTTTCATTTTTGGTAAAACCCAAGTGTATGTGTGAATGTCATGATTGATGTCATAACATTCTAGTTTAGTTTGTACTGATTCATTAGGTACCTTTGCAGAAAAATATTGTCATTCAGGTACTGATGATTATAAGTGTGTATCTGAGCATTTTGCAAAATGATCACATTTTCCTAAATCAGTAGACAGGTTTCTCAGATGTCATAACAGATGTTAAGACATCCTGTTCTGAACTAACAGGTATGCAAGTTAGTTAAATTCTGAGTTTTTTCAGGAAAATAACTCAGTCTTTCCAGAATAGAATCCTGCGTTTTCTTTGGGTTAACCTAGCTCAACCCTAACCTGGTTAATAAAGTCCTGTGACCTAGTCTTAAGGTCAAACGGAATTAACCCTAGGTTTTTGTGGAAACCCTAACTGAAGTTGCAGCTGCTATATATTCAACAGAGCTGCTGTTTTGCAAGGAATCCCTTTTTGGTCAGAAGATCATTTGTAAACTGTATAGGTTTAATTATTGTACTCCAAGCAATTATCATTGTGATAAGTGACTTGGAATAGGTTTTTAATTGTAAGGGTTGTGTAGCACTCAAAGCTTTGAAGAAAGAGTGTTTGAATGTTTCTTGACTAAAGCTGTGAAGCAGAGTCAAGTTAGTTGTGTGCATCACTCAAAGCTGTGAAGCAAGAGTGGTTGTGTTGCTTGATTAAAAAGCTGTGAAGCTTAATCAAGTGTATGTTTTTGAAGAGTGTCTTCATCAATTCATTAGTCAATTTGTTTTATGTATCACTGCTGTGATTGAGGGGGAGTGAGTAGGAACTCAGGTTTAAGTTGTACTTAGATTGAAATTGCATTGGGTAGGTCTTAAGTGAAGGAGATAAACTGGTTGGTTTATTCCTGAATTAACATCTCTTATAGTGGATTTCCTCCCTGGCTTGGTAGCCCCCAGAGTAGGTGTTGTTGCACACTGAACTGGGTAAACAATTGACTGTGTTCTTTATTGTTTTTGTATTTACTGTCATATAGTAAGTCAGATACGGTGTCATAACATTGAACGTGACATTGAGTATCTGCAGCCAGAATTTCATTTTCCTTTTCATTTCATTTGGAGGGGGGGGTGGTTTTGGAGGTGATTTTTGTTCTCCCAATTCCATCCACCTCATTTTTGTAGTGGATTAGCTTAGATAACAATACTAGAGCTTTGCTTATGGATGATTGGAGGTGGATTTCTCATTGTCCGGTGCTGACAAAACGGGAGATTTGTGGTTTATATCTTCTCCTCTCTATGTATTTATCTTTTGTTGGGTTTTGTATGTATATTTACTTTGATCTTATGTATATTTGTCACCCATGGCGTTATATTAAATTTGCTTTATAAATCTGTGTCGATTGTTATCTTAGATTTTTACTTTGTGCTAGGGATTTGAGTTGTTATAGACATATACTGCTTAGATTCTTATCTAGGATGATTATATGTTAGTTTCTGAACTCTAGAGATAGATTTAGATCTGACATCTACTTGGGTATTAGAGCTTAATGCCTCTGTATGGTTGTGTTGTGCTGAGAGATCATCAGTGTGATTACATAGTTGTCTTATGTGTTGTTGAGGAGGTAGAGAGATCATTTCCTTGGTGATACATTCGGTCTCTCGATTTGAGTTAGAAATGACTTAGGTTGTGAGTGATACGTAGTGACATTAATGAGTATTGTTAGGTTAAATATAACTGGTCGGTAAATTTAAGTCTGTGATGAGTAGATTATATGCAGGCTTGATAAGTTCTTCCTTAGTTTTTTCTTTTGTTTACATTTATTTTCTATTGATACTTTTCTATATAATTCTATCCCTAAACTCATTAACAAATGATTTGTCGAACAATAATTCAATAACCAATCTCTGTGGACATGATACGATATAACATATATCACCCGATAAATTAATAACTTACTTTTGCTTGCCGTCATACTGCTGCAACAAAACGGCACCGTTGTCGGGGATTGGTTTTATTGTTTTCGCATTGCGATAATTCTTTTGTTTTTGAGTTTTGTATTTAATGTATATGTTGTATATAAATTGTATATTAACTTGTATATGATACTTGTGCGTATATGTGTTTTTCTTTGTTTTCACGTATTGTTGTGAATTGTCTCGTTTTTGTAACGTTTATTGTGTGATTGTTAGGACACTTTCTTTAGGTTTGTGCAATGTGACAATACCATGGCATGACAAGAGGAGGTTACTAGCTTGCACAATAAAGGCGTCGAGCTTACGACGTAAAACAAGCATGTTTTGTTCCTATTCGTTTATGTATGTGTTGACTTGTTTTATAACAAGTTGAAATTGGACCTGTTTTAAATTTTCAAATCTTCACTTTTCAACTTGTTAACTCACTTTCACCCGTTTGTTTCGTTATGTCAGTTGAGTTTTTTTTCTTCGAAAGCTTGTCATGTTTAGCTTGAGGAAGTTTGTTAAAAGTTTGTAAATATTGTATGTTTTGTGTAGTTATGTAGTAATTAGCTTTAGTGTTATTTTTCTAATTCTTTTGTTGTTGTTTGGACTCAAGTTTTTATCCGGTAGCTTGTAGAATATTGAGGTGATTTGTCAAGTTTGATCGTTTCGACTTGCGAATGCGTGGTAACGATTTTTGTTAAAGTTTTGTACACGTTCGAGGTATGTGATTATCGCTCTATATACTTTGACATATTCATGATACTTAGACTTTTTTACAATTTTTATGCCATTCATTCTTTTGTATACTTTTTCATTTATGAGTTACTTTAGTTTCCACCCTTTTTGTGAGGTAGCTTTCCATTCTTCACATATGCTGGAGGCCACAATTCTTGTTTTATTGGATTTTATTATGATTAATCTTTTGTTTTGTTTTGATTATATGAATGCAAGAAAAGTATCAAGGCATTTTTGTTTGATTTTGAGCACAACTACCTAGCCAAATAGTTAATCCACCTTGTGAGTGTGTGATCATTAGTAACTCCTTTGAGCTTTTTTTCGATATCCATGTTATATTTGCTAAATGCTTGTCTATGAGTGTTTAGTTCATCTTTTTGTATGGACATTGATTCTTTTTTTCTTGATCCCTCAACTATGATTTATAGTTTGAATTTTTCCTTGCCTTAGAAATTAGGGAGTATTCATATTATGATAATGGTTGAATTCAAGTTGGGGAGATGAATGTTTATATGCTTATGTTGTGATTGCTATGAGGTTAAAGAAAAGAAAGAAAGATAAAAAAAGTGATAGAAAAGAAAGGAAAATAATCAAAAAGCTTTGAAAGAAAAGAGTATGTAATAATGTTGTGTTAATAAGTGATGTGTGTTGGTGTGAAACTTATGATAAAGAAGAAGTTTGATTGAAATTCTATTGTTTGAAACTTTGTGAAAGTAATTACTCCCTTAGGTTTAGGCAAGTTTTTGTTTCGATTAACTTTAGGACTTATCACTTGTTTGTTAACCAAGCCACATTACAACCTTGAAAAGCCCTTGAGATTCTTGCTTTTATATTTTCAATGTAAATTTTTGGATGAATGCATAATTTAGTCTATTGTTTGCAAGATTGTTGGATGAGTGTAAATACCCCCATTTTTGTGTGTTTTTCATCTACCGATGATTGTGTTTGCTATGTGTGATTCATTTGTGAACTAGTATTGTTTTATAATGTTTGGCATGATTTTTGTATTTAGCACTTGTTTCGTGTTTATATTATAGTCATAGTTTAGTGGTAAGTATTTACTTTGTGTGTACTGTTTTTCATTTGAACCATTGCATTTGTTTTCCGTTTTCAAAAACCTGTTGATTCGTGATTCTTTGATTTATCATTCTTTGTTCTTTGGGTTATTTGACTTTGTTTGAGGACAAACAATGATTCAAGTTAGGGAGAGTTTGATAAGTGCAATAGTGTAGTTATTATACTTTTTGTTGCACTTATAAACTCTTTGTTGTTAATATTAGTTGAATAACCCCGCTTTTTATTGTAAATACGTTTAATGCGTTTTATGTACATATTGTATCAGTTTATTAGTTTTGTATATGTTTTGTAGGTATTTGAGCATGGTTGAAGCAATGAGGAATAAAAACTCCAAGATGTATTTTTGGATAAGTAAAGGAATAAGGCGAAAGATTGGAGCCATTAGAGGTTATGCAGGAAAGCAACAGAAGTTGCTGAACTATCATGGATCGTCGGGCGACATTGGGCGAAAAGACCAATTTTGATGTTGCCTCTGCCTTGCTCGCGTCTCGGTCGCCAGGCGAAAATAATGAGAGTTGTCGAGCGAAGTAGTGTATCACCGGACGACGTTAGATATTTGTTTCAGTTAAGGATGTGGCGCAGTCTAGGCCAAGTATATATAAGCCATCACCGGGTGACGCTTTTATATCGTCGGACGATGCGTGCAGACCAGAATTTTGCTATATTTTCCTTTTCATTTCATTTGGAGGGGGATGATTTGGGGGGTGATTTTTTTTCTCCCAATTCCATCCACCTCAGTTTTATAGTGAATTAGCTTAAATAACAACACTAGGGCTTTACTTATGGATGATTGGAGGTGGATTTCTCATTGACCGACACCGACAAACTGGAATATTTGTGGTTTATCTCTTTTCCTCTCTATGTATTTCTCTATTGTTGAGTTTTGTATGTATATTTACTTTGAACTTATGTATATTTATCGTCCATGGTGTTATATTAAATTTGCTTTACAAATCTATGTCGATTGTTATCTTAGATTTTTGCTCTGTGCTAGGGATTTGAGTTGTTATAGACATATACTATTTAAATTCTGATCTAGGATGATTATCTGTTAGTTTATGAACTCTAGAGATAGATCTAGAGCTGACATCTACTTGGGTATCATAGCTTATTGCGTTTGTGTGATTGTGTTGTGCTGAGAGATCGTTAGTGCGATTACATAGTTGTTTTCTATGTTATTGAGGAGGTAGAGAGATCATTTCCTTGGTGATACAGTCAATCTCTCGATTTGGGTTAGAAATGATTTAGGTTGTGAGTGATACATAGTGACATTGATGAGTATTGTTAGGTTGAATGTAACTGATCGATATATTTAAGTATGTAATGAGTAGATTATATGCAGGCTTGATAAGTTCTTCCTTAGTTTTTTCTTTTGTTTACATTTATTTTCTGTTGATACTTTTCTATACCATTCTATCCCCAAACTCATTAACGAATGATTTGTCGAACAAAAATTCAATAACCAATCTCTGTGAACACGATACGATATAACTTATATCACCCGATAAATTAATAGTTTATTTTTTGCTTGCCGCCATACCGCTGCAACAATATTCTTAAAAATCATCTTGTCTCAACTCTGCTTATTATAACTTCATCCCATATTGATTAGAGGTATCTTGAGTACTTGGAACATATTTTGTATCCTGAGAACCGAGACACTCAAATCTCCATGGTTGGGAAACAATACATAGATTCATGATGTAGAATTATAGAATATTACATTCACATTTGATTCTCACACAAGAAGGATAAACTTCTATGCTATTTGAGGACGAAGTCATGGTAAAAGATGCTGAGAAGGAAGATAAAGGGTGAAAATGCAAGTAGTCTGGTAGTTTGCTCCCTGCATATGAGCGTATCCGATCCTTGATGAGATCATAATGTGCATGATTGAGTCCAATAAAAAAATAAATACTTTTTCTAGTCTATTATCTTGTTTGTATTTGATTGATATTTTTAATTATTCACAATTTATTATCAGTGTTTGACATGTAAGATATTGTTAACTTTCATCTAATTTTGTAAAGTGTTATAATTCATTATGTCTATAAATCAAAAAAGATACACTTTAGATTTTAAAATATAAAATATATTTTTGTCAATTCTGAATTTTTTATAAATTACTTAAAGGGTGGAAAAGAAAAACTCTGATTTGCTAAAGAAAAGAAATGCAGCGTGCAATGTGATTGTATTTGAAAAACTCTTTTCCTTTCTCAAACTAAAAAGTTCTAGAATTTTATATCATCCACATATGGGTAAAATAAGAGTCATTCATGATGTTTGAGGTGTGTGCCTCTCCTGCTCTCTCTCTCTCTCTCATGCTTTTGGTCCTGCTCCTATGTTAGCCATGGAATTGTGACAAGTGTCCTCTTTTTAAGGAAGTCTTATGATGGGGCCATCTCTCCCACGTGCGGAGCACATGCTCTATCTTGTTGTTTTTCATTTAAGACCTCTCATGCGTCCTACATAATTGCAACACACTTTGCCAAGATCAATTGTAAAGCGCGAACCTAAACTATTTATGACAAACAATGTTGTTTCAAAGAACTTGAGTAGAAAACATAATTTAAACAATTAATATCTGGGACATTTTGCTCACAACAATGATGCCTTACCACCAAGTCACATGTGTTACTTGTTAAATATTTACAATTCATTGTTAATAGTTGAGATATTTAATATTTACTAATAGAAAGGCATTACAAATATTTAAAATATTAATAGTTGAGATATTTAATATTTAATATGTAATATTTAATATTTAATATTTAATATTCATTATATATAAATGTATTGTAAATATTTAACAAGTGGTTCGACACCTCTTAGGAGTAGTTTTTGAAAGGTTTATCATTTAGTATTTAGGGACTAAAATCAAAAAATAAATATAACGATCAAAATGAAAAAAAGTCACTCCACCTGAAATAAAAAAAGAAAAACGAAAATAAGAAGCATGTCAATTTAATAAATATTTACTGAATCAACGTTTTTATAATGGATCATTGACGTTAAGGACCAACACCAACAATAATGTGAGATAAAGAGAGTTGGAAAAAAAAAAGATATAAAGACTAAAATAAAAAATGCGATAACTTAGATAAATCAAAAAATTATTTAAGCCTTTAAGCTAATACTATTTTCCTCATAACGAATGTCTCAATTTTTCAAGTTGTCTAATAAGAAAAAAAGTTAAAAAGATGAAAGGGAACGTGATGGTGCATGCATAAAATCCAAAGAAAATAGACAAGTGAAACAGTATGAGAAAGAGATAGGAGTAAGAACTTGTATATGAAAATGCAACATTAATTAAACAAGTACACAAGCTACTTGACATAACAAAGTTAGGAACAGTCTTTGATTCTTTCTAACACTGAAAAGACCATCTTAATTTGATATAGACATTAATTTGTACACGATGCTTGAAGTCTAATCTGCTTATTGAATTTCTGAATAAACTCTTCCACTCTCTTATTAAGATCCTCATTTGACATCATTGAAAACTCATTTTCTTCTTCTACTTTTGGTTCTATCTTCATAGAATCTAACCTTGTAACTGAATTCTTCCTTTCATTAATCACAACATGTTTGGCTCTATTGTGTCTATAAGATTTACTTCTTTGGAAAATTGATCTTGTAGGAAACTTTTCTTTCTCTTCATGTTCCTTATGACCAATATCATCATCTACATGCAAATGAAGTGTTGAGTATTTCTTCTCATAATTAGTACTATCATCACTAGTACGTTTCTTTGGTTGATTGTGTAACACAATTTCCAACACACGTTGAGGAACAATTGTGTCTTTCTTAACATGTTCTAGCTCTAGTTTTGGATTGATAATGCATTGTTTATCAACTTGTTCAACTTCAACATATGTGTTGGGAATTGATGAGACATAGTTTCTAGTTTCATGACTATATTTTACATACTCTTCATGGAGATGTTCTTGTTTTTGTTTGGAAGAAGAGAATGCTTCATAGTCAATAGCTATGATGAGGATTAAGGTGTTGGAAATGACAAACCAAAAGATATTGTTGTTTAATAGAGAAGAAGGAGAAAGGTTGAAGATATAGAAGATACATATGTAGATGAAAAGAGAGAAAATAGAAGCAAAGAAAGATAAATTATTTGCCTTATTATAGCTACTACTATGATTTTTTAGTTTCTTGTTTTTCACACAATCTTCATCTAGATATGGTGGCTTGGCCATAATTTAAGGCTAGAAAGAATGAGAGTGTATCTATGAAGATTGAGGTTTTGTGGGAGTAGGAAATTAGTTATGAAATAGAGCTTATATATGTGGTTAGATTATTATTATTTGATTGAATATATGTCAAATGATTGATACTATGCATTTACTAATATACCCTCTTCTCTCTCTCTTGTGGCAAGTTTTCCTTCTCATGTTATTTGAATAATGATCCAATGAATTAAAAACATGCCACCTATATAACATGGTGAATAATTAAAATCTATCTTCGATTCAACTGTATTTTGTTGGAGTTTTCCTATTGCTAGACCACATGAATGTGATAACTATGTTAATTATTTTAGCCATGTTATGCAAATGAATGTGATAATTAATATAACTAATAGTGAAATCACAAGGAAGATAAATGATATGTATAATAATTGGAACATGATTAAAGGTTACTTTTAGGTGTCTATTTTTTTGCTACCTTTTCTCTCAATTATTTTGCGTGATAGATATGTATGTAACAAGTAAGGATTATTATTATATGCATGAAAGTGAAAAGAAAAGGAACAATGGTGAAGTCAAAATAAAATATGATAAATGTCATCATGATAAGTTGGTATTGTTTTGCGGAGCAAAGTGTCTGCCAAGTCTTGATTAAGCTCTAATGATTGTCATTAATTGAATAAATAATTCAATTTAATAATTCCTCAAACATATTTATGCGCCAACAAGGCCACCAAACCTACATTTCTACAAGGAAAGCAAAAAGTTAATTTTATAAGTTATTAAGATCGATAATATCATCTATAAATCTTATCGCAATTGTAAAAAGAAGGTTGATATAAACATCATAGTTTAAATTTTGGCTCTCACGATTGTGTAATATGTTTTTAAGTAATTATTATCACTTTGTTTATTGATAAAAAAAGAAGCCAATTTATTACCTTAGTTATGACTCCAATATAAAATATAAGTATTTTGATTGTAATGGTAATTAAGAGTGAATGCATCCTCTTAATTAGGTGTTTATGTGGTAATGGGAGCTTGATATATTGTTCTTCCTAATCCTTAAACACGTGTATTTTGTGTTCTAGTATCATTATGTGGTTGGAGTGTTTTGAAAAATGCCAGGAGCAGGAGAAAAATAGACAGATGTTTCAAGATCACAAGAGAAAAGTCATTGTTTTTAAGAAAAATCTAAAGACATTAAATATATGAATAATATCTCATATATATATATATATATATATATATATATATATATATATATATATATATATATATATATATATATATATATATATATATATATATATATATATATATATTAAACTTTCAACTCATTTGTAGTCGATGTAAGATTAACAATTCATAATCGAACAAAAAGAATCTCTTTTACAAGTGAGATTTTTCCACATCATATTACAAGACCTAATACTAGAATCTCCTCCCGATTAAAGTCGAAATAGAGCTCAAATACCACTTATTAGGGAGTATAGAGGAGTATCAAGAGCAACAAAGAACCAATATCCATATCATTAGATATATGAGTCATCTCTTTATATATTTATTCAATTTATTTAATTTATTTTCGATGCAATACTTAACCGCGCACACTTGAACCTAATATTCTCTGCACGAGTCAGAGTCTTCCACATCATATAATAGAATCTAATATTAGAGTGTATTTTTTCTCCCCACTAAGCCGAACCAAGACTTTGATATCACCTGATTGGATGTTTGATTGGATGTCAGTGAAACATTAGAAATCAATGCTCAATGACTACTAGAGAGAGAGAGACATCATGACCAAAACCTCAAGGCATAAGGTATACGCGTCTCTTTTATATATCCAATATTCAATCTATTCATAGTCAATGTAAGACTAACCACTTACAATTGAATCCATCATATTATATATCTTTTTCTTTAATCGACCTTTTTGATAGATCAATGTCATTCATGAATTTTTCTTAGATAAATATTTCTTGCACTTCGTGTTTTTATAATATTATATAACTTTTCTATAAAATAGTAATGGTCTTTACCTTTTTCTTTAACTCCAATAAAAACTATATGCATAACAATTGTTTGAAAATTTGAAAGATCATCAGAGCAAAAACAAACACTAAAACAAATAATTTGATTTATGACACATATCTTGTGTCGGTTGGTTGACAACCACTCTCTTTGTTAATTTAGAAAAATTAATACAACATTTTTTACAAACCGTCACGATAATTACCATAGGTGAACTAATAATAGGTGGAAAGTTGTGACGATTTAATGGCAAATTGCCCTCAGTTTTAATCTACGACACTTTCTTCACATGTCGTCGCATTTGCATCATGATTTTGTTATAACAAGCAACACATCTCCATTTTTACCGTTCTCACTTGCTCAAATTCACTTTCGTCATTCCTTCTTGCTGAAATTCACATTTGTTGTTCTTGCATCCCCAAATTCGTTTTTACAAATCCATTTTCTCTCGAAATATTAAAAAAAAACCTATCATTTTATTCAAATCCTCAAAGAAAACATTAAAACTTTAGTTTCAATTTTCAAATAGTTTTGATTTCAATCACATATGATTTTAATCAACTTTTTAAACATGTTCGATTTCAACTGATCTGTTCCTAAAATCTTAACATCAAAGAAAATATATTATAATATTTATAAAGATAATATAGTATTTAAAAAATATATCATATTCAAAATAATACAATTTTTTATTTTATTTATAATAAATATTATAAATTTTTAATTTTAATTTATTTTATTAAAAAAGTATGTTTAAAATTGGATAATCTGAAACTTATTTTTGATTAGGTTCGAGTAATAATCCAATTTTTAGATTAATTTAATAATTGATGTATCTAACTTATATATAGTCTAAATATATTATTTATTCAATGAATCTAAAATGTCTAAATTTTCTTATAAAAGAGAATGGAGGAAATATGTCACAATAAAGTTTTTTTGACTTAATTTAAAAAAATTTAAATTCATTAAAATCGATTAGCTTAAGATTAGATAGTCCATTTCAGACATTTATACTATTAAAAATAAAATTTTAAATGTCATCATCATCCTGATAAAGATATTTTTTTGACTATGGTGATAGATACTGTCTGCCTAGTTTTATTTTGTACTTATCATTGTCCTGAAGATTATTGAAATCACATGGCCAAAGGCTAAGCAATCAACTATTATTAAACTTGCTTAAAATATTATTATTGTGTTTGTGGGTCCTTATTTAGCAGTTTTTATTTATTTTGTTACACTCAAATTTTAACACATATAACCAAACAAATTAAATTTAAAACAATAATTTTTTAAAACTGTCTGTCTATCATGATTTTTTAAAACTGTAAAATTAAATTTCTAATATAAAATGGTTTTCTTACGTGATTATAATTACTGCTGCCACATAACCAAACAAATACTCATAAAAAAAATTGTCACATATAAAAGACACTAGAATTCTCCAAAAATAATAAAAAACACTTTATTCAAAAATTAAAAATGGTTGATATTCACTATAAAGTAACTATCAACCAGTTACGACCGCTAAATTATTTATTAAATTTAATTTTTATTCTGTATTAGAATAGAGAATTGGTTGCTGTAAAAAAAAAATAGGGAGCCTATCCAAAAAAAGAAAAGAAAAAAAATAGAGATTTAGTTAAAGATTGACGACGATCATCATGAAAAGAGATTTAAAAAAGATTTAAAAAGGTAGTGATAGTTCTCTGGTGATAAGAGAGAGTATTAATAATAAAGATTAATATTTTAACATTCAAGTCAGTATATGAATGAGTCAGAATTTTTTGAATATGTATGAAAAATATGTATTTGTGTGTGTAACTCTGAGTCACACTTATATAGAGAGAGGAAAACTATAATGGTCTCTCGTTAGCCGACGTGTGTTATATTCCAATTTTTATCCATAAGATCCTCTGTCATCTCATTATATCACAATACATCAAGATCATGCATAGTATATCATCGACTCTATGGTTACGGGATCCAAGAATTTATCCTTGACAAACTACAAAAACAAGTGTTCCGTTAGACAGGATAACAAAGCAGAAACTCAAGGTTTTCAGAATTTAAGTTCACTATGCGTATTTTTTTCCAAGCCTCTCATTCATTGAGTCATCAAGTCATCATCATGCCAAACTCTCAAGAGTTTCATCATGCTTTGAATTGCAAAGAAAATCAAGCGCTTCTGTTGATTAGGGACAGTTTGAACAAAAAATCAGTATTTCATGGTGCAACTTAAAAAATTCACAACTTGAGACCTAAAAATGGTTTGACAATGATTCTTCAGGCATTAGAACCGTCTTGAGATCTTCCCCAATTCATTTGTTCAGGTCAAAGGTTAAATTTTCAAGGAAGATCTTCAAAAGCGCAAAATACCTGAAAACATGTTATACAGTGGATTTGCTGGTCAATTGTTATTTCAGATGATAAAAAATTCATAACTTATGACTGGGAGATCATCTTGGGATGGCTCTTAGAGCATTTAAATCGTCTTGTTATTTTCTTCATTTCATATGTTCGGGTTAGAAACTGATTCGGTAAGGAAGATCTCCGGATTTGCGAATACTCTAAGACTGGTATCCTGAAACAATGTGTTGATCCATTGTTTATCAGATGATCAAAAATTCATAACTTTCATCCGATTTAATGTTTTTGAATGGTTCTTTGGGCATAAAATCCGTCTTGATATTATCCTCATTTCTTGTGTTTGGGTCAGAAGTTAATTTTGTGCGGAAGATCTCCAAAAGTGCGAATTACCTGGGAAAGTTGCACCCCGAAGTGGTTTTCTACTAGATTGTTTCTCGATATTGCAAAAATTGTAAATTTTTCGATTTTTATCGGTTTAGAACGATTCTCGAAGCATGAGATTACAAATTTTATTAGCTACAACTTTACTTCAGGCCCCGAGTTCGGATTATACTCTAAAGGTTTCAGTTTATGGCTCGCTTCCTAAAGTGTGCATGGAAACAAGCTGAAAAAGCCGTGCGACCTGAAACAATGGGTTTTCTGTGCCAAATCTCTCGCTATTAAAAAATCATAACTCTCTCGATTTTTATCGTATCATAGCGATTCTTTCAGCATGACGTTACAAATTTTGTCATCGACGATTTTTTTCATGTTTCATGTCAGGATTATGCACATAAAGTGATGACCTTGCGGATTTTCTCGGACTGCACACAAAAATAAGCTAAAAACAATTTGCACAGAGAGTTTTCTGTCAATCGTTTCTCGCCATTGCGAAATTCATAACACTAAATTTTTATTGTATCCGAGTGATTCTTTTGGCATTGCATCACAAATTTTGTTATCGACAATTTTGTTTCAGGTTTCGCGTCAGGATTATGCACCGAAGGTCATGAGATTATGGTTCGATCTCGAGCCGTACACCAAAATAAGGCAAAATTCTACATTTATTCAAAAATTCACTTGCCAAACAAGACTTAGGGGCTTGCCTATATATTTTTGAAATTCAAATCATAATCACTTTGGCTCTCACTATTCAAAAAACACTCTCAAGAACTCTATTCTCTCTCAATTCTCAAAGAAGAAAAGTCACAAAGTGGAAGCTCCCTCTCCTCCCAAAAAAAATTGCACCACCCTCTCTACTCTCTCTGACCACTGTGCTCCACCGACACTCTGCCACCACACGTCGGAATTCCCTCCGTCTTTGACCAGCTCCGCCATGCATACTCCCTCCTTCTTCGCAAGCTCCTCCATGCAAGTTTCACCATTTCTCCTTCTCTGATTCAATTTCTGGTCATCATTCGGTAACATTTATTGATTCAGTTACTTGATTTAATTGTTTCAAGAGATTTAATCAGTGAATTTCATATTAATTGATTTGTTCTTAAGTTGAATTTTTTGGATCTTGAATAATTGTTGTTGATGATGATAAAAACATGTTGAGTCGGATAATTAATTATTGAATTGGTGTGAATATTGAGAATCCGATTATTAATTGATGATGATTGTTGGCGTCGATTTATGGTGCGAATTTACTTGATTTTGGAGTTTTTGTGGAGAATTAATGTTGAATTCATGTATTGATGCAATTTTGAGTTTGATTTTATGATGATTTAATTGTTTCGACGTTGAAAATTTTGATCTGATTAATTGCATCAACACTTGAATAATTTTGTTTATGCTTGGATTTGAAACATTTATGTGAATTAATTGTTGCAATGCCTTTGTAATTTCCTAGTGACGTTACATGAACTGACAAGAATTTTGATGTATTCGATTGTGAGTTTTAAACTCGATTTTTGGTCAATTTGGGTTCATGTAGTGTTGCTGCCCGGAAAGTGTAAATGCATTGTAAATAGCATTGTAAATGCTGATTGATGCATACTTGAGCATATTTGTGTATTCGTTGATCATTGATGATGAGATTTATCATTTTCGACGCGATCTTTCGAGCAATTTTGTGATATGGTGTAGTGCCGCTCGGACATGATAAGTATGCATAAACGCGCATTTTAATTGTTGGTTAATGCATACGTAATCTTGCTTTGGTATTTGTTTGGTATTTGTATTGAGTTTTGACGATTTTTGATTGACTTCTTCTGCGGTTCATGAGATAACGGTGTTGCTGCCCGGTTTTTAATTTCCATGTTCCGATACTTATTTGGACTTGAATTCTTGGTAATTCAATATTATTTTTGAGTTGGGGATTGATGCATGAATTTTGCTTATGTTTTCTTGTTGTTCACTAACTCGTTTTGTGGTATGTGCAAGTTCCCAAAGGCATTGTTACATGACATGCGATGTTTGGATTATTTTAGGTTGCAGAAACTTGTTTCGTGCAGGACTATTAGCTTGATGCGACACACTTTCCGCATGTGATTTATTTTCACTCGGCCATGTCTTGATTCTTATATTGGATATCTCTTATTATCATTTCTCTTTTGCTTGGTGAAGCTTGCTTGAAGAGCGTCAGGTTTCTTTGCTTTGATATCTCTTTGCTACGAACATTATTATTCGTTTGGTATTGTTTCTGATTCTGTTTACAATCTGCATTGTATTTTCAATTCCCTGCCATGAGAAGTAGGAATAGAGATGAATTACTGAGAGTCCCTACTTTAGGTGGGAAAATCTGTTTAAAGTCCTCAAAGGAGGCAATGTTTGTATTTGTACAAATACAACAAAATGAGGCAATGTTTGTGTTTGTTTAAAGACCTCCAAAGAGGCAATTTTGCTAAAGTCCTCAAAGAAGGCAATTCCCCTCCCCTTTTACTTTATGCTTGTTATCGAGTCAATAAGTGGAGCTAAGGACTTGCAATCGGCCTCCACACTTCTAGCCCGTGTCGTTCTTAGCTTGCGTTATACTTTGATGCTCTGAACCATGCTTATTCTTGTCTATTGAGTCGAATAAAGTGGAAAGGGATCACAAACATCCCCCAGACTTTGTCATTCGCTTTGACGATGTCGGCTCACATTTTTTAAAACATTGACGCTTAGAGTTATTACTCGATATCGGTTCTTGAGAAAATCAAGTGGAAAAAGTTCCTTACTCCCACTTTGAAATCCATTGGATTCATTGTTTGTTGCTAGCTCGCACTTGATTCTTGTTTTGGTTTTGTTTTGACTTTGTTCCATTGCACTTGTATTTGTGTTTTTTTCCTTTAGATTGTTGCATGTTCCCTTAGGTTCGCTTGTTTCGTTTTTGATTCAAGTTAGACATTAGGATTGCTAACTATGCATGATAACTTAGGTAGAGATTCCCCTTTGTTATCCAAACTTTAGGACCATCATTGTATGATAATACTAGAGATAGAACTATGTTAGTCTCCTTTAAACTTTTTCTCTTCCCTTTTCGCATCATTAAAATAAATACTCATTTTCTTAAGAAAACTTCAAAACACTCTAACATTACTCAAATCCATTTTTCAAGGTAAAAAGCATCAACCAATGCAAACCTTTTTGTCTTCAGACCTTTTTTCTTTTAAAATCTTTTCATATAAGGACGTGTTAATTGCTTTGTACTACAATGCGTGAGTCTCCAAAGGTCGAGCTGTGGTAGAATACGAAATTTTAATTGTTCCTTAAAAACATACAACCAATCAAAATTTTTGAGATGAACTACGAGTGTCTTGATCTCTCACTGCACGAAGATGGTACGCAGGCACAAAAGTTTGCAACCGAGGCAGGCGCAACTAATAAAACCTTTTTCTTTGTATATACACTTTGCATACATGCATTTTTTCCTTAGCTTGTAAGCTTTATATATGAATACACCCTTTGATTAGAACAACAAGAGTGGATCCCGTAGAGTACCACATGCATAAGGGGTGCTGATATCTTCCCCTTGTGTAATCGACTCCCGTACTCGATCTCTCGGTCACAAGATCGTGACTTCTTCTTTCTCTTGTTTGTCTTCGATGATTTTCCTTTCCCTTCTATGGGATAAATAAATATTCGATGGAGACTTCATTGATTTTCTCTCGATGATTTTCTGCCAGTTCCTTCAGCTGGCGATTTCACTGAAGATACATTGACCAATTGCTGGTCCATCCTGGAGTCAGTCCTAGATTTTGTGGTTTTGTTTCTTTGGTTGTTTATCTTTATGCTTTATAGTTTATTCATCTGTACATGTTTAGCTAAGCATATGTATGCGTTGCATTTTACCTCTTTTCATATACTTGTTATTACTGCTGTGCTGGATTTTCTGTGTATCTTGATGGGTGGGTGTTACTATTAAGGTAAAAGGCCCAGTACCCAGGCCAGAGTTGTAAACCAATAGGAACACTTAGAAATAGAGTGGAGTCATGACGACTACTAGACGTAGGTCCATACTAGTGTGGTCATGTGTGCCATGCTCAGACGAGGTCTAATTGGGGAACTATCATTATCAAATAGGTGTTACGATGATAGTTTCTCCAAGCGGACTGACGACTCTGAGTTACAATTGACCTTACCCTGACCTAGTCTTTACCCGTGAGTGGGGAAGGAATGATTTTTACAGGTATAAATGGTGACTATATGTTTTGATGGTGACCGTATATTCTGGTGAATTGGGTTTCTTTGGTTTATGTTCCAGACCTTTGATCTTAGTATTCTCGGCATATTTGGAAACAACACAATAAGTATCCAGTGTTGTGGAAGCTTTGATCCCACATGTTTTCATACATAGCATGTTCATATCATTTTAACATAAATGTTATGTCATTTCCAAGTATCATTGCTTTGATTCCAATTGCTAAGCCGTTGAAATTGGACATTGTTAAGAAAAACACCATGGCTTAATAATAGGAATCGAGACATATAAGTTCTTGGAAATATGGGAGCATAGCATTTATATTTCATGTCATGCATCATTTTGCATTTAATTTTGTATTTCATGAGTTTCTTAGAGGTCTCACTCAAATCCTTTGATCTTCAGTCAATAAACTGTCTCATCAATACAATACTCGAGCCAATTCTAAGAAGAAGATGGAAAACCTTGAACAAGAGAATCGCTAATTGCGCGAATAAGTTATTTCTTTTAGAGTCGGTATGGCTAGTCTGACTTCTTTAGTAGAGTTGCTAGTGGCTGCTCAGAATCATCCACCACCCCATCCACATCCATCTCCTCATGCTACTCAACCACATCAAGCAACAGTCATTTCTAAGGTTCTGTTAGTTCTCATCTCTATTACTCTAGTTGTTACTACTTCTCAATACCATATGCCTTGTGGTTACCCGTGGGGAATGCCAGAAGGTTACATGCCAGAAGGTTATAACCATATTACTCAAGTTTCTCCACTTGTCCAATTTGTTAATGTTTCTACACCTCCTATGGTGAATGAAGTCCTTGTTATTAATGACGAGGTTTATTTTGTTGCTCCTCCACCAAGTGAAAGTTTGGGCTTCTATGACCAAATGGATGGCTTTCAGGATTAGTTCAAGGAAATGGAAAAAGAAATGAAGGCTCTCAAAGGGAAAGAGTTGTTCAGACATAATGTCAGTGATCTCTGCTTGGTTCCTAATGTGAAAATGCCTTCAAAATTTAAGGTACCCGAATTTGATAAGTACAAGGGCAACTGTTTCCCCCGTGATCATCTGGTAATGTATATCAGGAGGATGACCACTCGTACTGACGACCAACATTTGCTTATTTATTTTTTCCAAGATAGTTTGACTGGTGCTGCCTCGAAATGGTACATGGGATTGACAGTAGCAACATCCATACATTCAATGATTTAAGAGAAGCTTTTGTGAAGCAGTATAAGTACAACATGTTTATGGCACCTGACTGTGACCAGCTAAGAGTAATGGCTCAGAAAGATAAGGAATATTTTAAAGAGTATGCGCATTGTTGGCATGATGTTGCAGCCCAAGTGGTACGCCCGATGGGAGAACAAGAAATGACTAAGGTTCCTGAAAACCCTTGGTTCATTTTACTATGAAAGAATTCTGGCAAGTTCACCAAGTGATTTCACTGAGATGGTAAGTATGTGTGTCTGTTTGGAAGAATTCATTAGAGAAGGACTATTGTCAAAAGATGAAGGTTCCGGTGAAAACTAGAAGCCATCATATGGTGTCTCTAGAAAGAAGGAAGGGGAGACAAATGCTATTATTCAAGAGAGAAGAATTGGACCTCTGAGAAGACGTTATCATCATCAATAACAGGTTTCTTCGGTAACTCCAGTTTTCAATGTAACCCCGACTGTTGTTGCGTATCAAAGAGCACCTAAACAAAGTAATCAAGGGCAAGGTCAAAAAAGAGAAGCTTTTGATCATATTCCGATGAGTTATACATAATTGTTTCCGGCCTTAATTCAGAAGAACCTAGTGCTGAGTAGGTATCCTCCTGTTGTACCTCAAACTTTGCCATGGTATTATAAAGCTAATCAGACTTGTGCCTTTCATCAGGGAGCCCCTGGGAATAACATTGAGAACTGCTATCTATTGAAGGCTGAAGTGCAAAAAATGGTAAGATTTGGTCTCTTGTCTTTTAAAGATGTAGGTAATAATGTGAAAGCTAATCCAATACCCAAACATAGAGGTGGAGGTATTGTCAATATGGTTTCTAGCTGTTCTGGGGATTTCAAGATCTTTGATATCAATCTGGTTAGAGGTGATTTAGTGAAAATGAATGCTCATCTATGTGAGTTTATCTATTATACACATAACCATGCCGCTTGTAGTGTCTGTAGTGAAGATATGCATGGATGTGATAAAGTGAGAGGTGACCTCCAAGAGATAATGGATGAAGGTATTATACACATCATCATACCAATGGCTGAATATGAAAATGTTAATGTGATTGAAGACTTTGATGATGAGTACGTTTCTGCTGATGAGTTATTTCCTTCTGATGAGTCTGAGCCTATGAATGAGGTTGATTTTTCTGATAGTGATTCTATGATTCCTATGAATGATGAAGAGGTTGGGGTGAATGTCATTGTACCATATTTTGACATTCTCACTCATGTAGAGATTACATACTACAACAAACCTGTTGTAGCTCCTCTTGTTATTTGTCTACCTGGTCCTATCCCATATGAATCAAATAAAGTTGTACCTTATAAGTACAACGCAACTATCCCGGAAAATGGTGTGGAAATTCCAATCCAACCTTTGTCCCATGTAGAGAATATTGCTGAAGCTAGTTGGGTGACTCGTAGTGGCTGTGTCTTTGCTCCTACCTTTCAGGGAGATGGTGACCTGGGTAAGAAGGTTGTTAAATGCTGAACCTAAGAAGGTGGTAGGAGAATCTAGTGGCGCTGCTCTGGATAAAGATGTTGATGACCTGTTAAAAATCAATAAGATGAGTGATTATAAGATTGTGGACCAATTGTTGCAAACACCATCCAAAATCTCCATTTTAGCTTTGTTGATGAACTCCTCTACTCACCGGGAATCTCTGATGAGGGTGATGGATTAGGCTTTTGTTAAAACGGACATGTATGTTGATCAGTCATCAGTGTTGTAGGAAATATCACATCTTGTAACAATATGAGCTTTTGTGATGATGAATTTCCCGATGACGGAAGAAACCATAACACGACTCTACACATATCTATGAATTATAAGAATGATTACTTATCCAATGTATTAATAGACAATGGTTCTTCTTTGAATGTCATCTCGAGGAGCACTCTTATGAAGCTTAAGTACCAGGGAACTCTTATGCACCCTAGCGGAATTATAGTAAAGGCTTTCGATGGTTCGAGAAAATCTGTTATTGGGGAGGTGGACTTATCCATTCACATAGGTCCTCACATGTTCCAGATTACTTTTCAAGTGATGGATATTGTCCCAGCTTACATTTATTTATTGGGACGACCATGGATCCATGAATCCAGAGCTATTACATCAACTCTGCATCAAAAGTTAAAGTTTGTCTGTGAAGGGAAAGTAGTCATTGTGAATGGTGATCAAGCTTTATTGATATCTAATTTGTCTTCCTTTAGCATTGTAAAAGCTGATGAAGCCGCTGTCGAGATTCAGTTCTAAGCTTTGTCAATTGATAATATAAGGAAGAATGAGGATTATATCACCTCGTATAAAGATATACAACAAGTGGTGCAAAAGGGCTCTAGCAAGATGTGGGGGCAAGTTATTGATCCACCTGTGAACAAGAATCGATCTGGTTTGGGTTTCTCCCTGAAGAATAGTAAAAGTGAAGTATTTAAGCCGAAGTCTGCTTTTAGCAAGTATCAAGACATCTTCCGCAATTCAGGATATCTTCATCCAACTACTCCAAAGATCAACACTATCCTTGAGGATGAACCAGAGCTAGAGATTCCGAATTTTGTTACACATGGAGTGAGGGTCCAGAATTGGATCATTGTTGATCTTCCTTCTTGCATTCTGATCAGTGGTTTTTCCACCTTTATTTGCAGTTGAACTTAGTTATAGTTTCTTTATTTTTTCAAGTGTTTTATTTCATTTTTCTATGTTTTATGCGTTGGTTGTGTATTTTGTTGTTTTAGATTCAGAGGAATAAAACCAGGAAAACCAGTGCGAAAAGTGAAAATTTAGAGTGTCAGAGGAAGTCTTAGAAACCAAGCTACAAGGTGCCTGACACGTCCACCCGTGTCACTTGACACGAGCCGTGTCAGGAGAGGATGCACAACTTTGGGAGAGGAGGCAGAGGCTGACACGGGTGCCCGTGTCAGAAGGTCTGAGCGAGAGCGTGATTAAAAGAAAGAAATAGAGGATGACACAGGTGCCTGTGTTGCATGACACGACCTGTGTCGTCCAAGGCACTAGGAATTATGATTTTCAGAATTTTAAGTGTCTTGGATCATTAAGGGTACTTTGGACATTTTTGCATTAATGAGAGATGATCCAATACTATTAAAACCTGTTTGTGAGAAGGAGA